>CM034541.1:16800822-16835924 GCA_020002185.1 Paraescarpia echinospica
TAAGTTTGTAAACCATTCGCATATATATATATATATATATATATATATATATACCGTTTTCACATTGGTTGACGATCCCAGGCAAACTACGATTATGTCAACACTTAGCAGTCGTTTGCCGTGCAGAATGACTTCACAAACGGGCAACTGATATCCGTTGTTGGAGACACTAATACAGGTTTAATTAAAGTCTGACTGGTTAGTTGACACGTCCAGGTGTTTTCCTCAAATAGTCTACACTCGGTGTCAGTTTGCGGCAAATGTAACGTATACCCGACACACCGACTGCAACTAAACGGATCCTCTTTCGCCAATTTACATGCAAATTGGCGCCAATCATGATGATTAGCATAAGCCTGTAAGGGGAAGCATACCATTACCTAAACTGTATTCCAACACGATTGAAGTTGGGAGGTTTTCCAATGCGTAACATATTGTTTAATATATTGGTCAGTTGGTAAGAATCAAAGCTTAGAATTGCCAGTTACTTTTTAGTTATCCTCTTCGTGCCGTGTGACACACAATATTCGTTAGCGTATTTATAGACTTAACTACTCTACCTCGTAAAAGTAAAAACTGTTACATAAACTCGAAAAAAACTCAGCACCGATCGTCATTCGTTTACCGTTTCCTATATAATGATCCAATTCACCCAAAATATACGATTTCAATCTGACTTCAATTACGGATTGAATCTATTGGATGATGACCAAAATCACCAAACTGTCATTCCACCACACCACGATTATGTTAATTACCGTTATATTGACTGATATACGAAGTTTAACTTCACCTTTGTTCAAAATTAATAACACATCGAAATCCATGCGTACGTTATGAAATAAATGACTGAAGCAGTTCTTCACACTTTTAAATACTTGTATAGAGACAGCGTAAAACACGAAGTAACGTCCATACAAGAGAGACACGGTGTTTACTGTAAAGACGAAGTTTGTTAAGAGCACAACTCAAATATTAGCACAGTTCTTGTCGAAGTCTTCGTCAGCGAGACCAAGAACCGAGGTCCGCCCGCTGTGTCGGTGTATAGACTGTACACATAGGCCGTGGGCGGTGAGTAGAATGTTGACAACCAGTCGTGTGATGATTACCAAACATCGGCGTGTCACCAGATGTTGACGCGACGACAAATAGCTGCCTTGACATTTACAGTAAACCATTATAGCGATGCTAATTACCGTAGGTGCACTTTGTTTTGGTGGATCGGCTGGTGTACGGTATTACGTTGAGATTTGTCATGTTGTAATCGTTGTAGGCATAGCACTATGGAGATAATCTGGCATCGGCAGGATGGAAAATGGACTTCTTCCAAATAGTCTTCTTTGGCATGCTTCCTGAAGGGAAACAAAAGTATAAACACCACACCGTCGCTTCAAGGGTGTCCTAAACGAGATATGAAATAGTGTAATAGCACATCTAAAAACGAACTGCAACTGATTTGGACAGACCAATCTTGTCGTTCTCCACACTAGGTGTGGTGGGAACACCGTCACACATGTCACAACAGAAAGACTACGACACATCTGACGCGACATACACGACTCTGTACATGTACTTCGTGTCAGTCACACAGAGACAGTTATCACAACCCGACAACGAGTATAATGACATTGATGTGCAGGTCGATGTAACAGAAATAACGATACTCACCATGACAAAGCGTCACTAGAGTCAAAGCGCTCCACTTGGCTCGATCAGCATCCCATTGTCGTTACGTCTTCTGTTGACCAGCTGTAGAGCACGGTCGACGACGATCTGGCGGCAGTTCTATTTCGCCGTCCTCTACATCTAGCGATGTCCGTCATAATGGTTGGCTGGTTCGTCTAACCTATGGGGGTCTAGTGATATTAACTGTATCTGACAAGCTTTTAGACAACCTGTCAAATTATGGTACTAACATTGATGCCGTCATTACCTGGAAAAATAGTTGATTAACAATGATCATTGCTGGATTTAGGATTATTAACCGGTCATCTTATCACAATAGTTCACACTCCCTTCTACTTGCTGCAACATGGGCGGCGTAACACATCACACCTGATGTCGTTTAAACACAAATCTGCTCCGAATATTAGCAATATTATTTTACAGTATATGTTTGAAGATACACAAATGACATATAACAGAGTCTCAAAGTGTCATATTCTATATTAATTATAGTACTTGATAGGAGAGACACTTCTGTGTCACGGTTGTCGTAAGCATACATTCTTGATTTATATTTATGTTTATATTTTGAAAACGAATGGTCATTACTGCAGTTGGAGACCATTAACACTAGATAGATACGATGTGTTATTTAGATAATAGAAAATTCACCGTTATCCCGCTTACATATCAAGTATCAACTTATACATGAAGACATTTAGTGTTCTCTGCCTATGCCGTCGCTTTCCTCATCTATGAACATGTTTGAGAATTCAGCTCAATACCAAGTCCAGATCGAGATCGTGATTTTGCGAGTCAATCGGCGTAAGACATGTGCAAAAAATTGGTTACCTTCAAGCACGCATACCACATACCTTATTTACCCAATTCACCCATTAGTTTATCAGTTCTCATGCTACCAAGTGCTTTCCAACACCTGCATTTATTTGACGCCAAAGCAATGGGGCCATGATCCAATAAACGTTTTGCAGAGACCTAATTTTAAATTATTGTCTGGGACCCCTGCCAGTCTGCCCTGTCCTAAACCCGGTACTGACTATGATGCCCACCATCATAATTTTGCAAAAAAATTAATCATACTCACCATGCCAACTTCGTTGTTATCAAGACAACAATGACGCCATCAATTCAAAATGGCAACTGTGGTAAATGTTGTCGAGTTTACTACTTTGATCCTTCCTGTTTTGTTTCTAATGCTTTAATCGTATTTTCTTTACATCAGTATCAATACATTAATACGCAAACTTTGGAGCGTTGCAAGTCTATATTCTCTCTGGCGCAGAAGTTCACTCGCCTCGTTCTGTGTCCATTGGCCTCTCTTCTATCAATGGGCGATTTAAATAAAAACCAAAAAACGAAGTGATTGTTTTACCACAAAAAGATTAATATGTTACAATCACCAGTGTGTGATTAATCTCTTCATTACAATGACTATCGTATGTGGTATGTTTAAAAATCTAAAACATATTATTTCCCTATGTTTAACTGTTGAACGCGATGGAGTTGACAAACTATTCTGTGGCTATGCAATCATTGAGCTATACCAGCTTTTCAAGTATCCCTCTAGCTAAGGGGTTGTCAACCTCCCCCACAAACGCACAACATCATGTACTGGTGATGTGGTGTTTTTGTAGGCACCTATCACATACTGCAGGGGAAATATATCGCTACAATAGCGCCACCTGTCGAGTAGAACATGCATTAATGCACATTGGTGCTAGTATGGATAACAGAACCACGCAGCGTGGTGAAAAAATGCCCTGTCATGTCACATCAATTGAAACCGGCGTATGTTGCCTGTAGTTTGGGAAGTCATTTTAGGTCGCCCCAAACGTGAAGTCGCACACTACACACTGGTGGGTATGGGCGGTGGTTTGGACTAATACGAAATACTACACATAGAGTGGGCCTTCGCCAGCGTAACCGTGTCATGATGTACTCTGTTGCAGCTGGCGCCGTCTGGTCGACACGACGGGAAGCTTCGGGCGGCGGTTGACAATGGCAACGCGAAGCGCGTGCGTCGCATTACGAAGCGACGAGGCATCTGTCCTACAGCGTGGGACGAACACGGACATACACTGTACGTGCTGCGAGTAACGTCTGCTTGTTATAATCTGCTGCATATACATATATATATATGTAATATATATATATATATAAACACAATCAACCAATACCGACAATAACCAATACTGAGACTAGCTTCGGCTTTGCGCAAGACAACATCAAAAAGGAACAATTTACACTCACCCGCACGCACGCACACGCACGCACGAAGGCGCGCACGCACACATACACGTTAACAGTAATGACATATTGGCGTGTTGTTAAATAAAATACGCCTACCGATGTTCCATCTACACATTGTTCACCAATTATAGCAATGACAACGAAACTGTCATAAAGCGAATGCACAATATTAATAAGTTAGTCTTCATCGTTTTTCAGCTTCAACCGTGCAGCAGCGGCCGGGAGAGCAAACGTAGTCGAGTTGTTCCTGAACACTCTGATTGACGTCAACGCAACAGACTTCAGAGGTAGGCGAAAAGCGATTGGTTAAAATATAACCAAAAATAAAATGGCCGTGTAGTCTGCAATAAGGCTAATTTAATTGAATGTGTATCAAAACTGAGAGGTGTTTCGATATTAAAGCTGTATTGACGCCGACTTACCAACAACACCCGACTGTGTAGGAAAGACACGTAAGCAAGATTTGTAGTTGAAATCGACTTCCCTGCATAAGAACATACCATTTATAATTTGCATTAGGGATTGGACAAAAAAATGGCTACATACCTTCGTATTCTTTCTCATAATTTCTAGAAAAAAAGTCAATGCGGTACTTGAAAAAACTATTAGTTTATTTGTAAATTGGTAGATTTTTCCTGGATGGAGACTGTAATTTGTTTAAAAATCTCAATGAAATATGAACCACGATTTCTGGTTATGCATCAATGCATATTATTGTCAGTCATATTTCGTGTGCAGGTAAAACTGCGTGTCACAATGCAGCGAGATATGGTCGACCTATCGTGCTCAAGATGTTGCTTGAAGTGAGTATAAATCTTACACTTTAGGTAGCTAATAAAACTACACGACTCATAACTCCTAAGGAGAACAATCTTTATTAAAATACCAAGTTCTGGTCGTAGCGTTTTGTTTGTGACTATACACTAAGTGTGTATATTTTTATAACGCAATCTGGATCGTTCTGTCCCCATCAATGTTACTGTGTCTACACATCATCATTTGACACCGGCGATTAACGTTTTATAAAAGGTTTCATATAATTATCCTCTATATATTTAATGTAACGGATCCAGAATCTTGAAAATCGGGCCAAAAGAGGGCCAAACGTAGTCATTCATTAATTTCCATGCTAAAATGTAGTGGCATAACATGTGATCGAGGAAAGTAAAAGATAAAGGTCATGCCCCCTAAACACGCCACTGGTAACATCCAAACCTGTGAAAGATCGTTCGTATACATTACCTATTGATGCCAAACGAACGAACGTTCAACGTCACGATATATTTTAATTTAGAGTAATGTTAGCATGTAACGTGTATTGCACCGCCGGTGATATGAGACGCACTCCTCCGAACTAAACATGTCATTGGCTCGAGCAATCACATGACTGCTTCAGGCGGGAGGAGACGTGCGCGCACTGGACAGCATGGAGCTGACGGCGCTCCACCTAGCGGTCATCGGAGGGAGTATCGAATGCCTGCAGATGTTGCGTCAGTTCCACGCTCCAGTCGACGCGACGGATAGGGTGGGTTGTCTTGTTTTCTGTGACTAACAAAAACTATTTAACAATTCGTGTCAAGTTGGCCACAGAGACTACTGTATTAAACGTGCATTTAAACTGTCGTGTAAAAGGATAGTTGTTAATCTGTTTACCAAGGTGATAAACTAATAAAATGTAAGATTAGTCAACGAAATATGTTTTGCACGATACCGATGTAATTTCATCTCAGACCAAGACCAAGCTGAGTTACACCGACTTTGCAATTTTGGCGACTTCACGTTCGCCAGGTAGCGCTTCAGTCGTCAACATCACTACCACTGCCACTACCACTACCAGCAGCACTACCACTGCCACTGCCACTGCCACTGCCACTGCCACTGCCACTGCCACTGCCACTGCCACTGCCTCTGCCACTACCACTACCACTACCACTACCATTACCACTACCACTACCACTACAACTACCACTACCACTGCCACTACCTCTACCACTACCAGTAGCACTACCAGTACCACTACCCCTACCACTACCACTAAAAGTAGCACTGCCACTACCACTACCACTACCACTACTGCTACCACTACAACTACCACTACCACTACTAGTGCCACTACATCTACCACTACCACTACCACTACCAGTAGCACTACCACTACCAGTAGCACTACCACTACCAATACCACTACAACTACCACTACCACTGCCACTACCTCTACCACTACAACTACCACTACAACTACCAGTAGCACTACCACTACCAGTAGCACTACCACTACCACTACCAGTAGCACTACCACTACGACAACCACTACCATTACCACTACCACTACCACTACAACTACCACTACTTGTAGCACTACTACTACCACTACCACTACCAGTAGCACTACCACTACCATTACCACTACCAATACCACTACTACATCCACTACAACTACCACTACCACTACCACTACCACTACCACTACCAATACCACTACCAGTAGCAGTACCACTACCAATACCACTACCACTACCACTACCACTATCACTATCACTATCACTACCACTACCACTACCACTGCCACTGCCACTGTCACTACCTCTACCACTACCACTACCACTACCAGTAGCACTACCACTACCAGCAGCACTACCACTACCACTACCAGTAGCACTACCACTACCACTACCACTATCAATACCACTACCAGTAGCACTACCACTACCACTACCATTATCACTACCAGTAGCAATACCACTACCACTACCACTACCATTATCACTACCAGTAGCAATACCACTACCACTACCACTACCACTACCACTACCACTACCACTACCACTGCCACTGCCACTACCACTACCACTGCCACTACCACTACCACTGCCACTACCTCTACCACTGCCACTACCACTGCCATTATCAGTAGCATTACCACTACCACTACCAGCAGCACTACGACTGCCACTTCCACTTCCACTGACATTACCAGTAGCACTACCGCTACCGCTACCGCTACCGCTACCGCTACCGCTACCGCTACCGCTACCGCTACCGCTACCGCTACCGCTACCGCTACCGCTACTGCTACTGCTACCGCTACCGCTGCCGCTGCAACTGCCACTACCACTACCAGTACCACTACCACTACCACTACCACTACCACTACCACTACCACTACTACTACCACTACCACTGCCACTACCACTACCACTACCTTTATCACTACCAGTAGCACTACCACTACCAGTACCACTACCACTACCACTACCACTACCAATAGCACTACCACTACCACTACCATTACCACTACCACTATCACTACCATTAGAACTACCACTACCAGTAGCATTACCACTACCAGTAGCACTACGACTGCCATTTCCACTTCCACTTCCATTACCAGTAGCACTACCACTTCCGCTACCGCTACCGCTACCGCTACCGCTGCCGCTGCAACTGCCACTACCACTACCACTACCACTGCGCCTACCACTACCACTGCCACTACCACTGCCACTGCCACTGCCACTGCCACTACCACTACCACTGCCACTACCACTGACACTACCACTGCCACTACCACTATCACTACCACTACCACTACCACTACCACTACCACTACCACTGCCACTGCCACTGCCACTACCACTATCACTACTACTAGCACTACCACTGCCACTACCACAACCAGCAGCACTACGACTGCCACTTCCACTTCCACTGCCATTACCAGTAGCACTACCACTACCGCTACCGCTACCGCTACCACTGCCCCTACCACTACCACTGCCACTACCTCTGCCACTGCCACTGCCATTGCCACTGCCACTGCCACTACCACTGCCACTGCCACTGCCACTGCCACTGCCACTACCACTACCACTACCACTGCCACTGCCACTGCCACTGCCACTGCCACTGCCACTGCCACTGCCACTACCACTGCCACTGCCACTACCACTACCACTACCAGTGCCACTGCCACTGCCACTGCCACTGTCACTGCCACTGCCACAGCCACTGCCACTGCCACTGCCACTACCACTACCACTACCACTGCCACTGCCACTGCCACTACCACTACCACTACCAATACCACTATCACTACACTGCTACCAATACTACTACCTCTACCACTACCAATATTTCAACTATTACCTCTACCACGATCGTCGCCCTACAAGCCGCTCCGTTGTTGCTATTTTCTGAAACGCTCCTTCTAAACCATTTTATTTTTTATTATCGGACGTCCACTGCATTTCCACATCAGGCTGTGCTGTTGTTACTAGATGTTCTAACTTTCTGTTCCTCGTTGTATGAACCACACGTCATGCTTGTCGTATTCTAATTTTGCTCATTATAATTCTTTTTGATTTTGCTGTTCCGAGGATGACTTAATTATATTTCATTTCAACCCATGACACACTCAGCATTCTTCTCACGAATCAAATTTCAGTGGCTTCGATGTTTTTGCGATGTTTTGTTTATTAAGTATGACTTATACCGATATAGCAGTATGGGCTCTATGCTGCACTACTCATATGAAGGTGTCCGTATTGCAGGAGGAGCGGACCCCATTGCACTACACCGCCATCTTGGGCTACGTGGAGCTGGCGGATTCGCTTCTGGAGGACGGCGCCAAGGTCAACGCCAGCGACATGTACCAGAAGTAAGATGACTTTACGCAATATCATTTACCTGTATATAAACGAGTGTGTTTGTATATATATATATATATATATATATATATATATATACGTATATATATATATGTATATATATATATATATATATGTAAATAGTAAAGGAGGTCCCTTAGCGCGTACGCGTCCGTTTTTCCGTCGGAGCAAGAGCAAAAGTACCCTGATGTAGGTCAAGGTAAAAGGTCAAGGTCAAATGTCAAGGTCACATAGCGCCAGTGGCGCCACCTATCGGATAGGTCATCAACTAAAACAGCGCACCATAGCGGATTTTCCCCGGAACTAAAATATCGCCACTTGTGGCGCCACCTATCGGATAGGTCGTCAACTAAAACAGCGCTCCATAGCGGCTTTTTTCGAACCAAAACAGAGCCACCTGGCGGAATTTTTGGAACTAAAATAGTTTTACCAGTATCTCCCCTTGTGTAGTTCAGTAGAGATGATAGCCACTTATGTCTGTGTAGTTCAGTAGAGATGATAGCCACTTATGTCTGTGTAGTTCAGTACAGATATGTTAACCACTCATGTCTGTGTAGTTCAGTACAGAGATGTTAATGTACTCAGACCAACTAGTTGGACAAACGAAACACTATGCTTTGACCAACACGCTGCACAAATTTGTCAATTCGACGTGTTATCGCGTCAAACCCCTCAAAAGTGAGGAGGAGGAGGGCTAGAGATGGACGCGTTGAGGAGGAGGAGGAGGAGGAGGATGAGGAGGAGGGCTAGAGATGGACGCGTTGAGGAGGAGGAGGGCTAGCGTGAATTCAACTGCAGTGATGAAAGACTGGTTGTGTGTTTTGTTAGACGCGGGTTTGAAGCTATCCGACCTGACGACCGATCACTTGTGTACTATCGGGAGTTGGTTGCAAGAACCGTTTTCAGAGGAGTGGCGAAACAAATTAAAGCAAATTGTTCTGGCAGTAATGGAGGATGATCTGTAAATATGTCTTGTGGTTTAATGAGACCTTCGGTGACATTAATTCAACTGCAGAGAATGGAGCGCGACCTGTAAATACGTTTGTGTTGTATACGAATAAAATGTTCAAACCTTATATTGTGTCATTTTTTGAAGTATGAGTAGTATAAGTGCCGTGCATCTTAGTCTCTTTCATCAGTTGCGTAAAGTATGGACACGAGGTTAGTTCATCGTTTTACTTGTATCGTTGCTGGGCCGACGGGCTGTGGTAAAACGACGTTTGTTATCTCTTTACTACGTCATTCTGCCACACTCGTAAACTCACCGCCCGAAAAGATCACGTGGTGTTTCGGTGAATGGCAGACGTTGTATTTCACGCTCTCTACGATACATCCGAACATAGAATTTGTCGAAGGTCTTCCCGATGTGTCGTCTTTCGATCCTAAAACGAGAAACTTGGTAGTTATCGACGATCTCATGTCGGAAACGGACGAGAGGGTCACCAAACTGTTTACGAAGAAGAGTCATCATTGCAACACGTCCGTAATATATTTAGTGCAAAATGTATTTCCCTAAGGGAAAGAGAGTCGCACTATAAGTATAAACGCACAGTACATGGTACTCTTCAAGAACCCTCGCGACAACACACAAGTGGTCAACTTGGCCAAACAGATGTATCCGGGTCGAATAAAGTACATGCAAGAAGCTTTCAGAGACGCAACGTCCATACCACACGGGTATTTGATCGTCGACCTCAAACAGGCCACACCGGAACACTTGCGCCTGCGTACTAATATCGTTAAGGAACCAAACAAATTTCAGTACGCCTACCTTCCGAAGTTATAAATAGAAACACGCCGTGACACTCGTCATTCGTCATGTCGGCGCGAGTAAAGAGAAACGCGTCGTGCCTTTGTCTCCTCGCTAAAGCGGATCCTGCTTTAGCCAGAGCCATCATCGACAAGGGAAAACCCGATCTGGTACACAGTCTGTGCGAGTGTGCACAGAACATATTAAAAGGGAACGTAACACTAAAGAAAGATCACAAGACTAAACTGCGTCGGTACAAGAAGGACCTCAGAACCTTGGTCATCAGGAAAACCGGTCTTCATCAGAAGAAACGTATTCTACAGAAAGGTGGTTTCCTTGCGGCCCTACTAGCTCCCTTGGCTACGTCCCTTCTAGCCCCTTTGGTGACGACGTTGTTGCAGTCGTAACTACACGACTATGGAGCACACAAAGATGATGGCGCTGGTCGATCCACGTATTTTGGATAACGTTCAACTGCAACCTCCTTCGACCAGTCCTATAGGGAGTGTTCGTCATCGACATCGAAGACGTCCGGTGTCGTCACGGCGCGCAGCTCATTCGGCTACACCGATGCAACACTTGCGTTGGGAACCGTATTAATAGTCTTGCACGACAGGAAACCAGCATTATTACGGCATGTCTCCTCGCGTAGGTAAGAAGACGAGGCGTTCACACGATATATTGAAAAGTATTTAGTACGACACGAAACTAACCGGAAGTTACGGAGGTGTTGATGCCCTGCATCGTGCTTCACGTGCTTCACATGCTTCACGTGCATCGTCGAAAGCGGTGAAACGGTGGTTGTCGGAACAAGACACTTACACACTACACAAACCGGTGACATATCGTTTCAGGCGTAGACGTGTCGTAGTGGGTGGTATAAATCAACAATGGCAGGCCGATCTGGTAGACATGTCACGTTTGAAAAGGTACAACGACGGTCACACTTTCATTTTGACCGTGATAGACGTGTTCTCCAAGAAAGCGTGGTCTGTTCCTTTGAAGAACAAATCAGGGCCGTCACTCACGACGGCGTTTCGTCGGTTGTTAAAGGACAATGATGACCCACTGTCATTGCAAACAGATAAAGGAAAAGAGTTTCTGAATAGGCAACTGCAAGAGTTTCTGAAAGAGAAAGGTATCCACCATTTTACGACACACAACGAAGAGACCAAGGCGTGTATCGTAGAACGTTTCAATCGTACTCTGAAGACACGTATGTGGAGATATTTCACAATAAAACAGACGTTAAAGTACCTGGACGTATTACACCACCTAGTCGATTCGTACAACGACAGTTATCATAGAAGTATTGGAATGGCGCCATGTGAAGTGAACGTGATCAATCAAGAAGAGGTTTGGCAAAGGTTGTACGGAAATGAAGGACACGGAAAAGTCAAACCGGTTTTAAAAGTGGGCGATCACGTGCGTATCAGCAAAGACAAGAGACAATTCAAAAAAGGTTACTTACCCAACTGGAGTGACGAGATATTTACCGTCAAAGCAGTTCATCTTTCCGATCCGCCTGTTTATCGTTTGATCGATGATGAAGACTCGCCGATAGAGGGAAAATTTTACGAACAAGAACTACAGAAAGTGGTTGTGGCCAAGGATAAACTCTATCGTATCGAGAAAGTGTTGCAGCAGCGCAAGCGAGGAAGAAAGACACAGGTCCTGGTCAAGTGGGTAGGGTATTCCGACTCGTTTAACAGCTGGTTGGATAAGGCGTCACTCGTCGCGTATAAAGGTTAGTACACACCGGTCGAGCCGTCATTCGTGTCATGGAAGATACGACGAACGTTCGATTCGAAAACACAGAGCTCGAAGATACAGGAAGTAACAGCAGACGTTGGATGTTGTTTGGAAATACGTGCCCGAAATCGGAAATCGTCTTCTTCTGCCAAATCGTCATACTGTACACCGTTATATTGGTCAGTTTCTACAACCTTACTAAAGTAGACGGAAACTCTAATCTGTGGACGGCTTTGTTAAGCAGTTGCCTGGGGTACCTAATCCGTCTATGAAACGCGGTGAACATGTCGTCTGATTTTTACCTGACATTGCCCAGCAACGCGTCTATGGAGTTAAATCCCGACAACACGTTGACCCACTATGTCACGGCTTTGCCGCAACGCATCAGTTTAGTCGGTCAGTGGGAGTGCGGACTGGTGGAGATTCAATACCCGCACACTTGGTACAACGTGAGAAAGGAGGATGTGTACTTCGACTTGAGTTGCGCGACGGAGGAGCGAGGGATTTACACCACCGGTGACGGCGGTAGTACTCGGATTCACCGGCAAGGCACCATTCCTCACGGCTTTTACAACAGCGCTTACGAGTTGATGCACAAAATCAACGAGGCGCTGAGGAAACTGTGCACCGATAAAGTCAAGGCCCGCCTGGAGTTCAGCCCCATCTCTAACCGGATGAAGTTGCAGCTATCGCCGGGTGTTAAATTTAACATACCCCCTCAGAGTCATCTGAAGATCGTACTAGGCTTCGATTCGAGTGTGATCGCGAGCCCACCCAGCTTGACGGTCGGCAGTGCCGTCGTCATCAGCACCGATCCCGTCGCGTATACCTACGAGTACGAGGGTCGGTATACGGTGGACATGAACCGGGGAGTCGAAACCCTGTACGTGTACACCGACGTTGTTGAATCACGTGTAGTCGGGGATACCGTCGTCCCTCTGTTGAGGGTTGTACCGATAGAAGGGAAACACGGAGACGTGGTGTCAAAAAGTTTTGATAATGTACAATACGTTCCCGTCTTGCACAAATAATTTACGACCATCGAGATCGATATAAGCGACGACACGGGACGTCGCGTACCATTCGAGCAAGGTAGAGTGACGGCAACACTTCACTTTCGACGACGCAAACCATCATTTTTTGAAACATGATTCGTAATCGTTCTTACGAAGACTAGTACGTCAGACAAGTCGGTAACGGGTTGCCCGTGTTTGTTGGTGAAAGAGTGCAACGAGGTCACGGTCTAGGTAGTTTGTTCGGTGGCCTCATTCGAAGTGCTATGCCACTCATAAAAAGAGGCGCACTCGCTTTGGGAAAAGGAGCGTTAAAGACAGGTTTGGGTGTGGCCGGTGACGTGTTGTCTGGACAGAGCATTAAAGAATCTGCAAAGAGGCGTGCGAAAGAAACCGGAAAGGACATGATCAGTAGAGTGTTGGGAAGCAGTGGACCTCCTGGCATACGCAACGCTCCTATAAAACGCAAGCCGACGAGAACCCTAGCCAGTGTCGCCAAGAGACGCAGACGATAGAAGACGCGTCGAGACGACATATTCGACTAGACATGGCTTTTGTCCACCAGTTGTCGTGTGAGGGAGTCAAAAGCGAATTGGACCTATTTAATTTACCGACGACACAAACGAGTATCGAACACGCACAGTGGATCGAGCATCGACCTGTCGCCTCGATAGGTTCGGGTGGTCCTATCGAATTTTTATTGCCCGGATCGGGAGACGATTACCTGGACGTGGCCAATACTTACCTGTTGGTGCGAGCACGTGTAGGAAACGGGGACGATATCGATCAAGCTGCAGCTGTTGGACCAGTAAACAACTGGATGCATTCTCTGTTTAGTCAAGTCGACGTGTCTTTGAACGGTACCCTCGTCACACCTTCAACGAATACCTATCCTTATCGAGCGTACATAGAAACGTTACTGAGTCACGGAGCAGAAGCAAAGAGAGTCAACTGACTAGTGCCTTGTGGTACAAAGACACGGCTGAACACATGGATGCCACCGACGACGCAAACACGGGGCTGCAAAAAAGAAAGACCTATATTTCCCGTAGTCGAATCGTCGATATGATGGGCCGTCTACACGTCGACCTCTTCTTTCAAGACCGCTATCTATTGAACGGCGTCGACGTGAAAATTCGACTAGTACAGAGCAAGAATGCTTTTGCACTCATGGCTGCTGGTGGTGACAATGCCGATTACAATGCCGATTACATAGTCGATGCAATTTTGTTTGCGCGAAAAGCTAAACTGAATCCTGCCGTACAGATGGGTCACATCAAAGCGCTACAAAAGGGAACGGCCAAGTATCCGTTGCGAAGAGTCGATTGCAAGGTATTTTCCATACCGCGAGGTGCCATGTCGCACACTCACGAAAACGTTTATTTGGGTGTCTTACCCAAGAGAATAGTCTTGTGTTCTATAGACAACGACGCATACAACGGAACATTCGCCAAGAATCCGTTCCACGTAAAGCACAACAACTTGAACTTTCTTGCATTGTACGTCGACGGGCAACAAGTTCCAGCGAAACCACTCCAACCTAATTTCAACGATGGTTCCTACGTGAGAAGTTACAGTAATCTATTTGCTGGAACGGGAAAGATGTTTCAAGACGAGGGAAACAACATCAGTCGTGACGAGTTTGGCAAAGGATATACCCTGTTTGCGTTTGACATCACACCAGATTGTTGTGACGGTCCCCATTTCAATTTGGTACATAAAGGCAACCTACGAGTCGAGATGCACTTTAATCAACCTCTCGACCAAACGAACAACGTCGTCGTCTACGGAGAATTCGAGACGGTTTTGGAGATTGACCGCAACAGAAACGTCGTCTACGATTACTGATGGATACGGCACATATAGAAAGACTCCTTGCGGCGGATGCTTACACTAGAACCGTTGTTCGAGGCGTACTACCTAAATACGGGTTACCCACTACTCCTATGACGACCTGTCCGGCAGCTTTCGTGTGCAACACTCATTCGAGCAATGAACCGGGTCAACATAGGATCTGCATGTTTATCGCAAAAGACGGACGTGGAGAATACTTTGACTCCTACGGTTTGCCACCTCGACACGACGAATTCGTGGATTTTCTACAGAGCAACTGCGTGACTTGGACTTTCAACAAGAGAACGCTTCAGAGACCGCTGTCTAACGTGTGTGGACAATACTGTGTCGTGTACTTGCTGCACCGAAGTCGAGGCGTACCCACGAAGACGTTTGTGAACACTTTCGGGAACGATTTAGTGAATAATGACTGTCGTGTTTTCGATTTTGTTAAGAGTGCCATGTAATGTTGGCATGCACGTTCTTGTACACCTTAATTAAGCAATAAAATAGTCAACACCATATGTGCGTTTGTGAAATGCTTTATTCAGACACCCAAGAGAAAGTGTCAATCTTATAAAATCTTGTAAACCTTAACTATAGGTCGTCTACGACGCCGATGACGACCACTGTCAAACGGAATGCTGGTTTCCTTTGATATATCGTCGTCCACTGACGCTGTCTGCATGTAAAGCCAACGATCTGAGTTCCCGACTAAATCCATTGGTGTGTTGACATCCTTGAGACTACGAGCAAAGGTTTCCCATCCCACTGGTTCAAACGACTTCCGTTTTCTCAACACGTCATTCACAAGGTCCACGATATTACTTCCGGGAACCGCCT
The DNA here is from genome assembly GCA_020002185.1 of Paraescarpia echinospica. Classification (NCBI taxonomy): domain Eukaryota; kingdom Metazoa; phylum Annelida; class Polychaeta; order Sabellida; family Siboglinidae; genus Paraescarpia; species Paraescarpia echinospica. The sequence continues at coordinate 16,816,617 of CM034541.1, forward strand.
TGTTTCTGTACATCATCTCGCCACGATCGTTCCAACTTACGGCCCCTTTCATTTTATCGAGTAGTCTTCGTGCTTTCTGCTTCATAGTTTTTGGAACGCTGTCGATGATTTCGTTTTCGATACTCTCCTTTTCGACGACTTCATTTTCGTTAGCAGGTTGTACTTTGTTTTTCTCTTCACTGGGAATTTTTTCGATGACCACACGCACGGGTTCTTGGATACGTTTGTCGGAAAGATCGTTGTACCGATTCAACACCTGGTTATACAACACAACTTTTTCCTTCTCGTGTATATCGTTTCGTTCTAGTATGTCTAGCATTTCATTGTCGAGTCGTTGCAAGACCCTTTCGATAGGGTTAGCAGTCGAAGGACGTTGCGGTTGAATGTTTTCCAAAATACGGGGATCGACCAGGGCCATCTTCTTTGTATACTCCATGGTCACCTGAGATGGAGACGGGAATGTCGAGCTTGTTGAAGGAACCATAGGTACATGTGTCATAGTGGGCACCTGAGTTGGAGACAAGAATGTCGAGCTTGTTGCTGGGGCCAGAGACACAGATGTCGAAGTAGGCGCCGGTTCAAGTGAATTGAACAATGTAGTGCTTGTCGTCGTAGCGTTTGTCGATGGTGCACAGCGACTGTGGGCACTGTGTCGTTTCAAGTTGTCCCGACGTGAGAAATGTCTCTTGCAATCTGGGCACTGGAACGCTGATGGTGTGGACTTGTTGGCAGCTGGTAGACTACTCCATAAGCTCATGATGTACGTGTTTACTGTTCAAACGTAACGAACGGAATGGCTCTTGGATCTCGCCGGTCTAAGTTTTGTTTGTACAACTCGTTTTATACCTGTCTATTGCAGTGGAATTCCGTCGAATCGGTGAAATCTCACGCGGTAGCCCGTCTATTCTGATGGTATATTTGACGCGATAACCCGTCTATTTGCCTGAAAGAGGAGGGATGTCACGCGATAACACGTCTATTTGCCTGAAAGAGGAGGAGGAGGGATGTCATACAATAAACCGTCCATCTCTAGCCCTCCTCCTCCTCAACGCGTCCATCTCTAGCCCTCCTCCTCCTCAACGCGTCCATCTCTAGCCCTCCTCCTCCTCAACGCGTCCATCTCTAGCCCTCCTCCTCCTCAACGCGTCCATCTCTAGCCCTCCTCCTCAACGCGTCCATCTCTAGCCCTCCTCCTCCTCCTCAACGCGTCCATCTCTACCCTCCTCCTCCTCCTCACTTTTGAGGGGTTTGACGCGATAACACGTCGAATTGACAAATTTGTGCAGCGTGTTGGTCAAAGCATAGTGTTTCGTTTGTCCAACTAGTTGGTCTGAGTACATTAACATCTCTGTACTGAACTACACAGACATGAGTGGTTAACATATGTGTACTGAACTACACAGACATAAGTGGCTATCATCTCTACTGAACTACACATACATAAATGGCTATCATCTCTACTGAACTACACAGACATACTTGTGAAGTGTAAGACCATTAGTAAGGTTCCCAACATATGCTTTGCATTACACTATGAAAAAGACACAAGATGAGGTTTGCACAGTTTATTCGTGAACAACACAAACGTATTTATATGTCACGCTCCATAACTACAAGAACCAGAGATTAGACATTGATACAAAGTCTTGCAAAGTTTAATCGTGTACAAGACAATACCAAACCTCACTACTTCAGTCTTGCCTGCCATACGGCGAGGAGCCCTTGTGGGTCCAACAAAGTCGGTTCGGATACTCGGTTGTGGTATTGTTCCAGACAGTCAACCAGTCTTTAATAAACCTCATCCTCCATTAGTGTCAGAACCATTTGTTCCATAGTGTTTCGCCACTGTTTCGAAACGAAGTATTGCAACCAACACTTGATACTACACATGGGTAGTGTCGTCTTGAGTGTTCAGCTTTGCACACCTTGGTTATGGAGCTAATTTTGACGCTAAGCCTAATCCTAACCCTAACCCTAACGTTGACCGAAATCCTAAGCTTAACCCTAACCCCAACCCTAATCCTAATGCTAACCCAAAAATTGTGACATTGGTCACGTGAGTAGAAGTTGTGACGTCTTCAGGAGCGGTCGTTGTTACATTGGTACCATCGATAGAAGTTGTCACATCGGTCGTATCGCCAGAAGTTCCGACATCGGCGGGAGCGGAAGTTGTCACATTGATTGCGTGAGTACAAATTGTCACATCGTCAGGAGCGGAAGTTGTCACATTGGTTGCGTGAGTAGAAATTGTCACATCGTCAGGAGCGGAAGTTATCACATCGGCAGGGATGACAGCAGAGAGAAGCTGAAACAGGATACGGAGCCTAGTGTATCACCTCCACGTGAGTGACGTTGAAGTTTGTGTAAGTATCTCGTCGAGTTTTCTTTATGGTGAGAGACACACGAGTTCCCGTCAACGAGTTCAGTTTGTAAGTCTGCATCGTTTCGTCCATAACAGCAAACGTCTCGGCATTCACGTCAAGGAGAAGAGCCATACACTGGTCGAATAAAGTCAGCCATATAGATCGACCCGTCGCTGTCTCGACAAAGCACATGCGCACCACGAAATGCATGTCAGAAGCAACGTAACCGTGTCGTTCGCATTGCAAATGTCCCCTGTCGTCGGTAATCATACGCTTCTTGCAGTACCTGCACCCGATGTAGAAGGGAGTGTGCTGGCGTACTCTGTCGATGAGAAGACCTCTGATCTTGATAACGGCGTCGGCGCTTACCGTTGCTTCTAGAGCTGAGATGTCCACGACGTCTGGTTCCGACGGCACGGAAGGACGGTTGATCACCGGCATGATGGGTCGGCTCGTCGGCTCGTCCTCATCGCTCGAGTCTGCCGCATTGCGAGGTCGGTAGTAGGGTGTCTTCAACATGATGATGATGTTAGCAGTGCTGTCGTCGTGATACGAATGACGGTCCGATTGGCAAAACACCGCGCTTATATAGTTAGAGAATGTGCCGAAAAGTCACGTGGGCGTACCGAAAGATCACGGATTGTAGAAAATTCAAAAGCACGGACTGCTGAGTAAAATGTACACAAGCGCGGACTGCAGAGTAGTTATTTAGTTCACAACTTATCTAACAGGGGTGCTTTCAGTTGATGATGATATATCCACCAGGAGTAAGCACTCGACAAAAACAACAGACACGAATATTTGCAGTACTCATATGTGGTTCGCTCACTTGTCCACTAGGGGATGATGTTTGTGCTTCCTGATCTATCCGTCAGGAGGCTCTATTGCACGCAAGCGTGCAAGAGACACGAATATTTGCAGTACTCGAACATTTAGTTCACAACTTGTCCGTCAGGTGGCACCACTTGCATAGTTAATAGACAAAAAATCCGGTAGGTGGCGCAAATGATCAAGCCATTTTAGTTCACCAAAAATCCGCTAGGGGCTCTACAGGTCAAACTATTTCAGTTCCAAAAAAATCCGCCAGGTGGCGCTGTTTCTCAAAAAATTACGATAGGGGCGCTGTTTTAGTTTGTGACCTATCCGATAGGTGGCGCCACAAGTGGCGATATTTCTAGTTCCTAAAAAGTCGATGGGGGGGGGGCGGCGGCGGCGGCGGCGGCGGCGGCGGCGCTGTTTTAGTTCATGACCTATCCGATAGGTGGCGCCACGTGACCTTGACCTTGACGTTTGACCTTGACCTACATCCGGGTACTTTTGCTCTTGCTCTTGCTTCGACGGAAAAACGGACGCGTACGCGCTAAGGGACCTCCTTTACTACTTATGTATATATATATATATATATATATAAATAATTATATATATGCGATGTAGCCGATTTTTGTAAAACAAAATTTTATTGTTTCTCACTTATCTAATTTAATCATCTCCGTGCCTACTTATTTCTCTCAAAAGAGAGAAATAAGACATATCCAGTTCTTTCGGTCGACTTGCTTTGCAGCATGGCTCCAGTTTAGGTGCATTTTTAATTCCACCTCCATAGTTCTTCTCCAGTTGCTTTGGGTCTTCTTCTGTTTGTTCTTCAGGCGTCCATCTCAGGTATGTCTTGGATATATTGTCAGCCTCGTTTCTCAAAACATAACCGAAACATATCCAACTTCTTGTATTGAATATGTCGTTCGTGTAAAAGTTATTTACCTGTGCTATGTGCTACACACACACGCACACGCACACACGCACACACGCACACACACACTCGTACACACACGCACACGCACACGCACACACGCACACACGCACACACGCACACACGCACGCACGCACGCACGCACACACGCACACGCACACGCACACGCACACGCACACGCACACGCACACGCACACACGCACACACGCACACACGCACACACGCACATACGCACACACAATCACACAATCACATCTTCATACTCAGGTTGCGATCAGTGCTTATTAAATTTTTGACAACAACCACATTATGGATGCTCAATGAACCCCCGTTTTCGGTCAGCCGAGGGGTACCCCCGTACCGCAGGGAGATGCTGTCACATTATTATTATTAATAATATTTCGTTTTGGTAAATATCATGGGTAAACTGCTAAATATTATTATTTTCGATTGGAGCACTTCGAAATTCGGCGAAAAATGGGCAAAAGTTGCTCCACCTCTACGTGCTGTAAGAAAAACCTATCCCGCACTTTCGGAAATTAGTCCATCAAAGTAAATGCCTTGAATACTTTAGCCATCGATTCTGACTCATGTTGAACTAAATGGTTTGATGCCGAGGCTTCAACACGCCTGGCACACAATCGAACTCTTTGTCTACGGAATAATGTATAACATAGCTGAACTAGACTCAAACGTTAAGTCCTTCGTTCGTCAGGCGAGCGTTGTGAAGCAAGTTGTGTTGGCTTTCTTTATAAGCTATGTTGACATTTAAGTGAGCTTTATTGGCGTTACAGCGCCTCCAGTTTACATAGCAGGTGTGGCTAGTTACCGACCTTACATCGACCAGTAATGTGTTATGTCTAGGCATGGTTACGTAATACGTAAATTCGAGATGCAGTTATAATGTTGCGTGCTATTTTATATTTAATGTAAACTTTGCAGGCATATCAGGTTGATGTATACGTTGTTGTGTAGTATTCCAAGTGCTGCTACGTTGACATGGACGCTTTATAATTTTGTATTGACGATACGCAATGTTACTCGGTGTGGACGCTAAGATGGCCTGTGTTGCCGTTCAGTCATCCTCACGTGGAGCGCAGTGGCGCAGTAGATATACGGACTTTCAATCGAGAGAACCCGGGTTAGAATCCTGTGCTGCCATGTCGAACCTTGGGCAAGTTCGTTCACTCTACATTGCTCCAGTTCACTCAGCTGTATGAATGAGTACTTGGCTATAGATAGTGGTGTATATTTGTGCATTAATTGCAGCGTGGCTAAATGCTTACCAGAGAAGTCGAGATGGCGTTCGATTGAACAGGTTTGCCAGGGAATAAAATGTAAAGTGCTGTCAGCAGTCCTGATGACTGAATACTGCGCTATATAAGAACTTATTTCTACTTTACGTTTAGCCCTACATTAAAGTGTGTTGACGGTGGCGCCTCTCTGTGGCAGGACAGCGTTGATCCTGGCGGCAGAGTACGGCAACCCTGACGTGTGCGATCTGCTCGTGCGGCGAGGAGCTGACCCGTCCTTCCTTGACCACCAGGGTAACCTAGCAACGAGTTCATAGATCACTGGAAATCCGTCATGATATTGCATTACAATATGGGCCCACCTAGATTTCGCCACTACATTTTTTTTCTCGTAAATTTGATACCTCAATGTGTTAAATCCACAATTCCACATCGTTTCAGGCATATACCCTGGAATTTCACTATTAAGGCCACCTTTGGCACCGGACAAAATTACCTTAATAGCGAGGTGACCGTATTTGCGGGACTAATATCCTATACTTTACTGTATGTGGACATAATTTGGGACTGTTCCAGGGTGACCTTAATTGCGAGGTGGCTGTATTACCGAGGTGACCGTAAAGTGAAGTTATGCTGCATATAATGTCATAACATATGACATTTTTATTTACGGCATTTCAGGCCCAGTTTATAGCGGTTTGCGTCAGTTTGCGCCGCTGTTGCCGTTGGTTACCGCGCACCGCGCTAGAAATGAGCGCTACATCGGCGCAGTTGATGCAAACCGGGGCGCTATTTGGGTCTCAAAGCTGCCCTCAAGCATATAATTTCGAACATTACATACCGAAAGCAGTGTGGAATGATGGAACGAACACACTGAGATACCACATTTATGCACACATGTAGGTAAGACCTAAAACAGCGAAATTGAAGTGGCCGCTTGTTCTACACAAGTGCCTTCAGTAATATAACTTATACATTTTCTTGTTATCAAACAATTACGTTTATATACGTTCGCCTTTGTTATCAAGACGACTCCATCGGTACAACTGGAACACCGATCGAATGACGTCTTCGTATACATGTAGAAACATGGACACTAAAACATAGACAACAATCAACGGAGACGAGGGGAACACATGGGCGGATCCAGAGGCACTATGGGGTGAATTTGGCCGCGCTATGCCTGCGCTTGAGTGGCGTGCCCCCCTAGACCAACTTTCAACAGCACTCCCCCCGTCTTGCGATGACATCAGTCGAGCCGAGACAACGAGATAGCGGAGAAGCTAAAGTTACGGGAGCGAACATTTTTAACTGCAGCCCTCGACCGTCTTCCGATGTCATGACCCGCAATAGCGCGATGACAGCGGAGTCTCAGACCACCCAATATGAATTTGGTTCGGCTGCCAGTGGAGGATTTTGGCTAGTCTCAAGGGGTGAAATTTGAGGTTTTTGGGGCCCCTCTAGACTACATTCTCTCTGGATCCCCCTGTAACACAAGCTCCCGCAAGTATACGATAACGCCATTCCTACGGATCGTCAGTTGTACCACATTAGGAAATGTTAGAACGGTTCTTGTAGCAGGTTTCAATTGGTTCCTCAATGATACGATCTTCTTCAGGATTTGTATTGCGAATAATTAATCCAAGTGGTGCTTCATAGTCATATGATATCGCTATAGAAAATATCAGCAAGATTAATAACATCTCACCGACATCTTTTTTGAAAGAAATCAACGAAGTGTCAACCAGTGGTTATCTTAAGCATTTAATTTTAACTGGATTCGGGCGCTATATAAAATATCACTACATATTACTGATGAAGACGGAAGGAAGTAAATTTAGGATGGTACCATGCGACGTCGACATTGTGAATGTTTGGTCTCAGGGCACGACGCAGCCTGGTACGCCGCTCAAGGCTGTCACAAAGACTCAACGATCAGAGACACGCTCGAGAAAGCTACATTGACACCGTGTCTATATACAATTGGTAAGTGGTCAGTGTTGTTTTGTTTTGCAGACACATATAAATGAAGAATAGAATATATAAAAAAAAAATCATTGACACAAGTGTTCAAACAAATGCAATTATAAAAATAGTATGTATTGCGACAAAATAACATACTTCCGGGACATAATGTCATTATGCAGTAATACATACTTTTAAAACTATTGCAAATACTCGCCATATTGTATTTGCCCATTTAAATAAAAAGTATTGCAATTATTTATTAATACTTGGCTATTCACATATGTTTGATACTGCATATTGCAATAGGCATTATCCGAAATATGGCACCTGTCATTAATACACATTGCATCTTATGTATATATGGCATGTATCTACGTATATGCATGCCAACATGCACATTACACATATACAACTGGAAATACATACACACACACACGCACGCGAAAAAGCACACGTCCGCGCCCACACCCACACATGCACACGCACATGCACACACACAAACAAACACACACACCCCTCCACACACACCACACATACACGCGTGCGCGCACACACAAACACACATACATATGCGCGCACACGCTCACACACACACACTCACACATTTACGCACACACGCACGCACACACGCAGTCCCACACACGCAGTCCCACACACTTAGGTAATGGTAGTCTTCCTTAGTAATGTATAATTGATGCATATTTCACCATTGTATGTTCGCAGGCCCCAGAGCAGACAGGAAACTGAACGACCCAACTACTCGTGTCATAGTAAGTAAACATCAAATATAACAGTATTCGTTTCGGTGTATACTATGTATGCAGTAGCTGTATACATTAGTGGGTATTTGTGTATAAATAATGTTCGTGCAGTAATTATGGCGTGGCTGAATGTTTCCCTGGGATGGTGTCTGATTGACCAGGTTTGCTAGGGAGTGACGTGTAAGGCACTCTAAGCAGTCATATTGTCTAGGTACAGCGTTATAACAAGTACCTTTTGTGGTTCACATTGTTTTATCATACCATACTATGAAACGTTGGAATTTCAAAATATGGAAAATATAAAAAAATCTGAAACTACAGCTACCTTTCGTAAAACACTCAATACTTATTTATTTATTTGAAATTGTTTTATCATACTATACTATGAAACGTTGGAATTTCAAAATATGGAAAATATTTGAAAATATAAAAAAATCTGAAACTACAGCTACCTTTCGTAAAACACTGAATACTTATTTATGTATTTGAAATCGCATTCCCATCCTAACCTTCGGCGGTCCCTCGCTCTAATGATGACTCTTCCTCGTCCCTGTTCACGATTCTGACTAATGATTCTTGAATGTTGCGCCTCTGAGGTCAGATTCCCGGGGATATAGGCACTATAGAAGTTTATTATTATCATCATCATCATTAAATAAGAGCTAAACAACGCGATGGTCGTGCACTGTTTCACCCGCTTCGTAAACCCCGTGTCTAGGGCAGCATTCCCGAGGAGTCATCGGGAAGAGACGGGGGGGAACCAGGAACGGGTGGGTCCCGTCAAACGCCGCGGACCGAGGAAGCGCGGGAACAAATCACCTACGTCAAGTCATCGCCACCTGTGATCATGTCGACTGCACCACATGACCCGACGTTATCCTATGCGATGACGGCAACTGAAAGCCCGGGAGTGTCACGCGATGTTGCCATATCAGAAACCGACGACCCGTCACTCTCTGATACACACCGTAATGAAAACAGTATATATGTTTATATGTTTATTGACTGAAATACAATGGCAGCATAAAACTAACACTGATAGTTGAAATTGCATTGCCTGCCTGCCTGCCTGCCTGCCTGCCTGCCTGCCTGTCTGTATCTGTATCTGTATCTGTATCTGTATCTGTATCTGTATCTGTATATGTATCTGTATCTGTATCTGTATCTGTATCTGTATCTGTATCTGTATCTGTATATGTATCTGTCTCTGTCTCTCTCTCTCTCTGTCTCTCTCTCTCTCTCTCTCTCTCTCTCTCTCTCTCTCTCTCTCTCTCTCTCTCTCTCTCTCTCTCTCTCTCTCTCTCTCTCTCTCTCTCTCTCTCTCTTTGCGTGTGTGTGTGTTTGTGTGTGTTTGTGTGTGTGTTTGTGTGTGTGTGTGTGTGTGTGTGTTGTGTAAGTGTGGTGTAAGTGTGTATGTGCGTGTGTGCGTGTGTGCGTGTGTGCGTGTCTGCGTGTGTGGGTGTGTGCGTGTGTGCGTGTACGCGTGCATGTGTGCGCGCATGTGCATGCGACCCAATGTTATTGTTCGTGTTCTCTGTCGTGGCGGTGTCGCCTGCGGTCTTCCGTGAAAGCCAGCCTGGTCCGGTATTGAATAATGGAGAGTAGTTTGAAATTGTTTGAACTTGTATATCTGTGTGATATTGTTACGTCGTCTCTGTACTGCATTCTTTAAAACGCAAATCGTTTGTTAATATTTCATAGACACAACCTACGTCATCAGCGAAGACGGTCACATGTACCAGAACGTCGAATCCACTCGGCAAGCACCGAATCACGTGACGTCTAGCGACGTTCCCTCCGACTCAATGTCAGAACAGCATCCCGGAAATACGTCAACTGAAGCCTCGGTGCGAATCAAACGTACGACAGATGGCGCCGTTATACCTATGTGTGACGCTGGTTTGATCGATTCGAGCGACGAGTCGGACAGCGGGAATGACATAGAGAGAACGTTGTCTCGCTGGCTCGACTATCGAGACTGTGCCGTCGTGCCGATATCACAGCAGAACACCCCGACGAGTCTCCGTAGGGATAGCATGGGGGAGGGAGAAGATGGGGAGAAGACGTTCTCACTCAACGCATCAAGTGAAGGCAGTGAGACGTCTTTATCGGAGGAAACTAATGTCATCGTCCGTCGACCGGAAGCTTCCTCTTTCGAAGCGCTAGAGGGCGCCATTGTGCCTCTAGCGGAAGCAACTGACAACGAATTGGTCGCCGAATGTTCATCGTCGAGACTAATGGGAAACGCTCCCGAGACTTCGCCTCTAGATGGCGCTGTTGTGCCATTAGCCGACGCGCCCGAAGAAGTGGGTGACACGGTGGATGGTGGCGCCACCGTGCGGCGGGTGTCTGCAGGCACCGAGACACGGACAGTGTTTAAGAGAGATTCTGCCACGGAGGTGGACGGTGATTACAGCAAGGACATCGCCGGTGTTGTCGAACTTCTGGTACAGTACGGTTTCTTTACTCCGATTATTGTTGCATGCAATATTTTCAGCTGCATTTTAATATTCGTTTATGTTGGGTAATTAGTGTGTACATATAAGTGGAACACCACCAACTGTCATCATCATGATCGTTGGCGTTACTTATAATTTACTTAAAGGAAAACCAAACACAGTTGCTTGAACCTATGCAACTAAAAGAGTAAATATAAACTAGCAATTTATAACTACAAGCAACAATTTATTTTAAAGTCATAGATTCTTGTTACATATTGAGACACGCCCATGATGTTTGATCATAATCCCCTACAGCTTCATTGAACTTGACCCTGCTGTGACGCGTATAAGTCTCGTTGTGCTCAACATGTATACGAATAAGACCAGCTCATATGCTGATTTCTTGTATTCCGTTCAAATCATAAGTTGAGTTGCACTTTTATATGCACGAACAACTGTTGTAATGTTGTACCATACAAATAACAGCTGCAAAGCAAATAATTCGTGACTGCCTGCATGGTCTGCTGTATCGGCTACGGATACAAACATGTCACATTATACATAAGCACAACTAACGTCACCGACAGTGGCATTATCATATGAGAAAATGTCATTAAAATCGCCAACAAAAATCAATGCAACACCATCTAGAGTAATATTCACAGTTCGGCGACCTGCGATGAGAAAGAGTCTGTGACGTCAGGTCTCTATCACAACTGCACTGACCGTGCAGTTTACAGTATGTGTCTTCAACAAGGTCACTCTGTAGTAAACTACCTGCGCAGTAGTCATGTTTACAGATGCACATGGTTAGTTTTAATAACTCTGAGTTGTATCTGTAGGCAAAACATCTTTATTTCAACTTTAATTGTATCATTCAATTCATACGCATCATCCATCGTTGTCAACGTATCACAATCATCAGAAGCAGCGACGAGTGTTACCAATCGCACTGTCATTAACATTTTGGAGTTTATTTAGAGAGATAGTCTACAATCAGTATCAACTCAACGTAGTAAGTTATCGATTATATGTACCAATTCACTCGTCGTCGCTGTGACAGAATCTGAAGGCTGACCGAGACTTACTGGCGACGTTACTAGAGAAGCTAACGTCAGAGAAGAATGACGCTCTGCAGATGGCCAACCGATTGTTACAGATACTACGCCACCGCACCGCCGTGGAACCCTCGCACACAGAGGTAGGTGACACACGCTACTCGTCGGTGTTTATTCATACGTTGGCGGTTACAATATATGCTACTTATCTACATTTACTAACCAGAAAGTAATTAAAGCAGGTCGGTAACTGGCTACAGATGGCACACGGATGAACGGAGATGGTCTACGTCTTTTCCTATTATTTGTACTATCCCTTCACCATCTCACACGAGTACACTAGGAGATACAATTCGCAGATTTGCCATTTGATTTAATGACAACTAAAGACCGTCACGACATCCATGATTATCGTATGTTCTTTACACTGACAACTGCGAATGTTGTAAAATTGCAATTTCCAGTCACCTCGAGACCACGGAACTTTCCTCTACCCGCGCAATCACGCACCAAGAAGCCCAACCAGCGAACATCTCGACGAGAAGGAATTACAGAATGTCTACACCATCCTAGGTACGGTACCTCGTGGGATGGTTCCCGACATACGGTTCTCCTACCTCCTGGTATTTTAAACCAAAGCGCACAACGATTGATTCAGTTTTTACCAACTATCTCGACCATGTATCCTCGCTCTCAGTTCAGCCGTTGTTAAACATTTTAATTGACCCACCAACCTAGTGCTGAGGAGTCCCCTCTTCCGTCATGCCCAACATTTTCCGTTTTTTTCTCATGTCCACATGGTATGCCTTGAGACTATTTAAAACTAATTCCCAATATTCGTTTCCTACCAACGATTACCTTGGCCTTCTTATTGTTTTGATCTGAGTGGTAATTTTATTAAATCATGTTAAATATTGTTAACTCTGGCTGGTTGAATCGTGTTAACTCTTGTTAAATCATTGGACCGGTTATGATGTTCTAAACTCTACAACCAGTTAGAGTATCCAGTTTTCCTATTACCATGTAGCAACATAAACACTGTCAACATAATTACCACGAATTTAAACTTACCGGGCACTGTTGGTATGTTGGACTAGTAGTTGTACTGACTGTATATCGAATGTTTCAGATGACCTCCAGAACAATTGGACACCGTCCAACAGTTCCACTTTCGACTCCCTGCTGGGGGACTGCACGAGACTTGACCAGCACCTCCTGCGCCTGCAGGACAACATCCGGGAACTCAGTACGCGGTGCACGGCACCGATAAACGTCGCCCGCGTGACGCTACTGCAGGACGCATGCGCGAGACTCCAGCGAGACAGTACGAGATTAGCGGAGAACGCTGCCACTTTGCGTGAGGGTCGACACTCTATTCTTGGAGTTACAGAATCGGAATCCCAAGACACCGATTCGAGCGACACCACATTGATCGACACATGCATGGACGACCCGCGGACGTCTGATATCGACCTGTACACAGTTCGACAAATTCGTTTCGATTCTCCACCGCTATCGCCACGGCAACAGTTTCTATCCGGAAACAAACCGATAACTACGCCGAAGCCTTGCGAAATGCAGCGAAATCCAATGACACAACTTCGAAGCGAACCGGACGATTTTAAGTTTAACGGCATTACCGTTGCCATTAGCGACCAACGGAAGGATTGTTACACTGGCCACAGTGGCGACACATGCCGATCGATGCCTGATGTGACTCTTAATGCCCGTCCGTGTCGACGATTCACCGTCGCCGGTGACGCCGACAGAAGTACCACGCCGTGGAAGTCCGCTGGGTCTGGACAAAGAGAACGCGCAAGGAGCTTCAGCGATCGTGAACACCCAGTAGCGTCAACGATCTACCGAACACAAATCTGTAGTCTGACAGCGGATCAAAGTCCGGACGGTTCCTCGGATGGAGGTTCGGGATCACCCGAGAGCGTCGCTAGCACTGTCAGCAGTGACGTGGAATGCATTCCTCTTTCGTTTGCTGCAACTATTTCGGGTGCTGAAAAGAGTTCAAATGTTGGCGAAGGCGCAGTTGTTGACGTTACCGAGGGACCACACTCGAACATTACGGGAGCTCCTTCACCGGTCCAAACAATAACAAGATCCCCGGGAATCGGCGATATGTTAAAAGGAAACGTAAACGTTGGTGTAAGCAGTAACAGCCAACCTCTGTTGTACGAAGACGCGAACTCGAAGGAAGAGATGCCAGTGCAGCCTTCAGACACGGCAGCGACACAGGGTTCGGGCGGTGATTATTACACAAATCTACGAGAAACTATGCAGTCAAAAGACGAAGCGGCCAGCGACAGCAGTCGGAGGGGCGACCAGCGTAGTTCACTTAAACGCGACGGCGAAATAAATGCGGCGAAGTCTAAACGCGACGATGAAGACTACAGCCCCGAGGACGATATCAACCTGGATGCTGTATTACTCGCTTTCGATAAGATTGACGACGCCAGTCAAACGATTGACACGTACGTGAGCACTGTCGCTAAGGCTGGTAATCCGGAGGTGGTCGAAACACCTGTGCAGTGTTTTGACGATCATTCGCTAGAGGACGCCGTAGACGTAGATCTACAAGATGCACTGAACAGCTTGCGCGCGGAGCAGGCGGTGAGTGTGTAAAGGAAAGCAATGCAGTGTCAAATAGTCGCTAAAATAATATACTTCTTTGCGTGTTTGGCTTATTATACACTGCATTAATCAGTCAGGTATGTCCGTGGGCAACTGCGCTACGATAGGCTTACATCAATGTAAACATATACAAAATAACACGTTCAAAACCTCTCCGGAAAGCGACTTTTGTGAATATGTTAGTCGGCTCATTACGGTATCTCGCTGTCCAATCACCTCATAGTTAGCATAGGCGCAAAACCAGCCGGTTGGTTTGTGGTCTTACTCACTTCAATATGTACCACTCCGGGTTGACATTAACGGTAAACGGTAACAGGGCGGTCGAGTTCCGGTCGTTGAAGATAGTGTTTTCTGTTTCAGGATATGCAGAAGCGATACGAAGACGTCGTGAAGACGTACCGGTCACACCTGCTAGCCGCCGTACAAGTGAGACATTATATTTATAAGTGTTGTTGAGTCATCAGAACGACGACAATCACGATGACGGTGACGGCGTCAACGAAGGCAGGAAAAGTCGCAGTCACTCAGTCTATTATGGCAGAGAATCTGATAACAGAATTCCTATATTCCAGGATAAGGAACTTTTACACACATGAACGATTCGAATGTCTAATTTTCAATAGCCATTTTAAATATAACCATGTAAAATCAACTATTTGTGTCGCAAACTCTTTAGAAAAAATTATTAAAAAAGAATGTGCAATTTAATGTAGAAGGAAAAGCAGAAAACATTTGGCAAAAGTGAATGTTTCGTTACCAAAGACGAGACTTTGGACTTCTGCATATCCAAAGCACAAAACCACAACCACAATAACGATGTATTGTAAAACACGCAACATCCGTCAAATCACAGTTTCTGTTAAATCAATATTCGTTCTATTAGCAATTTGGTATGTATATAACTTGTATCCTTTGTGCATATAGCAACACGTGTTGTATGATTGATGTAAATGGTGTATGAATGGCTCGGCCATCGAAAATAGTGAAAACTAAGTATGTCACCGAGTGGAAATAAAACTGTCAATCAATCAATCAATCAATCAATCAACCAACCAATCAATCAATCAATCAGTTTGTTGGAATTGCTGTAAAAAACCCTAATGCCTTATCGTGTTGAAAACGGCCGAAGATGGGGTTGGTAATAAGAGTGAGTAAATATTAAACGTCAAACGTAGCTTATCGGTTCCTCAGCGCATGTCGTTGTTTTATCGAAAGCAAACTACGATATTTCTCAGTGGGACATGTGTCCTTCTGCCATGACACACACATTCTGTATCTATATTGAGCGGATATAATGTCATACATGTACATGATTGGTTTGATTAGCTTTACTTGTTGTATTTATATGATTGTTATGGACTTCAATGAACTTCAGTGTAGCGTTTACCTTTACTTGGAGTGTAATAACTTGTCCAAGCATTACGTTCATATCTAAACTGGTGAAATAAGGCAAAGGATACAAGATGTTGTGGTTCACTGTGGTCCTCAATTGTTTCAGGGAAGTTTGGACGAGGACGTCAAAGCGGCCCTCGTCAACATCATCAAACTAAGGAGCAAGTAGTGCTGTGACGTCACACCGGAATAATTTGGCGATCGGTTCACCTACATTATTACAGAGCCACGGCGATGGCATGAAAACGGAGTATCAAGGTGTTATAAGTTATCAAATGGGAATATCGGATGTGTGTGGATAGGCCACCTACCTCGGAGATATAGTATTGAATATGAGTTAATTTGCATACACGTTAATTTAATCGATCACTGTAGTGCGTGCGTGCGTGTGTGTGTGTGTGTGTGAGTGTGCGTGTGCGTGTGAGCGTGCGTATGTATGGGAGGGGAGTTCGTGCGTACGTGTATACGTACAAGTGTACGTACGCGAATGCGTGTATGACTCTGTGTAACAACGTACACACAATATATTCATAATTATTAATGATGATCTAATCAAATGTTATTCACCAACATGATTAGCGTAGATCTACATATCTGTGGTCAGGTTGGGTACGTTAACTACCAAACGTACAATCTGAAACAGTCGACTAAAATACTGTACCCGTGTAGAGTAATCATAAGGTTGTTTAAAATTAAATTAACATAACAACTTACTATTAGAGTGCCGACGTCAAGCCGACATACTGCTGTGAATTGGTATTGATTATACACACGTCAACACACACGCACGCACGCACGCACGCACGCACACATACACACACACACACACGCACACACACACACATATATATATACATATATATATATATATATATATATACATATATATACATATACTATTATAATATCCTTATTATTGTTTCTTATAACGTTGTAATCAGTGTAAATGCAAACTATTAAATAAATGAAGTAAAATGAAACATTTGTCACGTGTGTGCTATTCGGACTGTACGACAGTCATGAGACGACATGTTCTTTTCCTATCCTGTTTTTCTAAAATCATGTGAATAACTACGTACTCACTGCAATGCAATAGTCAGCTAATTAATTAAAAACGCAAAATTTGAATATCATATATATATATATATATATATATATATATCTTATAGTCTACGTGTAGACAACGATCTGTACTCCCCAGGATGGATTAATGACGTAGCAGTTCTACACTGCCAATGATCATCTGGCATTTCAAGCACACAGATGGCGTGCTGTGCAACTTAATTGTACTACGATTTATGTTAATCAAAATGCGTTGATTGTGTACACACACACACAAGCACGCACGCACGCACGCACACACACACAGACACACACATATATATATATATATACATATATATATATGTGTGTGTGAGTGTTTGTGTGTGTGTACACGCACGCACGCACGCACGCACATACACACGCACACACACACACATGTGTGTGTGTGTGTGTGTGTGTGTGTGTGTGCATGTACACACACATACACACACAAACACACACACACACACTTATATATATATGTGTGTGTGCGTGCGTGTGTGTGTGTGTACACAATCAACGCATTTTTATTAACATAAACACACACACACACACACACACACATGTGCGTGCGTGCGTGCGTGTGTGCGTGCGTGTGTACACAATCAACGCATTTTGATTAACATAAATCGTAGTACAATTAAGTTGCACAGCACGTCACCAAAATAAAAAGACAGCAACACGCCACCTGTGTGCTTAAAATGCCAGATGATCATTGGCAGTGTAGAACTGCTACGTCATTAATCCATCCTGGGGAGTACAGATCGTTGTCTACACGTAGACTATAAGACTGCAAAACTAATAAAAAGAGTAGTACATTGTTGGTTGTGATGTTGTTGAAATCTTCCTTACAACTGTTTGAACAGGCAGTGCTGTGCATGTATGATGTAGACGAGCCAACATTTCTAAATCGTTACGTAATGCTAATGCTTGCCCAGAGATCCCCACCCCTATGAAACGTTTCGTATTGGTTGTAGATAGACCCCCAAACCGTATGCGTGACGTAGAGATACGTTATGGATGGCCCCACTGCATACGTAATTTATAAATGGCCCCAAAGGGCGAGCTAATCATTAATAGTGACATCCTTCCGATCAAACGTACAGGGGCCCCCTGTAAAACAGCAATTGCTGACAATGATATTACGTTGACTATGTCCGGACAAGTTATTTTCCACCGTGAGCCAAACAAATGTACCATGTTCCGTTGTTGTGAACTGCGAAGCTACGAAACATTTGTCGTTCCTGTAAATAAACATCATCCCTTCTCACTGAGAACACAAGATAAAACATCGGCGTTTTTATGAAATGAAACGCATTTTTATTATAATATGTACACATAATTATGTCGTAGTTCCTTTGTTGTTCTCCAGCGGTTGGTCCTGAGGGGAATTATTGCTAGCTCTATGCTATGTAGAATATATACAAGGTTCATATTGCATGGGCACAGGTCTAGTATACCATCATCAGGTGAAAGTATGTGGAGATAAGGACATACAAAAGGTGCACGTACAAAAGGTACACATTTGTTGGTATAATATGTTAGAGACAGTTGTTATTGTAGTCCATGTAGCTGTAATTATGTCATTGGTTTATGCGGTTTTCGTCTCCGAGTAATAGTTCTACATAATCACTATGTAAAAATATGAACATAAAAGTCTTCTACAGAGATCTGTCGCATGCGACCGTGATTACAAGACACTGACTAGTGTTATTCCCACAGTCAATGCTACATACGACATTTTCACTGGCTACTTCGCAAATAAAACATCTGTTTTCTTAATATTAAGATATGCAGAGCATCAATACCAAAACGTATGATGCCAATAATCCATATTAAGTCCGCGTGTTGTAAAAACAGACACGTCTATCGTCCGGGTTTGTATCCCGGAAGTAGCAATGGCAACCTAACAGTCCACGCTTGTAGCGTCACGTATCACGTATATCCGTCGAAAAGGGCAACTAGGGCGCTCACAGCATAACCCTTGAAAGTCGAGATCAGAGCGGATTATCCCGGAGACAAGACGGATAATCCCTATCAACGTATTTGGTCAGATAGACGATTGCCGCTAACGTTTATCACAAATAGCAGATATATAAGCCACGGCGTTCCATAAGGTGATGATAAAACTATAATTGTTTTGTACATCACACAGAACAAGTTGCTTCGGACGGCATTCTTGCCAAATTTTGATGAGAAATTTGATGTAGCGTTATATTGAAGCGAGATGTTTGTCCGACACGTATCTGTAGTCATTTGTTGTGTGTTGCCTGTTTCTGCTGACGGTTGTTATGGTGCGCATCCACTGGCAGGATTGGGGCGCTCATGTGTTGGTAGCGTGACAGTGCACATGTGTTGGTAGTTTGAAGGTGCGCACTCATTGGTAGCATGAAGGTGCGCAGTCATTGGTATCATGAAGGTGCGCACTCATTGGTATCGTGAAGGTGCGCACTCACTGGTGTCATGAAGGTGCGCACTCATTGGTATCATGAAGGTGCGAACTCATTGGTATCATGAAGGTGCACACCCATTGTTAACATGAATGTATAGGTATATAGGTAACATGAAAGTGCACATTCGTTGATAGCGTAATGGTGCA
>CM034541.1:16836924-16877945 GCA_020002185.1 Paraescarpia echinospica
ACACACAATGATCACGAAAAGCGAGCGCTACGTGACGTCACACCACGTCGTTCTCAGCCCGATTCAGTGTGAAATCCCATCCAGTTCGTCGTCATGCCGAGTAACAACTACACAAGGGAGCACAATAACTCGTAATATTACGTATCCCCGATTCCGTTCAGTGGCAATCGCCGGGATTAGATCTACGGTAACTACAGGCAGTCGGTGTCTTGTGGGAGATATTATGCAAATGTGTCGGCCGCGGTGCACCCTGGGGACGCACAATGGAGGCTGTTCCGCTCTCGATGGGCAGAAGTAGTCGTAACGAAGCGCCAAAGGTGGCATCTGCTTCGGGTTACGGAGACTTCCGGCCAATTTCACAGCGGCCATCAGACGTCGACGGAAGGCCAACCGTGATTCACACACCACAAAGAGAGTGGAGTTCGTCTTATGTTATTTTGCTTTGAAGAACAGAGTTTAATGTTCTTGTGTATTATTGTGTTAGGGATTTTAAGTTACGGCGCTGGCGAGTTGCTGAACTGGTCATCACGCGGCCAACATATCAAATCACTCACATAAATGGGCTGACGTTTGTGAATACCGTACGAGGGTATTTTCCTGTGGTGTATAATTTTCTCCAATTTAATGCAGAGTGTTGTCAGACAAGTGATATTTATTTAGAGTTGTGCAACTTTAAAACGAAAATTGCATGAACAAATTCTGGTGTGGCCACAAAACGTTATGAACACACACACAAAAAACAATTAATTCAGTGGTCTCTCTGTGAAAACATTTGGAAAACAACGGTTGGAATCAACGCTTTATTTAAGTATTGCATTCAATTACGGGCGTGTTTTCGCACGTTTCTTGTATGGGAATGATTGCAGTGCTGTGGCACATGCCGAGTGAGCATTCACTCAGTCACGATTGTTTATACTGGTGCTGAGCAGTTCTTGTTGACGGGAACTGAGCTTCGCGCAATCCAGACACACCCACTTTGTAAAATAAACGTCATTAACGAGACTGCCTGTCCGGGCGTGTAACACCTTTGTCCATATAATAACAGGGTTGTTTGAATAGAGCGTGGGGCGGCGTTCTCTGAAGCGTCGGTAAAACGTTCGTCCACAATAAGCATGTGATAATCCGCTCACAACAGGTGGCTACATTGAAGACGTTTTGATTAGTACATTCCACTATGACGTCATATCCGTGCGTACTTTATCACAATATAATCATTGACGGTATGCTGCTAAAGTTGGATTAAAAATCACTAATTGTTAACTAGCTTGTTACGTTGCTGTTTTAAGCAAATATGCAATAATAGTAGTAATAATAAAAATAATAATACTAACAATAATAATAATAATAATACAATTTCTTTTGGGACTAATTCCCTGGAAACCATGCTCTGGGGCGTACCAAAACAAAATGGTTTTTCAATAATCTCTAAGTAGATCAGCTGCATTAAAATTGCCAGCAGTCTGGCGCCAGTGAGCTAATGAAGGAAAGCAAAGTTAAAATATAAATCTTTAAATTACATTTTCCACTGATACTGATGTTAAACTGAAATATGACGCATGCCATTGGCGGAGGATTATTCCTGTGTATCGGGCTATACTGTGCAACGAATAGTCCGAACGATCTGTAACATTTAGGGGTTTGCTACAAGGCGTACGACGTGTATAACATATATACAGATTCTAGAACTCTACACAAAAGGAGAATAAATCCAAATGTACACTACGAGGAACAAATCGCAAGCAGAGCAGAAATACCGACAATGACAATCGTCATTGGCAGAGCTGGCAACATCGCAAGTCGTCGAAAACTACTACTATGCTAGGGAGCATTGGAGCCGATAATTCATAAATTCAACACGACTTATCAACGATTGTGACTTCTGTAACCACATTGCCAAAAAAAGTTATCTACAAAAGACACAAGTTGGGTTGAAGATAGGAGTGCTGAACGATCTGATACCGGTAGCTAAGCTCACTTTTTAGAGCTAAGCGCATACTGGTTCATTGTCGTCTCGTGGTGAGCGATTACTTGCATTATGAATGCTCGACTTCAACTGGACTTGGTTGAAGTGCGCTATGATTTATCGACTTGCACATAGACAGACTGACGTCTACCGTGATTGCTTGACTTGCATTATAGTTGCTTGTACACTGTTCTGTTTAGTTGCTTCATTTGTAATGCAATTGTTTGTTTTGCACTATAATTTATAAACATGCATTATAATTGTTTGTGTTACACTATGATAATTTTATTTGCAATATAATTGTTTGAATTGTTTTGTGCTTGTTTTGCTTGCACTACGAATGCGTCACGTGCGATACGACTGCTTGACCTGCACTATAGTTGTTTGATTTGCATTATAGTTGTTTGACTTGCATTGTGATTGACTGACTTGCACTATGATCGTTTGACTTGCACTATGATCGTTTGACTTGCACTATGATCGTTTGACTTGCACTATGATTGTTTGACTTGCACTATGATCGTTTGACTTGCACTGTGATTGCATGACTTGAAGTATAACTGCTTGACTTCACAATTTGACAAAGTAAAACCATGTAGTATTGTTAAAGACACCAGGCATGGGACAAAGTGGATTCTGGATAGCACACCTTAACAATGGACCTAACATGGGTCACTAGCGAGAATACCCGCTTCAAATTTTTATATACAACATTGTTACTGCGATGTAACAACGTTTCTAGTGTCATCTATATACACTAAATATCGCGACAAATACAAGTAACACACGAGAGAGAAACACATAACGGACCGAGAGAAACTCGACAGTGCAGATCAAGACACTAACATAGTGTAAAACATGGCGCATGCAGCAAACGAGCAAATGACAGATAGAGAGCAGATCCTGATCACAGGAAACTTGGCAGCTGCCTTTGCCTGGATAGGTCTAACAAGCAGTAATTATACCATATGATCACAATGCCACATGATAATCACATGTTTATGCACCAAGAGCCGACACCAATAAATAAGTAATTCTTACTTACAAAACCGATATAAAATGACGATTTGGATCTCTGCATACAGATGAGTAAAAATTAAACAAAACCGACTGTAATAATTAAATTAGTAGTCATTGGCATGACAGTAATACAATTTTTGTTCTGTGCTATGTCTATGTAACTGATAACGTGTTTAGCAAGTTTTCAATACAAGTACCACTGAATTAGTTGAGGTTCCTTCGAGTTCGCAAATTGTTACGTTACTGCTTAAAATCATAGAGCATTAAACTAAAGACGTGCGACGATTGTTAGTACGGTTAATATACACTTAGTACTCTTAATACTGTCGTCGTTGTAATAAAGATTCGTTATGATATTCGGTATGTGGTTTTCGTTATCATTCATAAATTCATTATTAGTTATTTCGCAACGTAAATGCTCATATATACATATTAGTTTTCGTAAGATACGAGAGAGAGAGAGAGAGAGGAGGGGTGCGAGGTAAACAGATTGGATAGACAAACAAACTGACATAATATCGCAGAAATATAGAGAGAAATGTAGAAAAGTAACAGTAAAAAGCAAAATTGGTAAGCTAAGGGAAAAGGACGGCAGAATGACAACAGGCCACATGTAAATTTTTAATGTTATCGCAATATAATCTATAAAAAGGTAGAAGCACTACCATAACTAAGCTTCGCCTGACACTATGTTTGCGGGTGACCTGATGCAACCGAGGTTGTAAATAATGCGGACGGACAGCCATCAAACCCCAAGATAACTCGCTTCGCTGTGTTTTATTTACCATACGTCGGACCCACCAAGTCGGACCGGACTTAACTGTCTCGCACTAAGACAGAGATTGTGACGGCAAGACGGCCGTATATCGGGGAGTCTTCGGTAAACGAATGATCGGTCAGGTCTGCATCTCGTTGCGCGTGATTTGGGACTGATTGGGGACTTGATCGTTCCATCGTAATGGAAGCGTTTGACCGCAATGGGCCTTATGTCATCGAAGTGTCGAAACACTGAGTGCGCTTGCCTGTTCCAACACATTGACTTCGCGCGTGGCTGAACATTGTATGACGTCATTTACATACATTAATATTAATCTGTGAGTTGAAAATAACCTCCAATCACCACAACTGAAAGTCTATGTGGGCACCGTTAGTTATCCACTTTGCTAATTATTTTCATAGTTCATCAGTAAGTTATTATTATTATTATATTAGTATTGTCTTTAGTGTAAAGCCATATTAATGTTAAGGATCCCTTCATTATCTATGCCATTCCTGCTGTTAGAGTTAACATATACGCCACCGATGTATCGCTTCTGGGGCTTATTTGTTTAGAATTGCCACGACAAATGCAATACAAGACCAAGAAATCAATCAAAAAGACGGACGCGAGTGGCTGCAATGATTCAATTCATTTCATTGCATCGACGATATCTGCGATCGTCATCACCCATCCTGCTAAATCGGGAGACTCATGGAATCCCCGGGATGCGCATATAAACCGGAAATGACACTGGAATCAATTGACGAGGAAAGATATCGAAGCCCAGGCGAACACACTTAGGAAGTTACGTTTTATCTGTAGAAATGATAGATAAGACATTATGTGAAGAAATATAGAGATTACGTTGACAATAAACACGACCATCAAACATTGATGACTGACTTTGGCACAATATCTTTTCTACGACAACGAATGCCTAGGTAACGATTTGTAATAACAATTTAAACATTGACTCGCCTCACAAATCATTCAGAGCCAAACAGACATAAATGCTGTTTCGTCGGTTTCGTTTCATTTTATAAGTAAATAATCAGCGTATACATATGTAGTAGGTGTTAGACTAACATTTTTAATGCATACTCTTTTATTCATTTATTTATTATTATTATTATAAATACAACGCGGAAGACTGAAATACAGGGAGCTACGGCTTAGAATGATGACTAACAGACTGATCTCTTTAATAGTGAAGTATCGAAGTCACTATTTTGGAAACACTGAGTGAAACGTAAACTCATTGTGATAACATAAAATATCTTATTTATGACACTATAATGGCGACACGAGTTCTCCAGCGACAAGGTGGAGAAAAAAAGCGATAACAAATACGCGGCAACAAATTCATACAGAATACGGTACACCGCAAAACTTCTAAGATACAATTCCATAAAAAATACGGTATACCATAAAAACGTTACTGTACATTCTACAATACAATTCCGTAAAAAAATAGGGTACACCGTAAAGAGGCTACCGAACATTCTGCAGTATTATTCCGTAAAAAATACGGTACACAGTAAATCATACACCGTTAATTTTACGGTACTTAGTTGGCATTCGTGATGCCAGTCATTTTACCGTAATTTTACGGTATATTTCTAAGAGTATACTCACCCACTACGGATGTGTTAGTGGGCTCGGCCGAGCTCGAGCGATCGTCTGCAGACTTCGGGCTGGTGGCACCCGGATGTACGACAACAACAGGCAACATTTCTATAGGACAAACACAGACTGCTCGTTACAAGACAACAACCGGCAACATCTTTGTTAGACAAACACAGACGGTTCGAGGAGGCTGAAGATAGTTGAACAATTAACCCGAACTCCGCTTATGCTTTGCAATATATAATGTATCTAATAACATAAAATTAAATCAATTTATTTTGCAACAACAACAACAACAACATAACAGTGTACATACACAAAACAACCGTTTAAAAATAAAGTTGTGTTGCATGGTGGTCATGTTATATGCCGTCTTCCTGTGACCCCATAAACATATATTTCGAAATATATTTACACATACGTATACGATGATTATCACGAGTGTATTATATCTTCTGTATGACAACGGACTAGGAATGATTGAGAAGGAAACGAATTATTGTAGGAAATTACTGTTAGAAAACAACTGTGGGTTTCCCTGAAGTGTTGACGCCCACTCACCGGTGCACCGCCCGAGGTTGATGTCCCACACGTCGTCGGAGCAGTGCAGGTGTGCGGTCGACAGGCGGGTGCCGACGAAGTAGAGGCCATCCCGACAAGACAAGTTGGCGTACAACTCATCATTCTGCATATAGTAGTCGACCACGGTCTCTGGTCCCAGGCCACTGAGGTCCTCGCAACCCGGTCCAACACCTGCACGATACACGAGGCCACTATAACACACACTGGCACTTTTGTGGACAGGACAAACCGAGAGATTGGCAGCTTGAAGAGTCACGATTTCAAACATCCTACACAAAATGTTACTCTCTGAATTGCATTTGTTCCGGTGTAATGTGGTCTCCATAAACGCTGCTTGCATGCAGACCTTTGCACAAGGAATGCCTGTGTTCATCAAAGTATATATATATATATATATATATATATGATATACATAAAAACGAGTAACCTGCTATTCCCTAAAAAGGTGAAGTAGTTAAATGGATATTTTAATAAACAAGTACTTGGGAGATAACACGAGTAACCACTTGGCTCACAGACCACGGTCCCTGGTCCTGCCAACCCAAACACCAGCCACCCAAACCAGACTTACCTTTGAAGTGGACGAGGAAGCCCCGTTGAGTCAGACTCGACATGCCGGTTCTGAAGCGGATGACGGCCGAGTCAGAGGCGATGCGGAGTAGCTCCTTGCCGATGGAGCCGCAGTCGTGGAAGTATCTTGCCCCGCCGCCCGTTGTGATCTCCAAGAAGTCGTTGCACCGTCCTCCTTTCTTCACGTCCAGCTCAAAGTCGATGATGGTCAGTTGGATAGTCTGACGCTTCTGTTGTGTTGCAGAGAAAGACCATGGTTGGCGATATGACGGATTGTTCTTTATCATTACCATAGTCATTATACAAAATAAGTGTTTTAATATAAAGTGTGTGACTTCACGGTTGTTCATTATCACTACAAGCCGATTGGGGTGCTGGCGCGTAACACATCAAGATAACAAAATACTTGCCATATTTCACAACTGAGTGTACTGACCCAAGACCATCTTCAACCAGACTCACCAAGCAACAAAACAACAACACATCTGTCTCGTGCTGAAAAGAGAAGGTGGACATAGCTGGGCTAAGTCGATATACAGAATGAGCAGTGACCTGTCTTTGAAGATGGCTTCATCGCGGACACCGGAAGGGAACAGAAAATCAGGTCGGCCAAAATGAAGCTGGCGGCAAAGAACAGTGAACGAAGAATAACAGACTGCTCGTTGACATGTGACACAGCAGCAAGGAGAGCCAAGACAGAGGGTTCTGCCGGGTGCTTGTGCCACATGACAAGAAGAGGACAACGAACGATCATGTCATGCCATCACTATAATTGTCATTGCCATCACCATAATAGGCATTGGAAGAAGTTAACCATTCCAAATATATCAGTACGCTGTAGCAATGTCACTCATGTATTGAAATGATAATAAAGAAAGTAGAAAAGCAATATCACTGTCAGTAAACGGTGATTGTCACGTCTACTTGCGGGCATTACCGAGGCAATGTGGAATCTGCCATTTCTTTCTAAGTGGTGACAACATAATGAAACACACTGACATTATTTGTCATTATAGGGTTCATTTTGACACCTTCATTATCATTGTTATTAATTAATTTAAAACCGGCCATGTTCAGTATCTTTACCATTACTGAACTGTGATAACGAAGATGATGTAACGGACACTATGATTCATTATCACTTCACTATCATTATCATTAATTGCAATAGCAGAGAGAGAGGAACAGGACAGAGACAGATATAGAGACTGGGAGACGGAGAGACAGAGAGACAGAGGAGGGAGACCGAGAGACCGAGACCGAGACTCTTCTATACATAACGTAGGGGAAACAGTAAGACAACAATTGCGATGATCTCCACGTGGCTGTGATCTCAGCGACTGATATAGAAAGTCACTAGTCATGTAGGTTGCTTTTCAGATGTGCAGAGTTTGAATAGGTTAAGCAAGTTAAACAATATAATGCGTGTATTAAGATCAACGACACAATTTACTCTGATAGTTAGATTGAGTAATTTATTGACAGTTTAAATACTTTGAAGTAATATATAGAGGCATGTTGCAAATAAGAACTATTATCCCTTTTTAGAATTTCAATTCAGCCGAACCAAAATTAATCATTCAGTTGTCGGCTGCGTATAATGCAAACTTAAGCGTGATAGCTTACGAGTTTCTGTTGTACAATTCACAATACATACGTAGCTATTAACGCTTGTGTTTTGTGAAACTCAGTTCGCATTGATGTGTAAATAATAATCCACATCACAGTACGCCTGCGAATTGGCACTAGTAAACACATTAAGGTTTGAACTAACAAGTCACTGGTTCACAAGAATAATATACAGACCTGTGCATTCCTTTGAAGTCAGTTGTGTACTGACATTTATTGTTGACAAAGTGAAGTCAAGATTTATTGGTTCAGACACATTTATTGTTGCACAATGGAATACGTTTGAAAGACAACGCTAGTCTTCACAGACAAACACCTTGCCGGTTTAAAAAAAATCAGGTCTGTACAAACATGTTATACACTGAGAGAGAGAGAGAGAGAGAGAGAGAGAGAGAGAGAGAGAGAGAGAGAGAGAGAGAGAGAGAGAGAGAGAGAGAGAGAGAGAGAGAGAGAGAGAGAGACCCGAACAATGTTAATTGAAAGAGGTTCAATTAACACAACACTTACGTCTACAAAGGTGTTTATCTGTATTGCCGCTTATAGCTACTGTCAACTAAATGCACGTTCGTGCCAATACTTCGATTGTTAATTCTTGTGTGCGCAAACACAACTCAAATTAACGTCATTCATAAGACGGCTCACCTGAATTGGCATCATAGGTTTGCTGATGTCAAATAGAACAGTATTCATTATCAGAATCACGTATTGCCGAAGGGGATCCTAAAGTATTCATTATCACCTCGAGTGGCTCATGTTCCATGCAAGAGTGTACTGCGTGGAGAGGTCAAGTCAGCAAGACTTCATAAAGTAACACAATTAAATAGCGGTAAATAAACTTAGCGCCGTCTGTGCGTATAATAATGGGACATTATTCGGGCACACAGCGATAACGATCACTTGACAACACCAGCGTCATGTCGCCCTAGGTAATAATGGATAATTGTTACACATTGTGGCGATGATAACTACCCTAAGCTATTGTAAATATACCGGCGTTTCTAGTGCTCGGGTAAGATAACAACAATATACCATATAGTTAATTCACTTTACGTATACAAGAATGTTAAGAGGAAACCCGTTGCTTTTGGGAAATCAACACAGAGGAATTCTATTTTCGAGTTATAGTATGTGGTTGCCGTAATAAAGCGGATCCTCAGCCATACTCTCAACTGCTTGCGATAATGTAGAAGTTCAGGCTGCACATATACTTCTGTTCTGATGGTTGCAACGAAACCAATAAGGCTGGCTACACTGATCAAATCTGAAGAGTCAAACTTAAAATACATTCTTCTTCTTCCTCTTCTTGTTCTTCTTCTTCTTCTTCCTCTAAGTGCCGTGTCTGTCGCAGGCGTTGGCGATCTTGAGCCTCCACACCGCTCGGTTGTGTGTATTTTATAGTATTTCTGTGACGCTCTTTCCAAACCATGTTGATAGACTTTCTTTTATTTTTATTTTTGGACGTCCTTAGCATCCCTCAAGAACTTTCTTGGTGTGACTAGACGTTACAAATTTCTCTTTCACGTTATATTATATCTGTATCCGGCTTGGTTGTTCTTCAAATTTTGCCCAATATTTTTTTATTTGGCTGTTCTACCACATTCAGCAACCCTTAATGTGCAGTGCAGACGAAAATTATTTCGTCGTTTTGACTCTTGACGAACGTGTAGCAAGAGCATGGCGTGACCATGATGAACGTAAATACATAGGTACATAGTATGCTCTTATCGTATGTGTGGTATTGAAAAGTTGTGTGTGACATTCTCGTATATAAATCACAAATGTGCAACTCTCTTATCTGTACATAAGTGTTCGATTAAAGTCAATCACCTAATGAACTATTATGCAAGGCATTCGTTCTTGCCTTCTGTCTGTTGGTCAAAATTTATTGTAAGAAAATAAAATGCTATACTATTGGCACATTTCGCTGTGTTGACGTGTCTTTTTTATTAAAAGACCGTCTGAAACAATTGAATACGCAAACTATTGACAATAAAATCATACTTCTTCTGCGGCCATGATGCAAAGTTGCATAGCAGATATTTGACATCACGTGTCTTTATAAAATATTATAAACTTAAAGGAGTCTATCGAGTAACTTGAAGGGTTCCAATTTGACAAATAACAGTTGAGTATTTACATAAACTTAGTGCGACACGAAGCTTCACAACACAGCCAACTTATTATTTCACTAGTAGCTATCACGCAAAAAATACGAAAATTAGAAGATAAATTATATACAACATAAACCAGAGGATTGGTTAATTATATGATTATTAACTAACCAAAATTTAAATTGTAATTCAACCAGATTAATTAATTGGAGAATGGCGGCAAATCCATTTTGATAATGAGAGATCGTTTTGGAAAACAACAGGTAGCCTGAAAATCGGGATATTTAATTTCGCACCCGCGATAACGTGCGATGAATACAAACACTCGGTCCAGAAGAGAGTCAACGTGTATGAGTAGATACAACTGGACGGGCGTGCGTAACGGTTGTGTTAGGAAATTTGCATAACTAATTCGTCGACACGAACAGTTTCCTGCCGCACGTCGTGCCCGGGGTTAGCACTCGAAGCTGCAACAGTAAACACTTCACACTCTGTCTCCGCTCGACAAAAGACCCATACACCGGCGTAATAAATATTAACGACGCTAATATGGCCACGGTATTTGAGCTACTGACCTGGACAGATAGTTTCCACACACACTCGGCGTTCATGTAGTACTTGTTAGGGTAGTTCGGACTGGCAATGTACCCGCTGCGGTAGAACGCCGGGGCCGACCGATCGCCGCAACTCTGGTGGATCATCTCAGCTGCACAACACCAACACGCACAGTAACATTTCAGTTTGCGGTCGATAATCGGGGATTTCACAGTATCATATCGCGCTGCGGGCGATAATCGGGAAGTCGGCACAATTGTTTTCACCGTCGTTTTATACAAAAGTGAAGCCGGGGTTGTCTTTAGCTGCACCCTCTTGTGGGGGGTTCTTGCAGCTTGAAAGTTAGTGTCAGAACATACAGTTGTTGGGTTGAAGACAATATTTTGAGATTTGGGAAAGGTACACATTTTCTTACGCGTCTTTTTTATGCGGATGCAGTAACAGTTATTTTCGAAACAGTACACTTATTCATGCACCTTCAAAACATTATTTTTGAACAGGGGTACCTCCTAAGTTTTTGTTTTGGCAGAGGAGCGCTTACAAGTCAAATACTGTATGTTACATTTTAAGAAATACATATTATTTGTCATGTGTCAGTGGTGATATTGGCAACAATTTGTGAATCGCAACAATAACCTTATGGGCTATTTTCCTCTGTAGATTATACATTTGCAATTTTTTATATTTATATTACCGGTTGACCAACAACGATACATTCTATTCCTTATTAAATTGTGATAACTGGTAAGATAACAGGGAAGAGGTATACTACTTTGAATTTTGTAAAAGGCAGTTGGACGGGCTAAATTGGAGACATGCACAGAGAATAATGCGAGTGTGAGTGACATTTATACGACAACTTACAAAAGAGTTAAGCAACAGACAAAACGAGGACACAACATGAATATGACTATATATTTGAACAATCCTGATTGGTTCATGTTGCAATATTACTTTCTGACAAACTTAATGAGAGCCTGTTGTAAAAACGTATTCTTTAAAGATCAAATACAGATTGTGTTACATTATAAATGACGTACATGGCACGCATCTGTAGCTGACTCGCAGGAACTCCTCGTAGCCACACGGGTCGCTGAACAAGTCCGTCCCGACGTCCAGCGAGCACTTCCGTTTTCCGGCGCATGCGCGGTTCAGCGTGAAGTGGACGTCGACGTCGCAGTTGCGCTGGTAGGGCGTCCCACAGAGCTGCGCGACCAGCGTGTCGTTGCGACCAAAGCGCGCAGTTTCGATGACGATCTTTTCTGCCGGTCCACACGTCACTTGGAAGGCGGTGCCGAAGCACGCGTGACGTTGTATGATATCCGCAACGACACCTGGCGGATGACGAAAAATAGCAAATTAGTAATTACGTTTTGGTGTTGCCAGTGTGTGTATGTTTGTGTGTGTGTGTGTGTGTGTGTGTGTGTGTGTGTGTGTGTGTGTGTGTGTGTGTGTGTGTGTGTGTGTGTGTGTGTGTGTGAGAGAGAGTTTGTGTGTGTGTGTTTGTGCATGCGTATGCGTGCATATGTGCATGGTAGCGCGGCATACGTGCTTTCTTGTATGTTGCTACCTTCAAAAGATTAAAAGAAACCTTGTTCGGGGTTCCAAAGAAATTAAACCCGTACGCATGCACGACATTCAACTGACCCCCAACTCACCAATAACAATTGCTATGTGACGTCTAGGAAGGAAAGTTCATGCCTTGCATTGACAAACAGAGAGTTAGGACTGCGCATATATTGACACAACCTCGCGTCGTGCAAACATTAATCACTACATTAATCGGGAACACTTCAGCCGGATAGTTCACTTTGTGAAGCGGTTTTATTTGCTCGCCAAACAAAAACACAAAGTTATACCTAGAACAAATATTATCTGACTTACTCATTTGCTTTCTATTCAAAGTCCACGCTGTAGGTTATAGGTGAGAAACGTATGTCATGTATAGCATTAGCATGTCACTTTCAGAACGACCGTTACACTGTTTGCTGTATGCTTTCCACAGATATTGCAGATCGTCAAATTACAACCAGACAACGGGCGTGAAAAGTTCTCGTAGTTTACAAAATATAATATATACTTTTACTGAAGACAGTTTGTGTAATTTGGCGAGTAACCCAGACATTTGGAAAGTTTGCAAGTGGACATACCATCTGTCCGTGTGTCTCGAGGAAATGTAGGATGCTGTTTCAGCAGTCTCATTGTTATTTAATAAGACTTTTGGAAGTGAAAACACGTCATTGCGATGCTAATATACAAGGAGTGTCGACCTGCATATATATGGTATAATATACCCTGTATCATATATACGGTATATTATACCCTGTATCACCAATAGCAGGATATATTACATACAGCTTAGTTTTATGAAAGTACAACAGCCGTGACACTCAACTCGGGCAGACAATCAATGAATTCGGGACAACACAACATAACATGTTAACGAATCTAGCTATATCTGTTTTGTCCTTCATTAAATATCTGCGAGTATTTATACAATATCTGGATGCTAGGTTTTGCACAGGCATCGCTGTGTGTTTGCTAAAAATTGGATATGTTTCGAAAAACTTCTTAATTACATTCTTGCATACATACATACATACATACATACATACATACATACATACGTGCATACATACATACATACATACATACATACATACATACATACATACATACATGTTCAAATGAAAACCGGTGTGGATGGGTTGATTCCATTACATGTTAGACAAAGTCAAATAACGTTAACTATCAGTTGAATGCCACCATGGAACCTAAACCAGCAAACAGTTCCGTTGTTCACCGTAAGCGGAGGGTTAGCCAGTGTTGTTTGCCTACTTGTCGAACAAACTAGTCATACTGGCCACCATACGTCAACTGCCAACAAAGTTACTGCGTGTTCATAGGCAGAACGATCATTAAGTGCAGCATATGGGACCGATTAAGATTGCAAGGGGCAAAGTTCCAATACATGTTTCTAATTATAATATTTCTACCAGGCGTAGTTGTAGAGCATATACAGCAGCCCAATCTCTTGTGCAACTATAATTAGACATCGAAGGCAACATAATACATTGCGTTCTTCATATCTCTAATATGTGACGGGCATTCGCAGAACGTAATCAATGTTTCACGTTACGTCTGTAAGGTTTAAATGGCATTCGTTGAACATACATAGAAATGCAGTACAACACTGCCAAATTTTAGGCAACATCCACTGGTTCGTTTCTCAGAATGTGAAAACAACTGCGGTCTTCCGTCTTCACTGCTATGCTTTATTTGTAGCACCGAAGTTTAACTAACGATCTCTTCTGGTGATGTCTGTTCCGTGATGTAAACACGATGTTCAGGGAGGGGTGGTTGATGAATAGTTTCAGGCTGTCATTGCAAGATATTTACTTTAGCCGCCAACAAATAATCATCGGTATTTTTTAAACAATGATATATCGTTCAATGAACTATAATCAATTTTTATGCGTAACATCGACCACGCTATTTCCTGTCATTATCATTTTCTTCCGTTTGAGCATTTGTGGCGGGCATATCACGTGGTCTGCGCCACCCTCTCGACGAATTGTCTCCTATCACCGTCCTCTGCCATTCTCTCCCATTCTCGGCTGTTCTCGCATGGAGATAGGGGTATGACCACATTCGATTTTACATAGGCGGCCATTATAACGTTTCCTTCATTTCATGCAACGTTTGTTTAACAACCTTCTTGAAAATTCCACAGCATAATTAACCTCTATTAACACAAACGCTGTGGAAAATTCATGAAATTCTCGTACCTTTCAAAACAATTCACCCAAACCTGATACCTCTCAATTTCGCTCCAATCTGGTGACGGATTTTGAAATGTTGGTGCGTTCTGCAAAATAGCCATTGTGCGAATACGCGAGCGACTAGCGCATATTTAGATCTAATGCAGTAGTACATTCAGTATTCACTGAACCAACACATCCCATGTAAAAGTGCTCGAAAAAATTCCACCCGTCGCACCAAAACGCTATTTTCAAGGGCACCCTTTAATTCGGTAATGGCGTAAAGCCAGTAAAAACGGTTTGCAATTTGGAAGATAACAAAACACCCAGTTTCAAAACAAGCTTTATTGGCGATACAGCAGAGTCAGGCTGAGTTAACCGCTATACCATTTGATGTTCCCACGTTCAACACAGCAGACTTCCCGTTACAAATTACTACGCCCGCTAATTCCGGATAGAGGAACTGACTGGCTCACTTTAACACAATGTATCCACCTTAAATATTGCTTCACCTCTTCAATGTCAACCACCCTTTCTATTGTCAATGCTCTCTTTGTTAGTCTGTGTTCATCCATTCTCTGTGTGCGTCCTGTCCACCTCAATCCGCTCGTAACTACCTTCATTTTCAATAGTACGTCTTCACTCAGATCCCTTCAATTAATTCCCCTATGTTCGTTTTATCTTTATTGTGTCACATTTCCTTCCAGTCATTACATTGTTTTGAGATAACTTACAAGATAAATCACGCCACACCGTACAACAGACAATCACATAGACGCCACGAAACCTTATTTCTAAACGGGACTACCCGTCGTGATCTTTATTAACCGGCAGACATTCTGAACAAAAAACAACGCATCACATATCAATCAATCACTGTTCTACTTTCGAGAGCAAACATCAGCGTCAACCCTAATGCTAAAACATGCGATATTTTCATTCATTTAAAAAATTAAATCCATCCACAGTTAACATAAAATCTCTAAACAAAGTATCGTCGGACCGACTCGCGTCTAACGAGTACTCGGGCCGCTTGTAGGCCGGCGGGTGTGAGTCAGAGATGAGCAGTCAGTTGTTCCCCGGGAGAGACGGGAGGGAGCAGCCGGGACCGCCCGCGGGCAAAGAAACGAAAAGAAATATCGCCAGATGTGGCTCGCCGTTTCTTCGGTCGGACTCAATCAAATACTTTCGTCTGTAGGCGATATAATATATCGTGACGTAGTTCAGAAACACAAAAAGGACCACACGCGTTGAGCTCTGGCGTTAGCCAAAGATATTTAACAAGCTTTGACAGAGTTGTCATCCATTACACCAAATTCCAGATGGCATGTTGATAAGGAACTAAAGAAAGGCATTCTTTTTTAGAGGCTGCAAATCTTAAATTTCAATTGTCTACATTTATTTTCGTGCGCGCATGCTTGCGAGCTTGTGTGCGTGCGTGTATTCGCATGGCTCATCCCTGTCAGATATTTGTTTAACATCCAATAAGCTTGAAGAAAATTAAGTTTTTATCAATATCGTATCATTCAGTTAAAAATACCCTTGGTCGACATAACAGCTTTATGTTATTTTGCTCTTTTTGTTAATTATGACATTAATGAAATTAGGAATCATGTCCACATGCGAGGGATTTACTTGAGATATAAAGAATCACACTGCATGCCTTATCGATGAGCACTTGGTAGCTACTTCCGGTCTTACGCAACATAGGAAACACATGGTGTCACGTGGCCATGTCAATACATGATCAAAATGAACGGATTGGATTTTAGGTACCGCTACCGATGTTCACAGAAAAGCGAATGGAATATGTCGACGGCCGTGTGAATTTCGCCGCCCCCTCCGCTAGGTAAGGCAAAACGAGCCATCAACGGTTTAGACAGCTGCCGCGAAGTCCATTTCGACAGCTTCCGCGTTCCGAGAAACGCATCTGCGAGCATTAGATAGCTGTTATTGCACTGCGGTATTTACCGCCATGTCTTAGCTAGTGAATCGTACTCATAGTCTTGTGATAAATAGTCCAGTAGTTGAAACGGGTTCGTACGCAACTGCACGAAGGCTGCTGATAGTTGACGCTAATTGCCGCTAATTACACGAAACACGTTAAGTGATCTACTGCGTCGCGGCGAAATCCCAACGCGCTGGATTACAGCCGACCGCGCCCACATGCATGGACACACTTCTTTCCAGCGTACGTGTGTCAAGTTACCGACACGGTTCGTTATGTACACACGTGCATACGTATATATATATATATATACACTTACACGTAAGCACACACGTAATTTACAGTGGGGGAAATGGGGGCCGGAGAGTACCGACTAAACTCATCAAGATTTCACGTACACTACGTTTTTCCCAATTATAATGCATTTAACAGGGTTTAACTAGATTGCCATCCAGAGCACAACACCCGCTGGAGCTTGGACAATTAAGTTGTTGGCTTATTGCAAATCCAACATTTCAAATGTCTTTTTTAAATATCGATGCTGCTAACACTTACACCACGCACCAGCAGATAAGCTACTCAATTAATGTTTTGTCCATTGCGAGATTGAGTACGTTCTTATGTCCAATCAAAACGGTACCTTCACTAACGTTGTTTCGTGTCCTTTAGTAGTCTGTTTCTTATAATTGAACAAAATACTTTATCGGAAACACATACGTCCCTGCACTGTTAGCAATGCAAATTAGAAGAACACGTTTGACTGCGCGATTGAAATATCAATCACATGACCTGTTGCCCAGCAAAACCTCCGTCAACCCATCAAAAACACGTGGTGTGTTCGGACATTCCGTCGTATATTCTGTTGTCTTACTACTGCTGGTAACAAAAGTGACAAAAACGTATTTAAGATTGACAACTGTATGCGGGAATATTTGATTTATCAGATGTGATGCTCAGTAGTAATACAATTCACATATATATAGCCGTTATCAACATTGCTGGCAAAGGCAAAGCTTGACGGACGTCACGCGCAAAAATTCGATTGTGACGTAGGCAAATCGCAACGTACAGGATACATCAATTAGATGGACTAAACACGCCTGGGACAGCCTTGTAATCTTATCCCGGATCAGGAGTCTATATTGCTCCATCGTTACAGACAACCCCGGATTGGCAGCCACGCGAGCGCCGCATTAAACCCGCGTGTATACACGAGGATGTCGGATCGGATGAAATACGTCTGCCAACTGTCCGACTCTGGTCGCCATGTGCACAACGCACCACGGGGATCAAAGCCCCAGGTACCACCGTGAGCCTGGCACCACACCTGGCCGATGACGGATTACGTGTATGTTCCACATGCGCATGTCGATGTAATGACGCAACCAGTTGCGATTGGTGTATCTATCATGAATGGTTTGCTTCACGGAAGTTCTGCAAACATTGCACTAATGTTGATACAGCCAACTCGGAGGGTTTAAAACGTGATCTATTAGTAGGTCATCGAAACAAATTAACAGAGTGCGCAAACTACCCATAGAATAAGTATTATAGCCAGAACAGTGCAACCATCGAACCATTGTACGTATAACACCGCAAACAAGCCACGTATTG
Source organism: Paraescarpia echinospica (assembly GCA_020002185.1). NCBI lineage: Eukaryota > Metazoa > Annelida > Polychaeta > Sabellida > Siboglinidae > Paraescarpia > Paraescarpia echinospica. The sequence continues at coordinate 16,855,064 of CM034541.1, forward strand.
TTGACGTTCTAATGCATCCACAACATTATGACATACATCCACACGCATACAAGACATACATCTATGCAATAATAACTGTTTTAATTATTACCACACATAACTCATAAATTCATCATTCACAAAATGTTGACAAAAAATGAATGTTGTTCAGCATAATGCAATGCTTCGGCGATATTCAATTTTCAATTAATTGGCTCATTGTCAAGTGATTGAAATAAAAGAATAAGATTGGGATGATAGCAACATTAGTGAATACAAAAATGTGCACGCTAAAGGCCCACCTACAGATTATTCCCAATTCCCAGCCCAACTAATGCTAAACTGACCGAGGTTTTGGTAACATTACTTTCCAAGATTTTTCCAAGATTCTTCCAAGCATTTGCGGTAAGATGAAACATGACAATTGAACAATACTGGTTATCTGGTAGTGCCTTCACGGTCATGTCAGATATGTGGTGTGACGCTTATTTCACGTCAGCAACATGGCCCGTCACTCCAAGGTCGACGTCACCAGCGAAATACAAACACACGGCGCTGTTGGAAGTAGCATACACAATGTCTATGTCATCAATAACCCACGTGAGTTCCTTGCTGACAGGCCTTTCGCTTATACGCAGGATGAGGGGTGCTCCCGCTGGCGCTATATATGCTATAGAGATACATATCCGGTTTTAAGTATTTACCAATTAAAATATGTTAAGAATAAGCGGGCCAGGAAAGTTCCAATGAACCGATCACGTTAACGGCGTAAAAAAACATGGTTGCAAATACTGCCAGACTCGTTAAGGCACAACGACGTCTTACCCCAAGGATGTCTTGTCAAATGTATCGGTAAAAGCATGAAAATGTAGTGAACAATAGATACTCTTGATCACAGGTGACCTGAAACAATGTTGATTGAAAGCTCTCTCTCTCTCTCTCTCTCTCTCTCTCTCTCTCTCTCTCTCTCTCTCTCTCTCTCTCTCTCTCTCTCTCTCTCTCTCTCTCTCTCTCTCTCTCTCTATATATATATATATATATATATATATATATATAGAGAGAGAGAGAAGAGAAGAGACCTAGAGCAATGTTGATTGAGAGAGAGAGAGAGAGAGAGAGAGAGAGAGAGAGAGAGACCGATAAGCGTTGATTGACGTGTCTGTTTACGCAAACTGGCTGCTTCGCCGACTTTCAATTAAACGTTTCGTTCTTGTTTCTTTTTCCCAGTGTTCTACGTTACCAACGTCATTGACCGTTGGTAGCGTTTCCGATTTGTTTTTAGAAACACAATCAGTATACACCCATTCCTATCCCGTATGTGTTCTAAATGCGCTATACTTAAAAAAAAGTATTGCTTAACGCGAATTCAACAGTGGCATACTTTGACATGCGACACAACCAGTCACAGTGATTCAAGGTGTATTACTCATTGGACAGATCGAGTTCGAGACAACAACTCGGCCTTTGTACAACGCTGTTGACATTCGACCGGTCCCGGATGTATTGGCAGTATAAGTTCCTCTTAAAAAGAGCTTGAGACCAAAGAAACGCAATCGTTGCAAGAATATGTATCTAGGTTAATAACCCGCAACACATCGATGGTTAGTGTCACACATGGTTTTTCTAGGCCCAAGCAATGACCTCTTTGTGCGACGCGTAAATGGCCCGGAACTTATACTTAACCACAACTAACCTTGATCGACGTGAACCGCGACGTAAATGCCAACAAAGTTCACGCGATCCGTCTTTGAACCAGCTCATTGAACGGTCTCCAGCCAACCGTGACCGTCACTGTGAGTTTGGGTTGTCGTTGGAGCGTATAAGTATGTCTGATTGGCAGTGTCAGAGAGGTAAACACGATTACAGATAATGGTGCCGAATCTATAAATCCGGTAATTCACGGACGGTCTTGCTTATGCGGCACTGGACAACTTGATGGGCCATGCTAGAAGGCAAATTTGGGTGCAGTGACGCGTGACGACCGCACAATATATGGGATAGACTGCGAGCACAAACTTGAGACGTTAATGACGGGTTCGTGAACGTCGTATAGGCGCAAGAAGCCGTCAATGTGAAAAAGAGGGCTCGGGTATAAACGGGAGAAATACGACTCAACAAAGACTATTTCATGGTTATTCATGATGACGTCTGAGGAATAGGAGAGATCCAACACCTGCTGCAGCTACAGGTGTAATGCAATTTCACAAAACACTTTCATTGTTAATCAAGCTCTCTCGAGTTCTGACCACGACATGCCTTTCTAAACCAGATTGGTTAAAACGAACAACACGGATGCTATTATACCAATTGGTACTGGATGTGTCAGCAAATGATAAAACAGTTGGCTTTGTGTATGTTTAGTGCGCGTGTACAGTGCGTGCGTGTGTCACTATTACGTCTCAACAGTAATGCACCAGTAGTCAAAACTGTGACTGAATCGATCAAGTCAGCAAATACGCTGCTTAATCCACCGCCCGTTCCTAATATTGCTCTTTTCTTTGAATTACTGATTGGCCTGAACGCGTCCCTCCTCCCACTCGCCTCTCCCAAAACAGATACCATCAGTGTACCTCCTTACCAAAACCAAAATAGGAGATTCATGGACCTGTTCTTACTCACAAAAGTACACGAGTAATTACTGAGCGGAACTGTGTCGAAGTATAATTACTTATTATGGAAGTAGGATTTCACTCTTTAAAGCGACTTCGTGGAATGTTAGAGGTTCGGTGGATTGTTCACACACTGCAGTTTAAACACATGCTTTGGTCATTTGGGGATAACATTTGTCACTGAGCTCAATGTTCGTTGTTAGATAGATATCAGAATTGTATATGTCTTAAGATATGTTTACGGTATTCAAACAATAGCAAACATTGGTTCTCTAGTGATTTTCATGTAGTAGACAACTTTCGAAATGTACATATCGCATACCAAGTTTCTTGAGGTGAAATTATATATAATATTAAAAACACAGAAATCGGATAAACCATCAATCCAATGAACCCAATCAATTAACTCTACGTATCCATTGACCCCCCCTGTACAATGTACCGTTTATAAATGTGTCTACAGAATGGTGTAGAATGGTAAAACAGCTAGGCAGTAAGAAATGGGACAGGCCATGATAAGTTTGTTTTATTAAGAACGGAATACTGTGGAACGAAGTATTCAAGAAAGGCGTCGGAGGCGGGTAACAGGAAGGTGTGAAGGAAGACGGACGCCGACAGGAAGAAGTGGAAATTGAAATCACAAAACAACTTCACCGCCACACAGTATACCGCTGTTCATGTTAGACCACTACACTCCTGGTGTCCATCAATGACTTAAGAAACGTGGCAGATGTATCGTTACTTGTTCTGTTTCGTGAGCGCAACCTTCGTGGAGTTACTGTTTAGCGTCGTCCAGCTACCAACCACGTTATTCCAGCTGCTTTGGCTAATAGGGTGGTGTATAACTATATTCAGCAGCTCATCAGTTACATATTATTGTGAAAGGCAATCACAGCACGCCATCGTTTCTGATGAGCTTCGAGTTGCATTGGACATGAGTGAAGCGAACTGATGCGTTGACATTGCGATAACAAACACATGGTCGAATGGGTCACTGACTGTCGCTGACTGTGCAATCTAACTGACTTGTGTTATCCACTTTACGTGATAACGTGGTAAATGCCTTCCAGAGGTTACGATTTTCCATGGCATTTTATAGATTAACTCCTCTGAGCATGGCGTCTTTCTCAGTGATGTAGCTTAGAGCTGTGTTTGGGTGACGGCGTTGTCTCATGATGGAGATCCATACAGTTAATGGTTGGTGATGCGTTAGTTAACTTTGCACAATAGTACTGTACATTACGCACCACCATGTCATCTACTGAGTTTGTGTCGTTATCCATCATTCACAATTGTATATGTTCTTTTATTCCTAAATAATAGTTATTATGTTTAGTTTGGTGTATCTGTATCTCCCGGAGATACAGGCGGAAACGTGATTCCCATAAATTGATTGTGTAAATATAACAGCTGATCGAACTGCTAGAAGAACGATAAGATAGAAGATGTAAACAATGTGCCTACCTAAACGGCTGTAGAGTAGAACAGGCAGTGCGCAGTGGTGAGAGCAGTCGCTTTACAAGCCAGACATCCGGGGAAGCAAACAACCGGGAACGTTTATTTGCGTAACGGGTTACATTTGTCCATTTATAAATAATGTAGTAACTGTAATTGATCTGATCTGATGATAGGTTTCAGGAAATGCCTTGTAATATTTGCTCAATGATCTTGCAGTGTGTGGAGCGAAGGGTGAAATTATTGCGAACAAGTTCTGCAGTTTTTGCCAGAGGCAATAGGCATTTTCAATGAACCGACCTTCTTGATCGTAAGACAGATAACTATGTGTGTGTGTGTGTGTGTGTGTGTGTGTGTGTGTGTGTGTGTGTGTGTGTGTGTGTGTGTGTGTGTGTGTGTCTGTGTGTGTCTGTGTATTTGAATGTATATGGAACTGCGCATGTGTGCATGCGTGTGCGCGTACGTCCTGTAGAGTGTATGACTAGACGTCAAACTCAGAGATTCCCGGATTGCTGAGTGGTATCCCAGCATCCGACACACGGTCACGACATCGCATTTACAGAACAAGTCATGAGAATATGAGAACGACTCGCTGAGACTATAACGGGGTGATCAACAGACTTTGATCGTGCAAGAACACACACGTCGCCAGAACGGGATGAGGTCCTCGGGGCATCACCAACAGCCACACGTAGCCATCGATCTCGGCGCTGATTCTGCCATCGGCGAAGGTGTAAATGGTGCGTTCTGGCACCGCGGGATTCGAGAAGACGACCGGACCGAAGACAGGCTTAATAAATCGGCGCGACGACGCCGCAGCAACGCGAGCCTATCGGCCGCGATCACACTAATCTAGCAGCCTAGTGGTTCAAGACAGACGAGACGTATACGCAGACGGAATCCACAAGACACCGTAATAGCCGACCGTGGCGCAACGCTAGCAAGCGACGCGTCTTTGTTGCTCTCTGCAGTCCTTATACGGTGACATGCCCACCTAAAGCTATTCGATATGTTCACGACTGGTGCTGCTTTTAGTGTCCTGAGTGCGTTATATATTTCTAGAACGCTCTACCAATTCCACGACTTATTCACGTACGCGTCTCGCCTGCTCCAAAACACGGTAATGGATCCGGTGGAAAATATATCCTCTGTTACTTGATTTCACTCTGTGAGAGTCCAGACTGCACGTGTATGTGATTTGGTGATGACAACATTATTTCGTATCTAAATCCGCCCGTCTAGTCACAAACAGGAACCAGCTCGTGTTGTACACGAGGTGGATCCGTGCACCATTTCTAAGCCGATGTACAATAAGATGACTGCCACTTTTGTAAGTGTTTATTGTGAAGCACAAGGCCAAAGGTAGAATTCGCGGTCAGTCTATGCCTATTTCAAATCATGTAGAAATATGGTTACACTTATTTAGTACGATTGTTACGAATCGCTCTATCTATCTGTCTGCTGTTGGATGGCTTCCAGCCGGTTAATATTGTTCTCATGGAAGAAATCCCAAATGGTTACTGCCTACTCCATTCCAGACATGGTCAGTACAGCGGATGCATCGTCCTTACACGTGGATGGAATAACTGGGACTTCGACCATCTATTTGCTCGCCTCTGAAAGGCGTCCGCTCTGTTAATGTCTTTCTTCGGGAGGTCCAAAACGGTATCTGCGTATCTCACTCCAGCCGCGTAATACAGTATATGACAGACAGAGAGACAGACAGACAGAGCTACAGACAGACAAAGACACATACAGACAGACAGACAGACAGACAGACAGACAGACAGACAGACAAAGATACCCCAACAAGAAGTCGTAGTATTTCAACAAAGCGTCACATTACACTGTATACAGACCACGTTTACCAAGGCGTGAACCTTCATCATGTTGACAGCTAGTGGGAACATTAGACGTGGCATAGCTACGAAGTAAAGTGGAAGGAGAAATATCTGGCACTCGATAAATATACGAGTCTTTTTCAACACTTGCATCAACTTTTGACGCCCTCATCAAAACGTTAGGGGTCACCGAAGCGGAACAGATACGAACATTTTAGTAGGAATTCGCAAGACAGTCGTACATTGTCTTCAACTGCCTGCATTTCATTGGAAGGCACTTAACGATATTGGCCCGATACACCCCCCCCCGCTGTACCAAAATACACAAGGGGACATTTTAAGACACACACCCGGTTCAGTACAAAGACAGGCACCATGTGATATAGTAATGGCATCTGATGACATTACGAATTATGAGAGTGCGTTGATTCCACAGAGATAAACACCAAGTATAAAATCGCATGAACGAGCACATGGAACGATTCATCCATGATTTTTCGCAGCACATTAGCCAACAACAAAGGCATTTTGGTGAGCATCGCAACTTAGAGGGAATTAGCTTAACAAGACTGTCATCCAAAGCAAAATCAAATGGAACAGGAACCCGCGGGCTCACGGGAAGTCTAATCGTCCCGAGTTGACCATGGGCACGCTGTGTCATTATCTGACGTCACACGTCTTATATACTCAAGTTGACAGCAGCAACGCTATACTCGTGTGACCCGATAAATCGGCTCGTGAGGTGACACACGCCGAGAGCGAAGAAAATTGTGTGCAGCCACGCGTGAACCGCCATGCATCACTGCACGCGGTGAGATTACGCAACGACAGACGTCGGAGTGTTGTCTGGGGCACTATCATCGGTGGCCAGTGACTCAGTCTTAACTTCGGCGACAATCAGAAACGAGATAACACGGGACGTTCCCGTGTCTGATACCAAGCCAATTATCAGACCGTGGCCTATGCCGCAGGTCCTATGTCTGTTCGTCATTTATTAACTACGTATACATGTGTACCTTGTCTTTGGCCCACTTCATTTAAGTAATCTGACAGCGGATGTAGGTAGGAGTGTATGTGATTGTGATAGCTAAACAACTGTATACATTAATATAAAAATAATGCTGACGTTGGAGCATTGTAACCGTATCTCATCCCAGGCGCCTAGGTCCATTCGCCTCATTCTACGTTCATTTGTTTGTCCTTGGATCATTGGTCCTGTGATCGACCAATTGACGATGCATTTCATAAAAAATCTTGTATATTTGTGATACGCTCTGCTTTTCTAGTTCCTCCTACCTGAGAAAATTGAGCGATGACCAACACTCCAGACTCCAATGTAGACGGGGTTAAGATCACAATAATGTACCGGTGATACTGGTGCCTTTGTTGTGTTGTTCCACGGGTGTATGTTACCCAGTATGACATGGTTAGCATGGCCATGGTGACATAAAGCACTAACCACTGACCTAGTTGCAACCCTGATTCATGTGTGACAGTCCTGGATGGCGGTAGAGTGATACAGGAAAAAACGACAGGTCTCAAACGTTTGATGTTGAAAACAATAAGGTCATGAATAATCAGCTGACTGCACAGTTTACCACTATCTGTGGTATTTTGTAGTCTCGCAAACGCTCGTTATCGATGGAAGACTAATAATAATAGCAACCGAATCCAACTCGCACACACGAAAACGCAAAGGTGGTGTGACGTCACATAGTTACCATGATGTCACGCGGCTGACATCCGGGTTACAACATTTCTGTTCACATCCGGGTTACAACATTTCTGTTCACGTCTCGCGTTTGAAACCCGGTAGTTCCACTACAGCGGTGGTTAGAAACGACGTATGTCATTTTTGGGATACGTGGAAAACAACAACAACGAAGTTCAGTTCTGAAAGGGAATTTATATTTGTATTATTATAATTTGTGTGGCAGTGGCTGAACTATTTGATCCGTAGTGTTAAGAAGAAATATGTGTTAGCCAATGGGTTACGTTGACATGTAGTTGTGGAAGCGTCAGGTAATCCATTCGATCGTGTTGCCATCACTGGTCAACGTGTCCACTATGACAGTCGCCTTGGACAATTAGTGGACATAAAACTAATTTTAGTACCATTTCCTCACACGCAATGAACGCGCTTACGCTGCCATCCAAACCGAAAGCGAGTAGAAAGTTCACCACAAAGAAGATGATGATACGAATTGTGTCAGTAACCGTTTGACTCGTTGATAATTATGATATATATATTCCTGTTTATTTGGGTGGTCTAAATGTGCAACAATAAAACAGTGATAAGACGGCAGTTGTGCTGATACAAAAACAACAATACTTGGTAAAATTAAGTTGCGCATTTGTTTACATATATTGAAAGAAACGTTTCTGTCGAAGTTAGCCCACTACCACACCACTGCAGAATAAATATTACGCATGGTACATTATTAGGACTAAATATTATAGGTCATTACACTATTTTTTATTATAAAGAACGACTAATTTTGAGAAACGGCTAATGTTACTTTGTCAACTTCGTACAAAGGTATAAGACGGTAAGTGTGGTGATTATTGCTAGCCAAGTAACAACATGACAGTGACCTTGATTCTAGACACCCTTGAGCTGTTAGATTTGTTTTTACACCTGGTGTCCTCTTTAATAGTATCTTATCCTTTACTTCGTGCCAGTTAAGTTCACCCACGTATGACCTTAAATTTAACAGGTCTACATTAATTAGCCAGTTTGGTCAAACTCGACCGCGAAAAATCGTATATTGTTGATGTTAAGATGATTACAATTTTCAGTAATCAAGCCGGTACTTTATATCTTAATTGCAGGTATGATTAAAATGTCATTTTACCTATGCTAAATTAATACCTTGTTTAGACCTACCACAACCATTTGGGAATCTGATATGTATAATACCATTATGAGTCACTCGGGGCCATTAGCATCGTGACCCGGGGGCAAAGGGAATACCGCTCTGGTGTCCAAATATGACTTTGATCGCACGCAGGAAGAATTACAAATGCGGCGTGTTTTGTTATTTATTGGTCTGCTGTGTATTAGAAATCACTAGCCACACACAAACGGATACCACTGGATAACACAGGATACCGGATGCCAGAGACAGACTCTTGTCAGATCTCACTGTTATTTTGACATCATATTGGAATTGCAAGATTACACAACTATAATTTGTTTACTTGCCTCACATGTTTACATAGACGCGCTTTTCACAGTGTTGTTTCATGATGACTACTAAGAGTTTATAACGGGATTTTAAAAAGGCCTGAGAGAGATGGCAGAAGTTTCTGCACGTTTCCAATTACACTCGTTGGGGGCCAATCTCTAACATCCCACCATTTTTAGAGTCCACCTATTTTGACGGACAACATCCAATCTTCCACATTAAAAAGATAAAACCCCACTTACTGCCATACGTCCCCCCTACATATTGGTTTTAGACGCAATTTAGCAAAACGACAATACAAATCTCATTTGTGACATTGACAAGTAAACATTTTTGATTTAGCGGTAATCCCTAAAATGTATTCCGTTTATATATGCCAAGGTCAGTCGTTTAAAACATATCCACACTTCCTTTTCATAGAAACATTTCCATATTCTATTCCATTGTAACACACCCATACTTTTATTCCACTCAAACATATCCACACTTATATTCCAAAAAAAAACACCACATACCATATTTCTATTCCACTTAAGCATATCCACATTTCTATTCCATAGTAACATATCCACACTTCTATTCCGTTGTAACATATCCACACTTCTATTCCATAGTAACATATCCACACTTCTATTCCGTTGTAACACATCCACACTTCTATTCCGTTGTAACACATCCACACTTCTATTCCGTTGTAACATATCCACACTTCTATTCCATAGTAACATATCCACACTTCTATTCCGTTGTAACATATCCACATAGTAACATATAATTCCGTTGTAACATATCACACAATTCCTTCTCCACACTTCTATTCCGTTGTAACATATCCACACTTCTATTCCATAGTAACACATCCACACTTCTATTCCGTTGTAACATATCCACACTTCTATTCCATAGTAACATATCCACACTTCTATTCCGTTGTAACATATCCACACTTCTATTCCATAGTAACACATCCACACTTCTATATATCCACACTTCTATTCCATAGTAACACATCCACACTTCTATTCCGTTGTAACATATCCACACTTCTATTCCATAGTAACACATCCACACTTCTATTCCGTTGTAACATATCCACACTTCTATTCCATAGTAATATATCCACACTTCAATTCCGTTTTAACACATCCACATTTCTATTCCATAGTAACATATCCACACTTCTATTCCGGTTTAACCATATAGTTTGACGACAAACATCAGAGCTGGCATAAGAAGCATCACAGCCTAGAAGCCAGAAGAGGACCTGTAAGAACATGTAAGTAATACATCCACACTTCTATTCCATGCGTAACCTCTTGCTCTTATTTATAGTCTGATACCAAGGCCTGCCTTGCGTAATTTCCACTGCTCTTACTTATAATCACATACCAATGACAATTATTAATAGGCCTACTGTATAATTATACTTGAAGGCCACATTTAAGCCTGTTTGCGTTCTCCATAAGTAAAACTATAAGCAGCTGCAACGTCATATCGGCACAGAAGTTGATAGAGCTACAAATAAGGCGAGCCGGCACAGACCGAGACGGTCGCCGTGGAACTTACCTGAGTTGGTAAACACGCCAGAGGCACACAGGGCCAACACAAAGACAGTGGGTAATGTGACCCGTCGGTACGGGTCGTCACCAGACGACATTGTCTGAGTTTAAACGGCGACGCTTGAGCGTAAAATCCAGCAATGTCCGACGCAAGTGCACACTATGACGACGCGTGTTACACAAATCTGCTTTCACTCGCGAAGACACGTTCTCGGTAGTGCGTTATTCGTACGAAATAAACTTTGCAACCTCCCTGAAAATGCGGCCGTTAAAGGTGCCCGCATACACGGCTTGCGCTACCTCGGCCAACGCCGTGTTATTTATAGAGACGGCTATTCAATTGTACATGCGCAGGCGCAGTGAGGTGGGATTGGTGTTGTGCGCGTGTGTGCGGGGGGAGGGGGTCACACCGCTGTTAAGGTGTTGTATTAGACCTATATGGCCAATCCCATATCATAGATCGTCCAACAACGGCTAACTTTCGAGGAACAAGACAACAAATATAATATCACCCTCAACAATTGAGGTTAAATGAATTTTGATGTGGGTAAATGTTGTAGGCCCTATACAGATTTAACAAGAGTAGGACCACTGCCCTGAGCAACAAGCTGATTTATGAACAAAGAAGCCATTGACTCACGGAGGGAACAACAGTTTCTCATTGTTCCAGTGTGCCCCATTTCACCACCCAACACGAGTTCTTGCCATGTATATTTGAATTGACATTTAAATAATGAGCAGATCGTGGAATTATGTGACAATCATGCATGGTGCATGGACGTGTATATAATAATATAATAATAATAATAATAATAATATATATATATATTACAGTGATTGTATTAGTACATGTAACTTTGTTATATTGATAACGATTACTAATGGGTTTATGTAAGTTAGCCTGCATATGTTCGGAGCAAACAGAAAGTTCAGGATAAGGTCGGTCCTCTAGAAGATAGTGCTGGAAATATAAGGGATTCTTAATGGCAGAAGACCCGAATGAGTACTTTATTTTGGTGTTTATCAGTAAAGATATAAGTTCAAGGGGGCGGAGTCAGACTATTTAGGACAGTTAATATTGTAACCCCGTAAATGGTAACTAAGAAAATAAGGGCAATGAAGGATAATAAATCACCTGGAATGGATGGGATTCCGCCCAAACTACTATTGGAAATTATAGAACTCACTGGCATACCGCATGCAACAGTTTTCGACTTGTCATTGAACGAGGGAGTGGTTCCTTTAGAATATTATCTACTTAGATATTATCTACTTAGATTTTCAGAAAGCTTTCGACAAAGTGCCATATCAAATATTACTGCTTAAACTAAAGGCCCATGGCGTAGGGGATGGTTTAATTAACTGGATAGAAAAATGGTTGATTGACCGAAGACAACGGGTAGTAGTTGATGGGGAGGCTTCAAACTGGAAATCAGTTTTGAGTGGGGTTCCACAGAGATCAGTACTGGGACCAATATTATTCTTAATATGTATCAACGATTTGGACGACGATATAACAATAAACCAAAAGGCTTCCTTGTCCACCTGCCTAAATTCTCTGGGTGGCAATCTTGTTAAATCTTGTTAAATTCTAATGTGGTTGAACGTCAGGTAAGTTCAATTGGGTCTGATGAAAATCGACCTGTTAGGGAGTCATATTTAAAGAAGTTGTTGCGAACCTCTTAATATAGTACGACGAACACAAATTTAATTACTTTAATCACGAACAAATAACTACACTTCGTCCATTGACGGCACTGTCGCAGGGGTGTCACTTCCACGGAGAATCTACGCCAGCCTCGAATGTAGATAATACACATTCCCCGTACTTATTATCAGTTTAGCCAGGCATTTAGCAGTTCAGAACCGAGTGAGCTCCGAACATGGCACTGTCACGAGGCAGAACCCTCGTAGTTATTAGCACTCGCAAAGATGTTATCATTATACCTGTATCAGACACAGTACGTGTTTATTGCCTGTGGGTACTGGCCCGCTAATACACTGGGGTGACGGGTAGACGGCCAGATCTGTGTATTCTCAAGTGATACAGTCAACGGAAGTGTGAGCACTTGAGGTAAGGTAGGCCATGACTGGTTATACTCAAATACACTTTTACGTTGTTCTTCTCCAAACGTAACAAGACATTGTTTGTTTGATTCGATCCATAATCAAATTATAATACTAATAATTATAATTATAAGGCGCTTTCTCGTACGGGCGGTTAGGACGGTAATACATCAGTGTTTGAGGATCTTGGAGATTCAGAACGGCAGATAATGATTTCTGATCGCTATCGCACGAGTCACGTGTAAAATAGTTGTATAAACGTATAATGTCGGTGTAATATTAATATAAGCGAACGAGCAACATGTCGATTTTGAAATCAATAATAACTGTAATGTTTAAGGCAAGCTAGTTCGGAGGTAACAGGTCGGAGAATGGTTAATTCACACCGGTGTGAGAATATGTCAACGGGATTATAAGTCCAAACCCACCATCTGTAAGGAATCCCTAATAGTTTACATATTTACCCTCATGAGATGTTTTGACTCCCACATAATGTGTTCTTCTTCCTTGTTCCCTTTTGTACAGGGGTGAGGGTCTGGCAAACTACTGTTATACAATTCTTTCGGTTCTTTCTCTTAACTGATTCTTATCAGCAGCACCAATTCTCCGTCTTTCATCTTCTTCACAAATCATACTTCACACAGTCCTCCAACATCTGCTGTGATCATCCCCTTCTCCGCATCTTTCATACTGCCTCTGCTTACGACTCTAATTTGCGCGCATCCATTCTTACCAATTATATTTACCATATATACAGTTGTACATACATATATACCATCTCGAAAAAAGTAATCATTATATCCTAGCTATTATGTCAGAGTAAGCGAATTTATATATATATACATTATGCCTACTCTGAATTAATAACTAGGATACAATGGTTACTTTGGACAAGATAGTGAAGGCAAATAATCTAGATATGGTAAATATTATTAGTAATAATGGGTGCAGGCAAATTAGAGAAGTGAGTAGAAGTGATGTCCACGGCCGACTGGACGCGACGCACGTCTCTTGGTCATTTTCTTTTTCTCACCTATTTCCCTGCTGGCCATTCCCACATGCCCGAGAGGGGTACGTGTGACACAAGTGACGTAGGCTATCTAGAATCTCGGAAGAAGGGGAGAGCAAGCGGTAATTATCTTGCAATACTAAAGCAGCTTCCTCAACTGATTTCCGTCATCGCTTATCCTGTCCTTTGGTGTCCACTTATGTATCGTTTGAAGACGTGAAGTAACGCCTGCAGTCAGTTTAAGAAAAAAACTAATAAAAAATTATAACATACTTTCGTTGTAGGGCCGACATTTTGCAATCAACAATTGGTATGTCACGTGGTTTTCAAGAGACCAAGAGAAATTGACGCCATCAACACATAAACATATACACAATCGAATCGCACATTCACGTGAACATTCCATTCTTGAAAATTACTTGAATTCATGTTGAATCGAAGAATAAAATTAATAACTCACTAGCCAGTCCGAAGATTCCACAACAATTTCCTACACAAGTTGCATAAACGACCAGGCATGTCCTAAGATCGTTTTTTGTAAAATGAATTTGAAATGAGATGAGCGAAAAAATCGAATTGAAGGGGCTCCTTTAGCTCAATAGCTTTTCAGGCAAAAGTGTTGAGACACAAACGGTTATAATACTATACACAGAACAATACAGGAAAAACAAATTGCCCATGTCCCGTCCAGAATACGCCAATGCGTAGCACGTTTCCTCTATTCCATCCCCAGTCTTTTCCAGCACCACGCAAGTTCGTGAGACACGCTTCTGTCATTCCCATGGTTCCTTTCCCGGAAGTTGCTCAATCCAGTCCGCGACTGGACGGCATAAAGTGGTCCTCCAGCGACCGTCATGCAGCCGATGTTCTGCCGCGGTCTGCAGACGTCCGGCAATCGAGTCTCACTGAATGACCATCTAACGAGGCGAACATCTTAATCACTGGGTCATTTCTTGCGATTTAAAAGGCCCATTGAAATGACCATGGTGGAATTTTATTAAATCATCAGGCATCGTTTATGGCTATTTATACCTACTTGAGGCTTTGTTGTCCTCTGGTTGTTGGCGACCGAAAACGAATGACCTGATATGTAATTATTCGTATAAATAAGTCGAACAATACGAATAATGGCGCGTTTCGGGGTCTGCCGAAGTAAAATTGAATTCACTCAACGGTGAAGTGGATATTTTCTTCGTGAAACTGGTGGGCAGACGTGGCATTCTATCCCTCAATAGTAGTATCCAGACGTGTGCACGTTTGTACGTACGTACATGTGTGCGTGCGTGTGTGTGTGCGTGCGTGTGTGCGTGTGTGCGTATGGGCGTGTGTGCGTGTGTGCGTGTGTGCGTGTGTGCGTGTGTATTTAATATTTAATTGATTCCCTTCATCTACAGACTGTGGATTTTGGTATCGGATCAAAACTGGACATTTTGCATGAAAAGTAATGGTACCTAATAATGCACTGTACGTTGCAATGTGTGTGCGTGCGTGCGGCGTGCGTGCGTGTGCGCGTGTGCGTTTGTGTGTGGGGGGGTGCGTGCGAGATTGAATGCCTGGGCACCCGTGCGTGGGTGTATGTGATTGTGTTCTTGCATGAGTATACACACACTAACATGTACGCGCACGCACGCACGCACGCACGCACGCACACACATACGCACACACGGGCGTTTATTAATAGGGTTAGAAGAGTTGATACATTACTAAAGTTATTGTCGGGAAATGTGATTATTTGGTTTGATCATTGTCAAATAGTGCAAGTGGCATGAGACCGTCCCCAGCACAGGACACCAGCAAACAACAAAAAATCAAGCCATAAGAACAGCTAGTGGAGCGCTGTGGCGCGGTGGTCAAAGCTTCAGACTCTCAATCGCGAGAATCAGGGTTCGAATATTGTGCTGCCGTATCGAACATTGGGCAAGTTCGTTCACTCTAGTTCACGAAGTTCAATGAATGAGTCACTTGCGATAGACAGTGATGGATATGTGTGTGCGAATAGTCTTCGCGCATTAACTGCAGGCGTTGCTGAAAGCATCCCAGAGAAATTTGAGCAATCCTGTTAGGACTGGATACTGCGTCATGTAAGAACTAACTTGTTATATTGACGGCATACTGAATAAGAGAAGACGGACTAATTCTCGGTCACGATTTGGGAAGTGTAACGACATGTCAGCGAAAATATCATTCACTTGGACTGGTGCAGACCAAGGACGAGGGGAAACGAGTAGAAATGGTGCAGTCCAAAACAACACGGGGCACTGCAGCAATGAGAGCCAAATAATTGGTAAAATTCTGTTCAAGCCTTTTTGTCTTAGGCGGATACAGGGGATCTGGGTGACACGTGCCCCCACTCACCTTTTGCCCCGTTAAGCCTGCACTAGAGCGACATGCCCCCTAGACCTTTGGAATGTGCTTCTGTTAAGTGTCCCGTAGATGTTTGTAATTTGCCCCCGTTTAGGAATGTTTCGGGGGGTGCAATTGGAGATTTTTGTGAGCTTCCGAAATGGTGAACGACGTGGACGCGAATAAAATGTACAACAAAATCTGCCGTCTCCCGTCTTCCGATAACATGATACGACAGCGGAATTGTGCTGAAGCCCTGGTTCAGCACACCCAATATTCATTTGGTTCGGCCGCCAATGGAAGTTTTTTGGCAAACTTTGCAGGGGGTGCGATTGAAGGTTTGTTCCCCCTAGACAACCATCCGACCCTGCTCACCCCGGGAAACATTCGGAGTTTTAGACTCAAGTGGGATGTAGTGGAGGTCAGAAGATGGGTGCAGTTGGAGGTCAACGGGGGTGCAGTTGGAGGTCTCAACGAGGGTGCAGGTGGAGGTCTCAACGGGGGTGCAATTGGAGGTCTCAACGGGGGTGCAGTTGGAGGTATCAACGGGGGTGCAGTTGGAGGTCTCAACGGGGGTGCAGTTGGAGGTCTCAACGAGGGTGCAGGTGGAGGTCTCAACGGGGGTGCAGTTGGCGGTATCAACAGGGGTGCAGTTGGCGGTATCAAAGGGGTGCAGTCGGCGATATCAACGGGGATGCAGTTGGAGGTCTCAACGGGGGTGCAGTTTGAGGTATCAATGGGGATGCAGTTGTAAGTGAACAAATTGATAGAATGGCTTATGACGGCCGTTTCAAATAGCAAATTAACAACACCTTCAAACACTAGTTGAAACAAGTATAGCTTATGCCTAAAAACATCGAATTGTCCGTTTCTGTCGAAGAATACAACAGGTCCCAGTTCGATCTAGTCCAATTTATGGCTATTGCCTCCATTCGGGTGTTTTGCAGGCGCCGTTATTCGTTTACAGCAAGAGGTAGCGAACACTAGAGACACCTAGTGACTTGCCGAGAACCATCGACAGTTTGAAGTTGTGTGCGTCAACACATTGATAGTATTTATTTAACATGGTTGCAAAGTTACACACTCCGGGTGGCATATGGAATAGGAAGCCTTATGCTTGTCGATATTCCAATACTTGTCCACCTATGCACATCCCGCCCTAATAAGATCTCTATCAATTTGATTTTTAAACATATTCACATTGCTAGAATTAACACAATCATCAGATAATTTGTTTCAGTCATTCATCGTCCTCTGTGAGAATGAGTATTTTCTCATATCCAACATACGTGTTATTTTACTAATGCTGCATTATGCCCTCTGGTTATACTGCTTTCTTTTATTTTGAATAAAATACCCTTTTCAATATCTTCATAACCATTCAATAATTTGAAAATGTCAATTTGGTATCCTCTTTGTTTGCTATTCTGTAATGTTGTCAACCCACATTCTATCAGACGGCTTTCATAACTAAAATTTTTCAGCTGAGGAATCATCTTGGTAGCTCTTCGTTGTACTCTTTCTAGCTTATCTAGGTCTTTCTTACGATTTGGCCACCATGCTTGCATTCAGCAATCCAAACGAGGCCTAACTGTTGCTTTGTATAGTGGTACAATTAACTGTTTCTCTTTGTATGTTTTATTTCTTCTGATTAACCCTACACTCTTGTCAGATCGGTGTCAAATAGGCGTTCTTTCTGTTTTTTTAACAATACCATTTATTATTGAACGCTACCGATCCATCGTATTTAAACATGTCTTCTGTTTACCCCGGCCATCCTAATCCATAACCACACAACGTAATACTCTCGGGCAATATCAATCGATCACTAATTGATTACATACACGACATCCCTCCTTTTCATCGGGATTAGATAGGAAAAGCATGTATCTATGTCATTCTAGAGTAATATCTCAACTTCGCTGGATATGTTGTCTACATCAATGTTTGCCGGGTCAAAATAAACATTTTAGACAATTATGTGCAGTCATTGTTTGTGATCTATTTCACTGATGAACAATTAAACAACTCAAAGGTTCTAGAAGTACTAACACTTCAACTGGAACCAATTCCAAACAATATTAAAACATAATGCCGTTCTTAGTGTAAATGCACCGTTGTCACACATTCAAAGTTCGATGGTAGTTCACAGTGTGATCAGGTGACATAATCTGCAAGTTTGATAGGCATCTGCATCGACGTGGTCTGGTCGCTGGTAATGGATGAACACCTCCAGGTATCGGCACCTTTCGAGGAGAACTTGGTATCTCCCCAGCTATGCCAGGCGTATCCTGCACAGATGTGTGTTTCCAGTTCCAGGTAGGGACACTGACGTCGGTCTTGGCACTTTGTCACCAGCTTCCGTTCTCAGATTTACATCGTCATCACCGGATGCTGTCATATACCTCTTCACATGTGCGCTGTTCCTTAAAAATCGAGCCCCTTCGGATGACTCAATAACCAGACTGTTTCCCGCTTTGTCAATTATCGTGTACGGGGTCGGGTCGAAAGTGGTGGAGAATGTGTTGGCTTTGTCTTGCTTGATTAACACGTCGTCACCAATCTCCACGTTCGTGTATCTTGCCCCACGCCGCTCGTTAGCGTGTAGTTTCGACAGGCCTTTCTGTTCCGCGTCTCTGTCGCGCACGTCCAAGTCGTCACGGCACTCTAACGTGAAATCGGGCAGTTTTCCCCTGAACTTGCGGTTGTCGTTCATCTCAGCAGGGCTCTTGCCGGTGGTGCTGTGATTTAGACCACGGTACCTGGCTACATACTTCCGCAGTTCTTTCTTCCAATCAAGTCCTGCGGCTTGGGCTATGCGTATGCGCTTCATGATAGATGTATTCTGCCTCTCAACTTCTCCGTTGGCCTGGGCCCACTTTGCGGTCACCCTTAGATGTTGGGTCGCGTAGTGATCGCAATAATTAACGAATTCGGCTGATCGGAACTGTGGTCCGTTATCGGATTTTATGGTCATGGGCCATCCCTGTCGACTGAATATATCGTCAAGGCTGTCCAACACTTTCTCTGTAGTTGTAGAAGTCAGGATGCTATGCTGTATTCGTAGAACCGACTATAATAGTCCACCACGACCAGTATCGAGTGTCCAGAAGGTAGTGGTCCTAGTAGATCCACGGCTACATCTTGCCATGGTCCCACTGGTAGGTCCGTCGATCGGATAGGTTCTGGTGGGTCTGGTCGTGCCACTAGTTGGCACCCATGGCATGCTCTGCAGTACGTATCAACTGCTTTGTCTATGCCGAACCACCAAACCTTGCATCTCAGCGCTGGTTTGGTGCCTACTACACCTAAGTGTCCTTCATAGGCCAGTGCTAGCGCTCGCGGTCGGAGTTTGTGCGGGATCACAATCCTGGATCCTCTTAGTACCAACTGGCCTATAACACAAAGTTCACCGTAGAGTTTATTTGCCCGTGTCAATGCATGTGCGGAGCTGTTGTAGCTCGGCGTCCTCGCCTAACGCTCGTTCCACCTCTCTGGTCGTCATCGCCTTGGGAGTTGCATTGATTGCGATAAATCTCTCATGCTCCTCTGCTTCGTTGCTGATTTCGGATTGTTGTCCATTGTCCACCTTCAGAAGTCTCGAGAGCGGATCTGCGATGTTCCTCTTGCCGGGTAGGTGTTTGACCTTGAACTCATATGGTTGTAAACGTACCACCCATCTCTCGATCCTCGCACATGGTTTGGACTTTGGGGAGTAAATCACTTCAAGAGGTTTGTGATCTGTCCATAACTCGAACTCTCGGCCGTAAATGTATGGGTGAAATTTCTCACAAGCCCAAACAAGTCCGAGTGCCTCCTTCTCTGTTTGTGAGTATCGGTGTTCAGTATTCGACAGGCTGCGGCTAGCGTAGTTCACAACAACGGGACCGTTCGATTGCTCTTGGATCAGGACCGCCCCTAATCCAACTGGACTGGCATCTGCTATTACTTTTGTTGGTGCCTTCTTGTCGAAGTGTGCCAGCTTCATCGCTTTCGCTAGTTCCTGCTTGAACATGTCGAATGCTTCTATCTGCTCCCTCCCAAACACAAATGGAACGTCTTTCCGAGTTAATTTTCTCAGTGGGTCACTGATTGTGGCGTATTGTGGGATGAATCTTGCGCTGTAGTTTACTAATCCCAAGAAACTCCCCAGTTCATGTATGTTCTTGGGCTGCCTGGCATCGACCACAGCTTTCACGCGTTCATCTATTGGACCTATGCCTTTGTGTGACACCAGGTACCCGAAGAATTCCAGTTCTGTCAGCCCAATCTTGCATTTTGCCCAATTTTGAAATTCTGGTCATAAAAGTGTTTCTTTATAAAAAAAAACATACGGAATTTTTTTTAAAGTGACAACTGTATGCATTAATGTTTAATTTGTGAGATGTCATCCAGCAATAGTAAAGCGTTACCAACACTGTTGGTAAAAACAACGCTTGACGGAAGTCACGCGCACAATTTTGATTGTAACGTTAGCAAACCGCAACATACTGGATGCATCAATTGATGGTGGATATATATGAATAGTCTTCGGGCATTAATTGCAGCGTGGCTGAAGCTTCACACAGAAGTCGAGATGGTGTTAGATTGAACAGGTCTGCCAGGGAGTAAAGTGTAAAGCGCGTTGAGCAGTCCTGAGGACTAGATACTACGCTGTATAAGAGCTTACCTTTTTATTGACTTCAATCATGAAGTCGATAAAAACCTTTAACGTGTGGAACATTTAGAACAAGATATCGAAAACAATCTTTCTTAGAGTCGTATATTAACCCGTGAACGTTTGGCGCCCGGTGATTAAGCAGTCGAAGAGAAAGGCGTTAACACACATACACGCACACGCGCCAGCTTGACTACAGTTATGTTTTTGTTATTACTATTATTATTATTACGTTTACTAATATTATTGTTATTATTATTACTAGTATTGGTGGTGGTGATGATGGAAGTAGTAAATACACAAATATACCCCTTTTCCTACATGAATTATTTCAATAAATACCTCAAATAATGTAAATAAAGTTGTTTTCGCCTTTGCCAAAGCTCTCATATTCTGCATCAGTCAGCACCGTCCTCCTCTCGTCTTCCGTCAAGCTGATATCGACTGTCGTCGAGACCTCGATCACACTACCCACGATATGTTCGTGAAGATTGACACCAATCGGTAGATCGATGACAACCGGCACCTGAACGGTCGGAAAAATGACTTAAAACACAACATTGTGTAACACAAGTCTATGTATGTCAACGTATTCATGTCCATCATATGATCGTAGGACAGTTTTAAAATTACAACAACGAAACAAAAGTCATACCGTTCGGCCTACACACATAAAAGAGTTATTAAAGACTAACCGCAAGCGTCTACCTATCTGTGGTCGTAACGGATTTGGAATTACTCTGTTGGCTTTGATGATCGTGAATGTCTTTCATTCTCGATTTGGAATAATTTTATTTATTTCTGTGCTGTACTCTCCCTTACCCATGAACTGTATCTACGGGCGGACGCTGACGCCTTGCACCCAGGGAGACGTTGACTCGAGTCTTGAATTATAAATTATTTATCCCCTGACTAATACTATCAGAGTTGACACGCAGTTCGTAGGAATGCTATTTTATAGCGGGCATTAAAATTATACCATCGTGTGCCATCCACGCTTTCACCATAGGTTTACCAGTCTGAACGCCCTTACTCATGTTCTTACCAACACTGTCTAGATGACAGGGACTGTCTTTTCTCCATCAATCTTCTCTTCTCGGCGAAAACTTTGCGTGGCTCCAAAAATTGATTATAATAATTGGAAGAAGAAATGCTGTACGCTAACAAGAGTGTACAAAATGGTGTAACTACAAGTAGGCCATTTATGGAATTCAATCATAATTATTTGTGTTTGATGAACATACGTGTTCCTCCTGCAGATGGTTCCTCGGTCCAACCCCGGAGAGCAAGAGAACGTGAGGCGAGCCGACAGCCCCCGCCGACAGAATCACCTCCTTCGTCGCTCTCGCCCGTTGTCTCGAGTTGTCTCGCACAAACTCTACACCCACGACGTGTTTGTCTTCGAACAGCAGCTGCAGTAGACTCGTACGCACGAATACTCAAATCAAATGATCATTTAACGAGCAGTGAATATTAATTAATAGTTAATGTTAGTGTAAAATATGTATACACGCACGTGTGTGTATGTGCTACTATTTTCAATCATTCATGCACGCACATGCACCCGTACACACGTGATCACACACACACACACGCACGCGCGCACGCACTCACGCACGCACGCGCACACACACACACACACACACGCAAACGCTCTCACACACACACACACACACACACACACACACACACACACACACACACACACACACGCACGCACGCACGCACGCACGCACGCACACACACACACACACAAATACACACAATTAGTTCGAAGAGGTACTATTGTAACGTAAGAAGTTTAATCTCATTCCAACGAAATTAATCGACATGGGTGTGACATCGAGCCAATAGAATAATATTAAGTTACTGCTGTAACGACCGACACATACCGAGCTGTTCTTCCCCGTTCATGTCGACGTATTTGTAGCCGAGTTCAGCCCCGGCTTTAACGAACGCCTCGGACAACGGTGTTCCTCTGAGGTCCGTCACAATGAGCGGCCCATCTTTGCCGTGGTACTCTGTCGACAATCAGACCAACAAATACATCCGAACTACGCATGCAAATATGTAGATACATCGATACACATTCGCACGCACGCACGCACGCACGCACGCACGCACGCACGCACGCACGCACGCACGCACGCACGCACGCACGCACGCACGCACGCA
>CM034541.1:16878945-17024634 GCA_020002185.1 Paraescarpia echinospica
AAATACTTTATATCTACATAAATCGTTCACAATATCCAGTCCTTTGGACTGTTGAAATCGCATTACCCTACATAGCAGACCTGTTTAGTCAAACGCCTAAATTCCACCCTATATATTTCTTTCGTTTTAACAATCTCAGAGTTATGTTGCCTACTGTCATTTGGAGAGCGTAGCGTGCTTAAATATCGTCAGGGTGCCAATCGGAGGAGGTAAACCAAAATTGCGAACGATTTATGTAGCTAAACTCTTACCAACATTTTAGCTTTGTTCAGCAAATACTGTCACTTGCACCTCCGTTGCCTTTGCAGTTTTCTGACTTGATGAAGTATCAGAGAACTTCTTCGTAGCTCCATCAGTCACAGCCTCGTCTTTCCCAGTCGTCGTAGTCGTGTCTGCTGCCTCGGACGTACACCATGGCATTGAGGCTACTACCCCGTCCGAATACTTTGCACGTAGGTAGGTATACTTGCTGCGGTAGAGAGACATATTGTTAAGTAAAGCTTATATATATGTATATATATATTAATTAATTCCTACTGAAGGCTTAACATTGGAAATTATACTATTATACAATAATATTTCTAATGATAATAGCACTGAACACGTTTGGAGATTATAATGTAGCCTACAAAGTTGTGTGTAAATTGCACATTTGCATATCTGACCAGCTTTTCAAAGCAGTCAATACCCTTAAATCGGACAATAGTGTTGAATAGACGGACGTGAATTTAGTTCAACAAATTACTGAGGTAGCCTAAGTTAGAGTAAACAGCATCATATACGTTGACACTGGTTTTCTTTTCCTACTCCTTCATTATTGCGCATAATTCGGTTTTACCGCCAATCTTGTAATGGGAAGTACCGTTCCTGGTCGTTGGGCAATGATAGTAATTGCTACAACAATTAAGAAACAGACTGATGTTGTCTCACAACGTCTCGTTGCACATCCGCGACATGGTGGCCTAGTTATTTGCCATAGGGAAAGGAGATGGTATTCAGGCACAAGTTTATAGCAGGTCGGATCTTAGATCATCTCGGTGATATTCGGGCAAGCAAGCATTTTCAATATATATGAAATGTTATTTAAAATCATTTGACGACATAATCATCACGAGCTGACAGTTAGTTTTTTATTATCATTTGTACACGTCTTGTCATATGAATTTATGCCAGTAGGTTGGAACCTGGCCGCCACTCAAATATAGAGACCATTTAATAATTATAATGAACGTCTATGCCCAGGGTAATAATGACTTTTGCACCTGTAATTCTCTGTAATAAGCCATCACCAACAGATCAGTGGACGGTTTATGTAATTCTAATAAACCATCCCCAACAGATCAGGGGACGGTTTATGCAATTCTAATAAACCATCCCTAACAGATCAGTGGACGATTTAGGTAATTCTAATAAACCATCCCTAACAAATCAGTGGACGGTTTATGTAAGTCTAATAAACCATCCCTAACAGATCAGTGGACGATTTATGTAATTATAATACACCATCCACAACAGATCAGTGGACGGCTTACGTAATTCTAATAAACCATCCCCAACAGATCAGTGGGCGGTTTATGTAATTCTAATAAACCAGCCCTAACAGATCAGCGGTCGGTTTACGTAATTCAAATAAACCCTCCCCAACATATCAGTGGACGGTTTATGTAATTCTAATAAACCATCCCCAACCGATCAGGGGGCGGTTTATGTAATTCTAATAAACCATCCCTAACAGATCAGTGGACGATTTATGTAATTCTAATATACCATCCCCAACAGATCAGTGGACGGCTTACGTAATTATAATAAACCATCCCCAACAGATCAGTGGACGGTTTATGTAATTCTAATAAACCAGCCCTAACAGATCAGTGGTCGGTTTACGTAATTCAAATAAACCCTCCCCAACATATCAGTGGACGGTTTATGTAATTCTAATAAACCATCCCCAACCGATCAGGGGACGGTTTATGTAATTCTAATAAACCATCCCTAACAGATCAGTGGACGATTTATGCAATTCTAAAAAACCATCCCCAACAGATCAGTGAATGATTTACGTAATTCTAATAAACCATCCCCAACACATCAGTGGGCGGTTTATGTAATTTTAATAAACCATCCCCAACAGATCAGGGGACGGTTTATGTAATTCTAATAAACCATCCCTATCAGATCAGTGGACGATTTGTGTAATTCTAATAAACCATCCCTAACAGATCAGTAAGCGGTTTATGTAATTCTAATAAACATTCCCTAACAGATCAGTGGACGATTTATGTAATTCTAATAAACCATCCCCAACAGATCAGTGGACGGCTTACGTAATTCTAATAAACCATCCCCAACAGATCAGTGGGCGGTTTATGTAATTCTAATAACCATCCCTAACAGATCAGTGGACGGTTTATGTAATTCAAATAAACCCTCCCCAACATATCAGTGGACGGTTTATGTAATTCTAATAAACCATCCCCAACCGATCAGGGGACGGTTTATGCAATTCTAATAAACCATTCCCAACAGATCAGTGGATGGTTTACGTAATTTTAATAAACCATCCCCAACAGATCAGGGGACGGTTTATGTAATTCTAATAAACCATCCCTAACAGACCAGTGGACGATTTATGCAATTCTAATAAACCATCTCTAACAGATCAGTAGACGGTTTATGTTATTCTAATAAACCATCCCCAACAGATCAGTGAATGATTTACGCAATTCTAATAAACCATCCTCAACAGATCATGGATCATCGCAGATAAAGCTGGGACTGTCTGCACCGCCCATTGTGACTGCATGGGTGGGTTGGGTGAGGCCTGCACTCACATCACCACACTTCTCTTTGCGGTGGATACTACCGTGAAGATCCGTGACAGCAAGACTGTGACGCAAGAGCCAGCTTATTGGCTGCTGCCAGCAACTCACCGAGAGGTTCGGTACAGAGAGTTTGGTGAAATTGATTTCACGTCAGCCTTGACAAAGAAAAAAACAACTGGACGAAGCCATTGCTAGTGGGTCGCCGGTCTCGTCTCGGGTTCGTCAACCAAAAAACATTTCCGCACCAAGTCCTGCTGAGCTTGACAGCTGTTTCCGTGGACTTAGCCTGGGTGACACAAAGCCTGTTGTGTTGTCCCTTCTACCCCCATACAGTGACGGGTTTGTTCCCAAACAGGCCCAGGTAAATTTTCCAGCAGTGCTTTCGGACATGTTCCAGGATGAGCTGTACAAACATCCGTTCTATGTCGTCCTGGAGAAGTGTTCGCCTGTCACGTTGGCTGTCACACCTCAACAGGTGGAGGCAGTGGAGATAGCGACAAGGGCTCAGGCCAACTCACGACTGTGGCCCAAGTTCAGAGCTGGCAGGGTGACAGCATCGATGTTTCACAAAGTGTGCCACACCGACCCCTCTCAACCAGCACCAAGTACGATCAAGGACATCTGCTACTCGGATCGACACCTGACCACACCAGCCATACGATGGGGCATCAAGCATGAGAACGTTGCGAAGGCTGCTTATCGCAAGACGATGACCGGGCATGCCAACTTATCCATGCGTGACTCTGGATTTGTCATCCACAACCAATATCCAGATATTGGGGCTTCTCCCGATGGAGTCGTCCGATGTGACTGCTGTGGGGAAGGCAGTCTCGAAATGAAGTGTCCTTACATCGTGCGTGACGAGGTCCTGGGTGGGGTGAAGGAAGGCGCCACATGTTTGGCAAACAATGTAGATGGCACCCTACACTTGAGAAAAGGACATGCCTACACAGGTGCAGTGTCAGCTGTTTGTGCGTGGGCACAGCTATGGAGATTTTGTTGTGTGGGCACAGATATCCTATCACTGCGAGCGCATCTACAAGGATGACATTCTCTGGGAAGAGATGCTACCAAAAGCCCGACACTTCTTCCGAGTAGGTGTGCTACTCGGACCGCTGGGAAATGCCACACTCGTCCGCCCCTGGCTGGTTGTGCTGTGAACGCGGACACTGTGAACACTGGTGAGGTTGCACAAGCAGTGTGGTGTTACTGCCGAAAGGAGGAGTGTGGCGAGATGGTGGCCTGTGACAGTGGCAGCTGTCAGTATGAATGGTTTCACTACATGTGTGTGGGTGTGCTGTCGGAACCAAAGGGAAACTGGTTTTGCCCTGAATGCCGAAAGGACAAACGCAAACAGAGAATGGATAAACACTGAATCAGCAATCAAGAAAGCGATGTCATTCTACAAAGATACTGGCACATGAATGCCCACGAAAAAAAAAGCATGTCTGACATGTCTGCAGTTTTTTTTATTTCACATGAAAATCCTAGCTGCACTGATGAGTCCTGGGGGAACGAAACATGTTACTAACATACAGGTGCAATTACAATATATATATATATATATATATATATATATACATATATATATATATATATATATATATATACATATCAATCACAGTGACACACCAATCACAGTATACCACCTTCATCACAAAAATAATTATTCCTTTTGGTGTCAATATTGATATAACCAGGTTAACCCTAAAATCCATAGATATATAAAATACCAACAAAAATAATATAAATGTGTATTTATGTTTAGAGCAGGTTTATTTTACAAATGTAATTTCAAGCATTTATTGCTTTACATTCAAAAGGTAATTATAATAAAATGTTTAAATGTTATTGTTACCAGAAGCTTTAGTCTTTACACACCATTATAGCTACCTGGTGCTACACAGCAACTAATATTAAACAGACATGTTTCGTCCCCCAGGACTATTTTTTGTGTGGATATCATTCCACACATACTACTGCGTGCCATATCCTACCATTGTGCAATCTCACTAGTCAAATGGAACGATGGGCCCATTCAAGTTTGTAAGTGCACTGCAGACAGTGGCTATTTTGTCAATCGTGGTGATTCATTTTCTATCATTGACAAAGAGAAAGTCAATCGGCACCGTTTCTCCCAGAAAGGTGTACTTCTGACGAAGCAGGCCAATAACAAGCTCAACATGTATTCGCATATGAGCGAGTTTTCGTGACCTGGCTCGACTGCTGGCATCTGGCTCTTCCCCTTTGTGAAGGCAGGCATTTTGATGGTTGCCATCATGCATCAGTCTCACACTGTCATTCACATCAAACCCCCTGTCGGCCATCACAACGTCACCTGGGAGGAGATGGTCGAGGAAACCACAGCGTTCGGTGAGGTACTTGTCACTGACTCGGCTAGTCCATGTTAAACAATTTATATTCTACGCGCAATTAACCAGGAGGAACCTGTCGGTTTTCAAGCGTTAATTGTTTAAACAGTTACGCGCCAATTTTCCAGTGCGTATAATAAGAATCTGCCGGTTCTGTCTACGCATAATATGAAGTAATTATACGTGATATAAGTTCTGCTAATTATCATATAGTAATATTCAACCGCTTATTTGAATTATTTGAAAGTTTTACAATTACAATTTGACGTCGGAACAACTAGTATACGGGCGTGGTCGCTGGCAGCATACAACCAGCGTCGCGCATCGCCGTCGGTTGCTACGCGAATGCCAGCTGACAAGAACTGGGTTTAACCCTTTGAACACGTCGTTGTGTTAACGTTACCCACAGATAGCTTTATAATTGAATTCTTTCTTAACTTTTATTAAGAATTTATCATGTTTATGACTTTCTTGTTCATAATAAATCAAGCTATATTTTTGGTGGGATTATGTGAAGTTATACCATGTAGTTTACTTCCCGAATCTAGTAATTGGGTATTATCGCCGACGTAATTGTATTGTATATATTGTGTGATACTGTTTACAGTTCTCACTAAAACGTGTCGGTAATTGTGCAATTGTATTGATTTTCTAAAATTATCTGAGCTGCACTGTTCAGTTTGATTTGAATGACCTAATTATTTTTGGAATCAATAGTGCCAGTGCGTTGTTAAATAGTAGGCATTACTTTCTACAATCGACTTATACACATGCACTAAAGAACAGGTCATGGAAGTAGCAGGGGTATCTACTACTAAGGTTACTAAAGTTCTGAATCTCAGGAAGAAGGATAAAAAAGAAATCCCTGACTTAGTGACAGTCACTGATACTGCCACCACCTTTTGGGAAAACTTACTAGAAACAGGACGGATTAGTCTGGAAAAGCCTCCAACGGGGGCGACTGTTTCGCTAGAATGTGATTCTGAGATACAGATGTTAAAGGAACAACTGGAAAGGATGCGAGTAGAAATTGAAGACAGAGATTGCAAGATCCAGGAATATGAGCGAGGAAGACCGGATAGGATCCGGTTTGATACTGACGAATGTGAATTCATGAGGTGGAGGGAAATGAAGAGAAGAGAGATGGAAAAACGAATGAAGAGAGAGATGAGAGAGATGGAAGAAAGGATGAAAAGAGAGATGGAAGAATGGGATCACCAAACCAACAAACGCAGGTCACAGGAGATAGGTGGTGAAGTGAGATCAATCCTTGATGCACATCCCAAGGATGGGATATACAGTTCTGGTCCCTCACGTTTGTTGGGACAAGGAGCACGCAAGAAAGATGCAAACTCTCTAATTGGTGAGAAACATAAACTGGTTCACAAATACACTCCGGGCGGCTTGAAACGTGAACCAGTGGAAGGATTAAACACCACCATAGATAAAGTTAGTCTACAGCAAGAACATGACTTAGCCCAGAGTGATCATACGAGTGACATAGCTGAGAGTCATCACACACGTAACGTAGCCCATGGTCGAAGAAGAAAGAAGAAGAAAGACAGCAAATGACATGTTTCTCATCGATATTCAGACGAAAAATCTTCTTCAATGTCTTCATCGTCGTCTGCATCGTCTCCTGATTCTCTTAACTCAAACTCAGGATCGTCGGACGAATCAATGGAAGAGAATAGACGGGGGAATGACACACGACATCGTCAACGAAATAGCTCTCTCGGACCTAAATTACCTATGTTTTCGGGGGACTCTTCAGACTGGGATGCCTTTCTTTACCTGTTCAATGGTACTGCTAAACACTATCACTGGGGCAGTCATCAGAAACTACGGAGACTAAAGGAATGCATGCGTGACAAAGCGATAAATTATGTGCGGACACGCTCTCGCAAAGATCGCCATGATTACCATCGGCTTATGAAATGCTTGAAGAACAGATTCGGTATGAAAGAAGACCCAAGCGTACACAGGCTGCTAAGGTATTCCATGATGTCGTTGCCCAGTACCTTCCTGTTCCGGCACCAGATGATGGCATTTACATTGTAAATATACTCCCTATGATATGCACTTGCTTAGATTTCATTCACACAGGACAGTCATATTTCTGTAAACATTTGCCTGCAGTGCTAGCGACTACAAACCGTTGCCTTGATCAATTAAAATTGTTAGAGTTGTATTTCGCTACTGTACCCAAAAGTCCCCATTAGGAGATAATGTTTCCAGGGGTGTACTGTCCTTACTCCAAAGGTCTCACAAGGCAACTAAATCAGAACAACAGCAGGCTGAAAAGGGACACTTACTTAAACTGCTTCATGATCCTAATAAAACTCCAGCATAAACTCTCCTTCCTGGTCATTCATCAAAAGTCTTCCTTATAAGTCAGGTTTCAGATGGAAGGGGGTCCCACAGTTCTAAGAAAAAGTGATTTTAAGTTTAAATTTCCTGTATTTAATATGTGTGACCCCTCCCAGCCTCAGGTAAAAATCCACACAATGCTAGAGAAATATGGGGTAGGAGAAAAAGATGTATACGAAAAATATGTGGATTGACAATAAGTGAGTTAGCTTCAGAAAATGCTAAAATATTGGCCTTAAAAGTTGGCAATAACTCGGGCACACAAACAATTAATAAAATGAATACATCATGTGGCGATGGTGGTTGTGAGAAGATAGTGAACCCAGTAATCGATTATTTTACACCCAGAATTGGCTCAGTTAGTCAACAGAAGAGTAATTTTGAGTAAGAGACATTGCATGTTCTTTTAACACAGACATTTTAACACAAAAGTCTGCTGCTGCTTTGTATTCTGTTTCAGATGTACTACCAACAAGTAGTTCCAAGCATTCTGGTGGCCCAGCTTTGACAGCAACACAAACTTCCTAAACAATTTGGCATTTAGTTAATAAATGGGTTATCGCAGTATTTTCCTATAGCATGTGTTGACACATGCAATAGGACAATAATTTCTTGTAGTCGATTGGAACATCTCTACTTGTAATTACCTTGTCTAGGTTGTCAACATATGTGTGTGATCATGCCTAATGTACTTGTAGTTTTCCAGATCTTACAGGGCAGAGACGACGGAGATGCCGATGCCGCCTACTTCCACACCAAGAAAACAAACAGCTCTTTTCAGAGCCATAAATTTGTTACTGGTTCATGCTGTTTAACATGCTGGCACACGTTTTATTGATGCGTCAGGCGATTTATACGAAATGGCAAACATACTTCGTTCATGTCTGCCAGTATTTAACAAGACAAGATTTAACAAGATTGTCATCCAGAGAATTAACTCTGGATGGCAGGTGGACAAGGAAGCCCTTTGGCTTATCGAGAGTCCAACCCTTTTATCTACATATATCCAGCCCTTCTGAGGTATGTGTCGATTTTATTTTTAAACATATTCACACTACTAGCACCCACACAATCATCAGAAAATCTGTTCCATTCATTCACAGTCCTTTGTGAAAATGAGAACTTTCTCACGTCTAATCTACACTGCTCCTTTACTAATGTAACTTCATGTCCTCTAGTCTTTCTATCTTTCTTAACTGAAAAAAACATATTTCTATCAATATTTTCATAACCATTCAATATTTTAAACACTTCTATCTGATCTCCTCTCAATCTCCTGGTCTCTAGTGTTGTTAAACCACATTCTTTTAGGCGTTTTTCATAACTAAGATCCCTCAGTTTTGGTATCATTTTAGTCGCTCTCCTCTGTACTCTTTCTAGCATATCTATGTCCTTCTTGCGGTATGGCCTCCACGCTTGTATACAATATTCTAAATGAGGCCTAACTATTGTTTTGTACAGTGGTATTATTAGTTCTTTTTCTTTATATGCTATATTTCGCCTAATCAATCCAAGGATTTGATTTCCTTTGAAGCTGCAATTCCACACTGCTCTGAAACCTTCATGTCAGCACTAATTGTCAGCCCTAAGTCTTTTTCTTTTACAGTAGTACTTAGTACAGTTCCCCCCATTGTATATTCTACATATTCGTTCCCATGTCCTGTGTGGAGGCATTTACATTTCCCAAAATTGAACAACATTTGCCACTTTTCAGACCATTTGATCAACCTGTCAAGATCATCTTGTAAATGCTGTCTATCACCATCACTTTCAATCCTTCTAAACACTTTTGTATCATCTGCAAATTTCAACACCTTGCTAGCTATATCATCGTCCAAATCGTTTATATATATTAAGAATAATATAGGTCCCAGTACTGATCCCTGTGGAACCCCACTCAAAACTGATTTCCAGTTTGAAGCCTCCCCATCAACAACTACCCGTTGTCTTCTGTCAATCAGCCATTTTTCTATCCAGTTAATTATACCATTTCCTATGCCATGGGCCTTTAGTTTAAGCAGTAATCTCTGATGTGGCACTTTGTCGAAAGCTTTTTGAAAATCTAAGTAGATGATATCTACTGGTGATCCATCATCTACCCACTTAGTGATATCTTCCAAAAAACATAACATATTTGTTAAGCATGACCTCGCTTTTAGAAACCCATGTTGAGATGGGTTTATCAAGTTATGTTTAACAAGAAAATCCACCATGTGATCTTTAATTAGTCTTTCTAATAATTTACAAATCACCGATGTTAAACTCACTGGTCTATAATTATTTGACTTGTTTCTCGAACCTTTTTTAAATAACGGTATAATGTTTGCTTCTTTCCATTCTAAAGGAACCACTCCCTCTTCTAATGACAAGTTGAAAACTGTTGCAAGCGGTATGCTAATTTGTTCTACAATTTCCAATAGTAGTTTGGGTGGAATACCATCCACTCCAGGTGATTTATTTCCTTCATAGCCCTAATTTTCTTAGCTACCATTTCTGGGGTTACAATTAACTGTCTTAAATAGTCTGATTCTGCCCCCTTGAACTTAGCCTCTGGTACTGGCAGTGAACTAGTGTCTTCTCTGGTAAACACTGAACTAAAATACTCATTTAGGTCTTCTGCCATTAAGAATCCTTCTGATATTATATTTCCAGCACTATCTTCTAGAGGACCGACCTTATCCTGAACTTTCTGTTTGCTTCGAACATACGCATACAAACTCTTGCTGTCATGTTTTATATTACAAGCTAATTTATGTTCATAGCTTCTCTTTGAATTTCTAATTTCAGCTGTAGCTTGGTTTAGTGCTTCTTTATAAATGTTGTAGTCTTCGTCATTTCCAGTACGTCTATATGACTTCCACATCATTTGTTTATACTTAATTTTTCTAATGGCTTCTTTCGATAAGTATTTCTTTCTGGTCCGTTTCCCTTGTTTTTTGAAGGGAACAAATTTATCTACGATGCACTCTATTTCATTCTTTAATATATAGCCTCTCATAAAACAAGACTTTCGTTGTAACCTCCACGAAGTAACCAGTGGATATAGTGGTCACTGTAGGGCACCAGGCTAATTAAAGGAGGGATCTCGGAGCAGTTATGGGCAAATAGCTACCACAGAGTGTTAAATTAATCTGAATAGTCACGTCTAATTTGTTGCCGAATATATACAGCTACGACTACCAGAGGAGGTAGTGTGAAAAACTATGTTATATGTCAGTCATTACAAAATAAATCACACTATGTCCTAGAAACTGAATGATACCCAGAAATATTTTGTTCATTAACAAAATTTACATAAATACATATATATATATATATATATATTATGTTCATTGGATAGAATAATTATATTACTTATACAAGTGTCATGCTGTTGTAGCTTTTCTATATGTCATTGATGATGTGTATTTGAAAAATAAAATAGTGTTGGCTTTATTCCACCACATAAGTACATGTGTCTGTTGTCTATCCTGTGCCTAAGAAAACACCCTATGTCTGCAGTAAGATCAGTTCTTTTTTTTATAAATTACGAATGTTATATACTCTATACTTCACCTCTGGTACACCTGTTTTTTTTCTCTAAATTTATCCCATTATCTTGAGGTTTTGCAGTTCGGTCTGGAAATATTTCCCAGAAAAATTGGCTAGCTAAGTCAAATGCATGTAGAATAAGTTTACTTTTATGGAAATATTCCATAGTTTGAATACACGCTAAAAGCTGCAAACAATTGTGACCCGCCATTCCAAGATGAGACGCGTCTCGTTGACGCTCATCACAAGCTATGAGCCAAAACACTAAAGCACATATTTGTTTTAAGGAGTTTCCATCGTGAAATCATCCGATATAGATTAAACTTTCAAATGTTGGTCAATACATGGCATAGACGTTACCTAAATGTGTATATGTTTATGTTTTGACAGTGAGAAAACCATAGCGAAAATATAGAATGAAAACTTTGAAGCAGTATTTTCTCCAAACCATTTCGCATTTTCAAGATTCAAATTGCTGTGTCTCTGGGAATATTGTGAACATAGGAAACATTGGGGTATTGTTTTTTCTCTGAATGTGCTCTATGACTATATGAATATGCAATAAAAACAACATATTTGTTTTAGCGAACGTCTCGTTTTTGCATGATGGGTCATAATTTATGTCAACAATTTTTTAAACATGTTCACTACATAAAAACACATTACATGGTCATTTACTATAATATGTTTTATGTTTTAAGACGGCAACACTGAATATGCGTACAATGTCAACATGATGTTGATGCTGGCACAACATAATCACAGTGATTGAATAGTCAATAATGACTGTGATCACTATACGGAAGTAAGGAAGGAAAATAAGCAAATAAGTTGAATGAAAACCCCTCCCAACAGAAAATTATTACATGCCCACAACTGATTAAGCAATATGTTTATAATAGAAACGAATTATATTAATTGGCGTTGGTTTCATCTCGATCGGACCATTAAGGCGAAAAAAGAAACCCTAGGGTTTGTCTACTAACCCTAATCTTTTTAAACTGCGTCAATTAGACCCACCAACCATTGCAACGAGGTTCCCCGCGACATAAAGACCACTTCCGTCACAAGCAAGTGACAAATGGGCAGGCGCCGCAGCGTAATTTGACACGTGATGCGAGGGATTCGTAACGCAAATGGACATTATTTCGCGGGGGGATAACAGCTTGACAATGTAGGTAGGCATTTTTTCTAACAACATTTCTAACAAATTTGGTGGGGAAATTATATTCAATATTTTTACAACACATTTAGCTAGTAA
This sequence comes from Paraescarpia echinospica, assembly GCA_020002185.1. Taxonomy (NCBI): domain Eukaryota; kingdom Metazoa; phylum Annelida; class Polychaeta; order Sabellida; family Siboglinidae; genus Paraescarpia; species Paraescarpia echinospica. The sequence goes on from CM034541.1 coordinate 16,891,302, forward strand.
TTTTACTTGACGAGAAGGGAGTACGAAGACTTTTATAATCCGCCGACTTAGTAGTTAAATATCTGTCAATATTATGGCCTTTAAAATATTTTTTACTTATTGACATGACTGCCGCTTGGATAATTTATTACAATAATTAACATTCATTGGCACTTCGTCTTGTGAATGAAAACTTTCTAATATATAATCTCCAGTGCGGTTTTTATGTTATAAGGTTGTCCTCTTAATTGTTGAAGTATTCTCCATCAGTCCATTATGAAGAAGTTCGCTGGAGGTATATTTTCTATGTAAATCACTGACAATTATGAACAACTAATATAGTAGGTGGTGCGTAGCCAGGTCGGCCCAACGTTACTACCGTCGTTAGTTTCGAGTATTTTAATATTTAATACATTAAATACTATCAACCTGCTATGCTAATATGTATGACTAATTTTAGGTATCGCCCTGGTCGCTCTATGCTGTACATTCTCAATTACGTTGACGTTAACTCGTCGTCTGTTATATATTATTGTGGCCGTAGTGCATGCACACCATTTTATATATAATAAATTACAGTTGCCATTCTCCGTCCATCCATCCATCCATCCATGCATTGTACTAAGATCCTGTAATGTCACCGCATCCTCGATTCATGCAACTAATTGACTGAAGAGTTTTGTATCACCCGCAACTTTACAAATAAATTATTATTACAAATACCATCGTCTATGTCGTTTATATTTAATTAGGAAATAAAAATTGGTAGCGTTTCATAACTGCTCCCAAGACTGAACTGTATAGTGACCCCAATTTTTAATAACTGACCATGATTTTATTTTGGCATTCCGACCTTGATCGACCATTTACGACAATTCAATCGTTAATTATACCCTGCTGGATGGCCATTCCGTTACCCATGGATTTACATCGCCTCATGGGCCACTCTCCAAAAAAGTCTGACAGCTCGTTTTTTTAAAATTGCTAATTGTCCGTTTGTTACCTGTTTAGAAAAAAATATACTGCATTTCACAAAAGCGGTTACGTTCGGCCGGTGCCAAGTTTTTATTGTGTTTACTATGGCGCGATCGTATGTGACATGACGTTTTTTCAGAACAGTTTTTTTTATGGAAACAATTCTGATATGTAATATTAATTAATATTTATGTATCCATACATTTTGAAATAATTGTGTTTGTTATTTTTGTCTCAATCCACATTTTAGTTTGATATAGGGCATAACCAGTTAACATTTTTTCATTTGCACAAATATCAAATTTACAGAGAATATAACAGTAACCGTTATAAAATAATATCTACATCAAAATAGTGAATATATATCGATTTACTAACAACGTTAACTTTTAAAAATGAACAATTTCTAATAGTGGCACACTGGTGAAGAAGTTTGGTATCGGGCGTCAACATAAAGAAAAGGCCAATTAGCAATTAAAAAAAATAGGTAGAATTATGTACCTTATGGAACTATAATCATTATTATAGTGTGTTACGTCGATAAGACAGTTTACCTTGGCATCAGATATTAACAACATTGAATTTCCAATATTTAGTATTTTTCAGGGGTATCGGAAATAAATGCATGTTTAAAAATGGAAAGCCTATTTAATTTGGGTGTTTTTAGGCTACTCTAACAGGAATTAGGCACCTTTACTTGCATGTTGCTATATGGAATTATCCATATCCGGAAAAACCTCGTCGACGCGAGTCCAATGATGTGTCTAACTTAGATGTGAGATCACAAATGAGAAATAATAGGAGACGAACTGTCAGACTTTTTTGGAGAGTGGCCCTAATTTTTCCACAGTACGTGTACTTTCATCGCAAATCGGTGTCTTAGTCATGAGCTAAAGATTATTTGAGTTGAATACCAGTGCGTTCAGGGTTATACGTTATAAAATTATGTTTATGTACTACGACTACGGGTATTTAATAACTATATTTATACTGTAATTAAGGTACAGCCAAGGTACCATTAATTTTATTCCGATGTTGTATTAACAACACGAAGCCTCAGCAATTTGCAGTTTAATATGCACTGTATCTGGTTCAGGTAACACTATTATCCAGAGCATTGCGAACACTTGCGAATAAAACAAAACGGGCCCATTTCAAAATAGGTTAATTTTAACGAATGCAGCCGCCAACATGAAGGAAATCACCAGCAGACAGGAAACGGGAATCCGGAAGGAAGTTCGTGAACTGGAAGAAAGTTACCGGTATTCATACGTGGTGCGCGCGCAATGTGTAGAACACAGTTTTCAAGTATCAGTCTCTTGCCACACACCCTATTAATATCCGTGCAACACAATAGCAAGGAGTCCGTATTGTCGCCGCCGCCGCCGTGAAGCACAGCCCCTCATCGAGGAGACGCTCCCGTCGCCCTTCGGCCTCCGCTGCGGACTATCACCAACATTGTGTCTGCTCAAGTAAGTGTTGCGCACAATAGTAGTTTGCATGAAACGCTGTGCTTGTTATTGTAGTCTTTTGGCACAAAATGTCATGTGAACGTGGCCTTATCGTTATACTAGTGTGTATATTAATTTTGTCTTTTGCGAAGCGTTTCTGATTGTTGTGTTCTTACATCGTTTTTGTCCAACTTGTTTGGGATAGTATTTCACATTCCGTACATAACGGCAAGCAAAACTCAACTGTAGTTACAAACCATTAGAAGAAAGAACCGATGTCATAGCACAATCGAATAACGGAAGTCGTAGAAGAATAAAAATAAAATTATTGAAGTGCAGAGCTATAAAAAAACTAAAGAATTCAGTTTTAGAAATGCTTGGTTGAAATATTTATTTTGAAATAAAATGTCATTCGTTGATTTTCCCAACAACACGAATATTTTCAACACATCAGTGTGAGAACGTAATGGACATGCGTAATGTTTATGACAAGTTGCGTTCCCGTTTTTCTGCCACCTCAATATCCATTGTCAATCGTGTCGTAAAGGAAATGAATGGTTCGGTTGAAGTAGATCAGTAGGCCTATACACCAGAGTTGGCCAGAGCACAAAGCTGATTATTGCGTCAGTACAACAAACGGGTAATGGGTCCGGTTGCAAAACATCGCTCGTCAGCCTCATCTCCCGTATGCCATATGTTTTGCTGTTTGTGCACATACCAGACAAGTCGAACTAGGTCAAACAGGGTATCAAGTCTTTGAACTCCACGAGCAAGTTAAGCCTCCAGTCATCTGTAATATGTCGTTTAGGTCCCGCCAGCGACCTTTGTACGTCGCACAACCGTAGTAAAGCTTATGATAGGCACACACCAGCCGACTAACACCGACTTGCGATGCCAGTCGGCACTAAACGCCAATTAGAATCAGCCAACGTGACCGCGAGCGCCTAGAAAGGGTGGTGGGTAATGTTCCTTATCTGAACTGTTTTTTTCCTTAGCAGCGACTGTCGCTGTGGTGTCCTTATCTGTGGAAGTTCAGCAATGTCTATTGTATCAACGTTAGTGGCACTTTTCTAACGGAGCTATGTAAATGTACTATGTGATGTTTAACAGGTGGCCAAACCAGAAAGGACAGGATAATAGTGCAGTGTTTTCCTTTTTAATCCTTTTGTTAAGAGTTACTTTTAGCGACCGTCGCTGTGAGTCCCTTATATGTGTTGTGATCACGAGAATCCAGCGACCCATGATATCATCCCAGGAGCTTGGAGCGGGTCTTCCTACCGGTCACAATCCCACACACGGAGCCAAAGCTCAACGCCATTACGTGTGTGCGTACGTCAACTCCCAAGTTGGAGCTGTGCCATCGTAATGGGAAAAAGAATGAATGCACCGAACGAAGTGACTCCGGAGACATGTGCTGTTATTAGACAGATCAAGATCTACATGTATGATCACACGTACATCACAATTTGATACTGACGCCCTTTTCTTCACAAGTGGCGCCAGAAATGCAATTTTTTTTAGTAACCACTCTTGTCTCTGGGTAGGCCGCTGCATGCCACTGCCGCTTGGCACAGACTTGGAAAGCCTGGAGAATTGCGTTCTGAGTGACGTTATTCGCTTGTTCACATCATTCACTGAAGTTTACAAATACACATTTAATAAAACTGTGAAAACAGGTGTGTAGGTCTGGGTGTAGCAATAACTCCACTAACAGTTATTATCGCATTATTGTAACGTTTTGGGGTGATGACGAAAGTGTATAATTGGACGTACGAAAGGAGGGTGTTGATGGATTTTTAGCAGCCTCGGGGGGTGCAGTTGGAGGTCTCGAGAGGGATTGTAGTTGGAGATTTTTGAGAAAAAAAACATTCTTCCCGAAATCAACGCAACACTACGGGCTTGGTTTGATATGTTTTGTATGAATAATTTTGCATTACATGTAAGGGTTAACGTGCGTACTACAAACTGTTTTTACAGGTTGCCCTGGTGCAATGCCATATCGTTATGCAAATAATTAGCACACCGCTTGTTGCGTGTGTAGACCAGCAGACTGTTGCCGCAATGGACGTAAGCCAGAGCGGGCCTTTTGCCAAACGTTTTGGTGTGGATTTCCACTTGGTGGGCACTTTCCAACTGCATCCCCCAGAGGGTAAATCCTCTAACTGCACCCCGCTTAAGACTCACCAAAAATATATAACTACACCCCTCCCCCGATACCTTCAGCTGCACCCCGTGTATAGTTCAGAAAACATATTTAAAACGCACCATACGTACGTACACGTGAAGCATGTGCAGGGTCATTGTAACTTTATTACTTTCGCGGTATTGCAAAAGCATTGAATATTCATAATTTCACGGTGACCTTGTTTGATCTTAGCTCCACTCGTACCATGTCAGGTAACACTTCAATGTCATTTATATATTTTGACGGGGAGACAATAAGCTTTCCAAAATATATGACATGACCATCTTGTCTTTAAGCAAAGTAGATATGCGACCATTGTAATGTTAAGACGATTGCGGAAGCGCACATTTTCGAAAATTCATCATTTGACTTAGACCTTGTTTGACCTTGGATTCACGCTTACTGCATCATTTGGCGGCACTAAAACAGGCCTCGTTGTTACGGGGAGATGTAGAGCGTTGAAATGATGTAATATTTGGTTGTGCGTGTGTCGGGGGGGGGGGGGGGGCATTCAAATCGTTCTACCGCTCGCCAAAGACGGTGGAGAGACTAAACTAAACGAGTACTGGAAGGGCACCATAAGAGAATAGCGCAAGTCAGGTAGATTTAGAAACGACATTCTGAGGCCTTCGCTCAAGCACGGGACACAACGGCTGCATGATAATGATGATATATATATATATATATTATATATATATATATATGTGTGTGTGTGTGTGTGTGTGTGTGTGTGTGTGTGTGTGTGTGTGTGTGTGTGTGTGTGTGTGTGTGTGTGTATACAAATGTCATGTCAGTGTGTGTGTGTGTGTGTGTGTGTGTGTGTGTGTGTGTGTGTGTGTGTGTGTTGTGTGTGGATATGTTGTGTGTGTTTGTATGTGTGTGTGTGTGTGTGTGTGTGTGTGTGTGTGTGTGTGTGTGTGTGTGTGTGTGTGTGTGTGTGTGTGTGTGTGTGTGTGTGTGTGTGTGTGTGTGTGTGTGTGTGATCAAACATCTTATATATTAAGTCATTCTATACATAACAACTTTTGTGTATTTGTATGCTAATGACTATCACCAAACAATTAGTATAATTAAAGAAACATTTAATACTGACAGAACAACTGAAAAACACATGTGGTCACTTCCACAAACAAGATGGCAGACACTGTAATCTAATTGGTCAGAGTATTGTCAATGGTCACTAGAGGGTGGTTCAATAATACCAATGAGACATGTGTCACTGACATAAAATAGCATGGACTGCAATGTCAGTAGATACAACATAGTTCATATATCAATATATCATGGAATGAGGAACATGACAGTCCTCCCTTCCAGATTGTTAGTTGCTCAATCCTCAATGAGCCTCTTCGGCGGAATACCAAAATTGAGCAAAAGATTGCCTCAGCCTAGGGTTAGGCCTACTTCTTGCGTGGTCCTTGGCTCCTAGCTCTAAGCTAGGCAGTAATAAGCCAGTATCGCCATCGCCACCGGTGGCCCATTTCCCACGAGTGGCCCATGACATGAGGCCGCATAGGCCATAGCCATCTAGGCATAGCCTTGACTTGACTCTTGAATGTGCATTATGGCATTCTCACTTTCCAGTACTCTAGCATTCAATTCGCAAAACACAGACTGCATTAAATAAACCAAAGCCTAGCAACAGCTACGAAAGAAAACGCTGGCAACATGTATTCGCGAAAAGTACTATAGCGATGTAAACATGGCGACGGTATTCGCAGACTCCGTTACTCAAATCAATGCCGCTATCCCAACCTTGACTGCCGCCACAGAAACGTCTGAATAGGCAGCGGTGTCGTCTGGTCTCCGTCCATATCGCAGCCGTCGGGCTGCTTTCGTTTCGGCATCTTCGTCAGTTGTCAACGGATACACAACGGCAAAACAGCAATGTCTGAATGATGGATTTGACGCACAAATCCCTCTTTCCGAGTTTGCTCATCTTCCCGATGCTAGGCGATCGTTTCCTTACATCGCATAAATTAATATGGTGTGTGGCCGAGTCGCCAGATGGCGGACGGCGTATTAAAGTACCGTGATGCTGGCTAGCTGTTATGATGAACACATTCGCGAACATAATAACCCGAATGTTCGTGTGCGTGCGTGCATGCGTGCGTGCGTGCACTTGCGCGTGTGTATGCATGCGTGCTTGTGTATGCATATGCGCGTCAGTGCGTGCATTTGTAAACGTGTGTGTAAAAATGTGCGTGCATGCGCGTACGTGAGAGTGCATGCATGGTATGTGCGTGCGTGCGTGCGCCGTGTTTGTGTGGGGTGTGTGTGTATGTGTTTGCGTGCGTGCGTGCGTGTCACTGTGTGTGGGCGTGCGTGCACGTATGTGTGTGTGTGTGTGTGCGTGCGAGTGTGTGTGCGTGTGTGCGTGTGTGCGTGTGTGCGTATGTGTGTGCGTACATGCGTGCGTGCATGCGTGTGTGCGTGTATGTCACTGTGTGTAAATGCGTGTGTGTGCATGTGTGCGTGCGAATGTATGTGCGTGTGCGAGTGTGCGTGAGTGCTTACGCGTACGATCACATGTACGAGCGTTTGTTTGTGCGTGCGTGCTTGCGCGCGCGCGTGTGTGTGTGTATATGCGTGTGTGTGTGCATTTGTGTGTGTGTGCGTGGTGCGTGTCTCTGTATGTGTGTGTGCGCATGCGTGCGCGTGCGTGCATGTGTGAGAGTGCGTGGGTCCATATATACTATAGCCACAAAAACAAACTGTGCATAGGAAGAAAGGCACCGAATTGTAATGTAATGGATTGATTTTGCTCAATGTCGATTAACATGAAACAGGGACATATGTAGACTATACCACAACATGACATTCATTGGAAAGTTACATAATGCAAGGTCAGGCAACGCCATTGTGTGAAAACAAAGAAAATGCTCCTGTAGGGTCTTACGTAACAGGCATGGCTACACAAAGCAGACGTTTAGAGAGCTGCTGGTACACCCAACTGGAAAAACACACGAAGCAAAAACCTGACATTCCACAAAGGTTCCATACCCCTCTTATTTCATCAACGAGGCGCCGATGCACTGCAGTGATCAACGCAGATGGAGGACACACCCGTTATTAATCTTGTGACGTTTGCCGCTGAAACTTTGTCGCTAAAGACTAGGCATAAACATTAAAGCCATCGTGTTGTTGTCACGTGAAAATAGTGGCTCACATGTTACACTTAGATCACACTTTGGTGTGGACAGTTTAAACCACTTTTTAATAATATAGTGGCATTTGTATCATGCACAGTTTCTTTTTGTGGCTGGTATATTATGTCTCCGTATATCTTGTACCTAGGGCTAATTTGTTCCGTGTGTACGAGTGTGGGCGTGTGCGTACGTGTGTGAGGTGTGCATGCATTAATTTGTGTATATATCTACACACATGTACGAGCATGTACGAGCGTTTGCATGTGCGTGCGTGTGTGCGTGTGCGTGTGCGTGTGCGTGTGCGTGTGCGTGTGCGTGTGCGTGTGCGTGTGCGTGTGCGTGTGTTTGTATGTGCGTGCGTGCGCGCGCGCGCGCGCGCGTGTGTGTATATATATATATATATATATATACATATATATATATTATTGGCCTACCCAGGAGGGGTTGGTTGCCCGGAAACCCCCCCAAAATTCCTCACATTTGCATGATCCATACGGTAACGTATAGCAGAGGCGTACCCTTTTTTTGGTTGTCCGAAAACCCCTGCACTGCTGTATGATAACAATTAATGTACGTGAGTACACGGAAGGATGACGGTAATACCATAGGCGCGGGAACAAGGTTAGGGTTATAACTTGATTTTGAACAGCACTATCTGTCCATCCTCCGTGTTCGAATGTCATGAGTTCACAGCCGAGGCAGAGGAAAAGCTGAAGTTACATTTAACAGCACCCCCCTTCCCCGTCTTCCGATGTCACAGTCGAGCCAACCGAGACAGCCACAAGGTGAAGGAAGATGTGAAGATATGCGGCGGCAGCGAACATTTTTCAGTGGTGCTGAAGCTCCGAGAGCCCCCCCCCCCCCCTAATACAATATGAATTTCGTTCCCGCGCCACTGGTAATACCCGTTTGGAGACCCCCCAACATGTCAATCCTGGGTACGCCGCTGTATGTGTTATATATATATATATATATATATATATATATACACACACACACACACACACACACACACACACACACACACACACACACACACACACACACACACACACACACACACACACACACACACACACACACCCACATTACAATTTTAGTACATAATTACCCTAATTTTCGTGTGCGTCCGTGTGTATGAGAAATCGAGAGAGTGCTTGTGCTTCTGCTTGCGTCAACGTGTGTATGCGTACGTGTGTACACGCATGTGCGACGTATGTGCAGTTACGTCCGCATGCGTGTTCGTGTGACGCGTTCTTGCACATGCGTGCGCGTTAGCTAGGGTCTATATTTATTACATTCGCACATAATAACGTATGTGCGTGCGTACGTGCGTATGTGCGTGCGTATAGGTGTGTTTGCCTGTAAACTATGGTTAGAGTTCTCATGGGAACGACCTATCAAAGGTCTTCCCAATAACCAACGGCGTGAGACATGGCTGTGTCCTTGCGCCCACACGGTTCACCGTGTTCTTCGGGGGTCAGTCAACAGTTAGTTTTCCCATTGGTTGCCATGTTAGCGTTTTGCATGATTATAAGAAAACGTGACTTACAACAATTCTTAAACTTCTTTCCTGCTGTTATCATAATCTCATTGAGTTTAGTCAAAATCTAATATTTCTAGCTCTCGTAAAATGCCTGTATGTGTGACACTCGTCAATAGTTACGAATTGACGCAGGCAGTAAATACTCCGGCTAAAGGGTCAATTAAATAGCCCAGTTGCTGCCAAACATCCTTCCAATTAGTACTATCAGCTAAAAATACACCATTTTACTGTCAACAGCTTCTACAATCACACCTGTAAATCTGACTACTCAAATGCACTTACATCGGAGGATATGTGAATTTTGTAAAAATAAACATTTCTCAAAAATACACTGCCCTTTATTCTGTAACGAAACATGAAGTCTAACTGGGGCATTACCCCTTCAGCAAGATTCTTCAGCAAACCACCGAATAGCTAGGTTAGGGCGTGAATCCGCACAGATGGCAACGTGTTCAAACTCAGACGCCTACGTACTGACACAACGACCATGAAACAATTTAACGCATACGCGAGCGGTTATTTGCAGACGATGCAGCCCTCGTCGCTCATACGCAACGCGCCATGCAGCAAATAACGTCATGCTTTGAGGAGGCAGCACAGCTCTTTAAACTGGAAATGAACCTAAAAAGACGGCTCCAGTTTCTCCACCAGCCAGCACCCCGTGAAGAATATCATTCCCAAGCATCGCCATCTCACAAATGAGGCTGAAAGCAGATCATCAGTTCAGCTACCTGCATGGGATGTGTGATCTCATCTTATGCGAAGATCGACAAAGAAGTCGACAACAGGTTGTCCAATTAAGGTAAACATCGCTTTCGGTAGATTGTACAAGCTTGTACGGAACAATCACAGCCTCAGAAACACAAAAGTGAGCGTCTACTGAGCCACCCACCGCCCACTGTAAGGTGCAGAATCATGGGTGACGTACCGTCGCCATGTGCGCATCCTTGAACAGTGCCACCAGCGATGTCTCCGCGCTGTACTCCATATCCATTGGAGTGACTTTGTCACCAGCATCGAGGTGCTGGAGTCTACGCTCCTTTAGATGCCGTTGCGCTGGACAAGCCGTGTTTCAAGAATGGAGGAAAACCGCTTAATTGCCAAAGATAGTCCACTTGCCAGACACGATCAGCATCATTGACTTGTGGTGGAGGACACACTAACTGCCTGCCGAAGATGAGATCAGAAGAAGAAATTGGGGATAGATTGGTCGCACGTTCCGAAGACCTGTGTCAAGCATCACCAGACAAGCCCTAACATGGAATCCCCAAAGGCAAGCGGAAAAACACTTGGTGATGGGATCTCCAGGCAGACATCAAGCCGATGGGCTACACCTGGAAACAGCTGGATAGAAGCGCCCAGGAGAGAGGACTGAAGAGTTGTTGTCGACGGTCTATGTCCCAGGAAGGACGATGGGCATAAGTAAATAAGTAAGCAAGCAAGTAAGTAAGTAAACTGTAAAACTAGATTGTCCTGTGTGGAGAGCTTTCCGCTGGGACACGCGGCAAGGGGGCTCCACAGAAGGGATACAATGACTCATTGAAGAATTCACTCACCGCATGCAAGATCAGCCATCACCAGTTTGAAGCTCTGGCGGCAGATCGCGTCGCTTGGAGGCGGCAAGTAAGATGACGAGATTTTTCTAAATTTTATTCATCCAAACAAATATAATGAAATGGATATATAATTTACTAATTGTATATATATTGTACGGTAATATATTGTAATTATATATGTGAAAACAAATGGTGATCTGTCTGGATAAATAACATTTAGAAACATCGCGTTATATATAATTACCATATTTTCATTTTTGTGGCGAATAAATAATTACTACCAAAGTATTTATAAACAGTGCATCATAGTACAAAAATGATTTGGTTTATATTACTTCGCGAAAACATAAACCAAAAAAAATGTAAAAACAATTAACGGTTTGGTGTGGGGTTTGAACCGGCGTTACCCGATTGCTACTGCTTAGGAACCAACGCCTTTACTAACTGCGCTAACAGGGCCGACAGAAATTCACTCACTGATTTAAGTTGTTATGATACAACTCCTCCTTCATACATCGATATTCTAGTGATATTATGAGATTATACATGTTACTTTCTGTAGCTGGATACAATATATGTTTGCTATGTATGTTTATTGGTGTAGATTATCTCTCGTTGGTTGCATTCGATATTATTATTATTATTATAATTATTCTGAAAACGAGCCCAAGCTCGGCGAAACCTAGTCGACTTGTAGGCACATTCGCATTCATTGTTTTGAATAAAATTCGATTCATGTGGAACGGTAAGATAACTGCTTGTTCCTCTATGATGACTAGTGTTTGTATTTCATCGGAATATTGCACAATAACTCATTCTGACGCTCGTTTCGACCCAAAAGCTATACTTGTAAACATGCTCTGAATGCATGGAAAGGGTCGGCCTGATGCAGTGTGGGTCATAAGTGACGTCACATCTCGGCATCCCGAAAAGCGCGCCAAAAATATGCATATTCGAAAATGTCTGGATGTACAGCATTAAATGTGGAATTTCTAATTCATTGATTTTTTTGATTGTTTTTCGCTTGGTGGACATGGAAATAGATAGCAGGATGTAATATAACATGAATTCAAGCCAAATATGTTTTTATTCCCTTTAACGCGGGTCGAACGCTTCAGTTTGCGTCGGCAGTTCGTTGTTGGAACGGAACGCGACTTCAGCTGATCTTCGTATCGGCGGCAATGTCCATCAGGTCCTTGGACAATGAACATTTTCTTTTCGACATGACCAGTAACTTTTCCAGCCACCCATTTTGAACGATTTTTGGTGAAATCTCTGTAATGGACATATGCACCGATTGAGAATTTCGGCTTGGCTGGCAATGTTGATTTCTTCTGTGTTTTCTCTTTGTGCACATGTGGTTGTAGAACGGAGAGAGAAGACCGCTGCTGGTGTCCGAGCATCAGTCCAGCTAGAGTATGATCAGTCGCGCAATTTGGAGTGACACGGTATTGCTGGAGGAATTCTCGCAATGCCAGATGTTTCGACATCCTCTCCCCTCTGACAGCTCGTTTCACGGCCTGTTTGAAAATACCAACAAGCCGTTCAGCTTCACCGTTCGATGGCGGGCCATTGTCAGATACAACTGTCTTAGGCAGGCCCCAGATAGCAAACAAGTCATCGAGCGCGGACGTAGTAGTCTCAGATGTCGGATACTTGTTTAATTTAAGAACGTGCGGCCATTTCGATTGGGCATCCATCACGACCAACCACATGTCATCTAGGAACGGACCGGCAAAATCAATATGAATGCGCTGCCATGGGCGGTCCGGAACGGGCCATGCAGACATATTTTCAGGTTGATTTGGGCCTGTTTCGGCACAAGCTGTGCAGTCCTTGCAGTGGGCGGCGATGTCGACCTCGATATTAGGCCACCACACATGCATGCGTGCTATTCCAATGTGCGTCAAGTGCAGCATGTTGAGGACCCTAGCACGAAGTGTAGTCGGAATGATGACTCGGAAGTCGCATAGAAGGACACCATCCTTCGATGTGATCTCCGTCTGGGCGTTCAGGTAAGTACGAACTTTGTCCCCTGATTATGCGGCCACGTGGATGGCCACCCATTTGCAACGAAGTCTAGCACCTTTGCCAGAATCGGATCCTTTCTGGTGTAGTCGGCGACGGTTTTCGCAGAGAGCGGCAAATTGAGAATGACCTGCAAGTCGAGCAAGTTCACTCCGTTGTCGATTTCGGCTATGCTATCCTCTTTGTCGAAGCTCGGATCGCGACCAATAGGTAGGCGAGACAGAGCATCTGCGTTGGCGTGATCAGCAGACTGTCTGTAGACGATGTGGCAATCGTAGCCCATCATTATCAGTGCCCATCGCTGCAGTCGCTATAGCGTCATCACTGGTAAACTCTTCTCTGGACTAAAGATGGCCAGCAGATGTTAGTGATCTGTGGTGAGCTGGAAGTGGCGACCACTCAGGTACTGATGGAATTTCCTCACAACGAAAACTATTGACAGTGCCTCCTTCTCCACCTGGCTGTAATTCGTCTCTGCCGACGTCAGCGTTTTGGAGACGAAGGCGATCGGTTCCTCGATGCCATCCGGTGCGCACTGAGAAATAACAGCCCCGATGCCATAAGCCGATGCGTCGGCGGCCAGAGATATCGGCCTAGTTGGATCGTAGTGGACCAAACGCGTTTTCTGGGCCAGCATCTCCTTCAGTCGGCTGAACGCCTGGTCGCATTCAGCGGACCAGGCCCATTTGACATCCTGTCTGCACAGTCGGTTTAGAGGGGAGCAGATGGTAGAGAATGATGGCAAGAACTTTCCGTAATAGTTCAGCTTGCCGATGAAGCTTTCCAGCTGTTTAACATTCTCGGGCGTCGGAAACTTGACGATGACGTTGACGCGTTCCTCAGACGGCTTGATACTATCTGCTGAGATCACGTGACCTGCTGTCGGAAGAACTCACACTTGTCAAGTCGCAGTTTAATTCCATACTCGTTCAACGCAGAGAGGACCTGCTTGAGGTTTTGCAGGTGTTCTTCCTTCGTCCGTCCGGTGACGATCTCATCGTCCAGGTAGGCTGTAACATATGGAATGCCTGAGACCAGATTGTCGACTAACTTCGGGAAAATGGCCGGCGCTGGTGCCAGTCCAAACGACAATCGATTGTACCGGAACAGTCCTTTGTGCGTGTTTGTGACGAGTAGTTGCTCAATGGCGTCATCTAGCTCTACTTGTAGATATGCGTCGGACATGTCAAGCTTTAAAAAGTGCTGTCCTCCTTGCAGCTTGGCGAACAGTTCCTCTACGGAATGGGGTGCTTATCTACGTGCAGCTGAGGATTTACAGACACTTTATAGTCTCCGCAGATGCGCACTTTTCCGTTCGGCTTCTGCACGACGACAACGGGCGTCGCCCATTCACTGTGATCGACACGTGTTGTGATGCCCAAATCCTCGAGACGTTGTAGCTCTTTGTCAACGGCATCCATGTGACTGAATGGTACTGGTCTCGGTTTGTAGAACTTGGGAGCGGCATCTTCTTTCAGTAGAAGCCGTGGTTTCAGCTTAGTGCAGAGCCCCAATCCGGGCGTGATAACAGCTGGGTACTGGTCTAGGACCCTCTGTAAGTCGCGATCACACTTTTCGATTACATTGCAGTCAGTGGTGGACGGCAATGCAGTAGCAGTACTGCTGTAGACCAAGGCATTCACATCAACTTGGAATGCTTTGATCCAGTCAAGCGCGAAAAGAGACGTGCCTGCCTTTCCCGACGACGATCAGTGGCAAAGTCCGATTGGCCCCATTGCAGGACACAGTGACGTTGCATTGTCCTTTGACTGGAATCGGTTGCTTGGCATAACCGAAAAGTCGGATCTTTGACGACGTCAAATGTGGCAATCCAATGCGCTTCCAGATATCCGGGCCAACGAGCGACACAGCAGCCCCAGTATCCACTTCGAAGCGTAGTTTGAGATTTGCAGTAAAATCTGCGGTTTATCGACGCGTGTGGAAGTGGAGAGCACCTCAACTGCGATAGTCTCTGTACTTTTTTCGACCGCGTGTTGAGCCATTTTTCTTTTTCTGACGGGCTTTCCAGAAGACCAGCATATAGCCTGTATGTGTCCTTTACGATCGCACCCATAGCAGACGGCGTCGATGAATGGACAATCTCTGTGGTGATGAGCAGGCGAACCACATCGATAGCAGGCTTTATGGCCTCTCCTGTTAGGTTGACTGTTAGCCCGGCCCTTTTCTTCGTGATCAGGGCGCTGTTTAACTCGGAAACATTGCTTCTGGCGAGACGGGTGACTTTGACGAACAGCGTGCACCTCCTGCTGAGGGTGGCATGTTGTTTGTTCGTGCATTTTGTTCAGCTCTTTGCTAAGTAGTTCAGCCATTTTAGCACACTGTAGTACGTTCGTCAGTGAAGCGTATGTTTCTTTCAGCATGGCCTGCTGTATAAAAGTGTGCCTACAGCACATGACAAGCCTATCTCGTAGTGCATTGTCCTGGCACTTTACACAGCACTGCTCTTCGAAGTCACACTCTTTGGCTTTAGTGCGCAGTTCGGCCAGGACATCAGTGATGGAATGACCTTCCTGTTGAACCGTGCGGAAGAAGTCGGGACGCGCAGCAAGAAAGTTACGCTTTTCCTCGAAATGCAGTTTAAGCGCCGCTTTCACTTCTTCGTAGGAAGCTTCTGCCACTTCCTTAGTCCGTAGATTCTGAAGAAGTGCAAATGTTTCTGGTGACATGGTTGAACACAAAGCAGCCTTTTTCTTTGGGCGTTGTTTGTGATGTTGTTTGAGTTGAAGTAGAACTCCGCACGCATCAAGTAGGACGACCATCGCTCTCTATCTGGGTCGAACCGGTCAAACTGGCGTGTCATGCTTGAATGATAGTCAGTAAACAGACACTCAGACAGTAGGCTATTGTCTGCAGTTCAGAGCCAGTTCAGGCATGTACTCACTGAAGCATGTCGACACAGTTTGTAGGAAGTTGAAAACAATCCCACCTGCTGACACCATATTTTGTGTACTTGTATGCCAGTGAATATCACCAAACAATGAGTATAATTAAAGAAACATTTAATACTGACAGAACAACTGAAAAACATGGCAGACACTGTAATCTAATTGGTCAGAGTCAAACCAGGTCTCAAGTCGATGAATTTCAATCAAGTCACAAGTGGAATGTGTGAATGTACATTGAATGTGGCAAATCACGTGACTATTCTGACCAAATTGAAGATTAACCTTGAATGTGGAGCGCCTCGGTTCTTTTTAATCAGTTGTGACAATCAAACATTATTGTCATTATCATATTCATTTTCCATTATTCATTTACGTAAGCAAGCACCCGCGCACCGACACACACACGCATGCATGCACGCACGCACGCACGCACGCAACTAGGCACAAACATACACACCCCCACGTACACACACACGTACACACCCACACACACACACGCATACACACACACACGCACGCACACACACACACACACACACACACACGCACACACACACACACACACACACACACACACACACACACACACACACACGCACACTGAGCGAGCGATGACATTTGTGTAATGGACACAATTTCGTGAACATGGTATGCCGTAAAGGGGCCTGGCCGGAGCCTAAAAAATTAAACTCTCTTCTAAAGAGTTGTGCAATAACGTATGGAGCCATCTTTTTTTATTGACAAACGTGGAATGCTTATTTTATGGCATTCTCTCTTTCTTACATACATTATGTATTGCATTGAAGTATGGGGCAATACGTAAAATTGTTTCGTATTGTTACAAAAGAAAGTGGTGCGTTAAATTTGGAGAGCTAAGAAGTTGGATCACACTTCTTCTCTGTTCTCTGAAATACATATCTTGAAAGTATCAGATATTGTTGAATTACGAACTGCACTTATTATGTGCAAGGCAAATAGTAATTTGCTACCAGTGAATATACAAAAGTTGTTTACTTTGTACAATCCTGCCTATGCAACTCGACAAAGTCCAACTTTTAAACAATATTTTGCTCACATCAATTTAAAGAGAATGTGTCTTTTGTTTAAAGATGTAACACTATGGAATTCTCTAGACAATTATTTAATATGTTCTTGAAACGTCCATTGTTTTAATATACTGATTATATTTTGCTTACCTACTAAAAATGTATTATCTATATTGCATTTCACAAATTGTTTTTCTTTAACACAAGTGGTTTTGATGATAGCTATTTCATTCTTTTAAAAATATAAATCGTATGTTGTAATCACGCATATGGCATATTGTAATGTATTTTTGATTATAATTACATCCACTGTAATTTAGGCAAGTGTTATCAGTGACACACTTCTTTTTTCCCTTTTCAACTTCAAAACTGATTTACAATTGTATATTTGGCATTTTTGTGCATTGTAATTGTTGTTGAAAATTAATATTCATAAACAAATTACAACCCATGTCTGTACGCGCGACCTAGTTTGTTTTGCTCCCTCCCCCCTCGTTGTTACACGCGACACCCTTTAAGACTGAGACCGAACAAAAGGTCGCACGTAACCGAGAAAGGTCCTGCATCTGAAATACTATTATCGCGGTTCTCATTGTATCTCAGCCTCAATGTGATTGAGAGCTACCACCGCGTACTGTCACGGAGAGAGCTGTCTGCTACCCCTCCACGTGCAACAGCTCTTGATATGATGTGCACAAAGTATAAGATTCAGGGTTAGATTGAATGTTAGGGTTAAGGTTACGGTTTGAGTTAGGTTGAATGTATTTTTGACAGGATTCACGCCACAGGTAACTGCACTTCCAAGTTAACTAATGTGTTTGTATGATAGGGGAAGGATAGAAGGAGAGAAGAATAATGCCTGGGAGGGAGGGAATGAGGGAGTGAGCGAGAGAGGAAGAATGTCCGGGAGAGAGGAAACATAGTTGAATAATAGACGGGCCGGTAGGGCAGGGAGAAAGGGCCAGGATGGAGGACCCAGAACAAATGGGAGTGTCGATGAACAGTACATGTATGTCACAGCCAATGCGACACTGGTGGAAAGTTCCGTAAGAATTAGGACATGGGTCACAAATCTGACATAGCATTAAGAGTCTTAACACCTGACCCTTATCTTGAGTTACATAAGTTCTTGTCCACAATTTCCACTTATTTGGTAGTGAGCAAACTATGCTAGAGAGGACGCTGTTTACCGTAGAATTCCACTACTTAAGCGGCCAGCCGATCGGCTGAGAAACCATTGTCCGTTTGAAAAGGTTGCCTGATTAGAGACGCTGATCAGGTATGTCGCGGAAGTTAGCAATAACAAATAATATTTCGTTTTAAGTGAACATTGGGTGATACTGAGGGGCTCTAAAAGGTATGTAAAAGATAAGTTCTTATATAGCGCAGTATCCAATCCTTAGTATTGCTCATAGCTCTCTACACTTTACTCCCTGGCAGACCTGTTCAATCGAACACAGTCTCGACTTGTCTGGGAAGCATTCAGTCACGGTGCAATTACTGCGCGAAGACTATTCGTACACAATTAAGGTATGCCTATCCATCACTCTCTGTAGCCAGGTATTCATTCGTACAACTGAATAAATTGCAGCAACGTAGAATACAGAATAATATCATCAGGACAGACCAACTAATTGTTCAATAGTGCGTGTTTCTAATCAATTGTCGTTAACTAAATTAATAATACAGATATATAAAATGTGTATCATAACACAAACATTACATTCAAAACAGAAAATAGAAACTGTTATCTGTTTACTAATTTTATGCAAATAAAGCTTTTCTACGAGAACTATGCATTCAGTATAGGACAGTCAGATATTGCATTCAAGGTAAAGTCAGGGGTCAGGCAAGGATGCATGATGGCAGCAGACCTATTCAACCTTGTCATAGACTGGATTATGAGGGACACCACAGAAGGACCAACAAGAGGGATACAATGAACAATGTTCTCATTTCTCGAGGACGTCGACTTCGCTGATGATGTAGCACACCTGTCTCATAGCGACATGACATGCAGGAAAAGACAAGCACACCCAAGGAAATCAGCCAACAATTTGCACTAAAAATAAACAAAAAGAAATCCAAGGTGATAGAAATAAATAAAAGAAATGCGGTGTTGATCTACCTCGTTCACGAAGAACTTCAAACCACATACATCTTCACCTATCTGGGAAGCATACTATGCAAAGATGGAGGGGCACATGTTGACTTCAAGAATGGCATGAACAAGGCCAGATGTACTTTCTTGGAGATCAACAATATATTCTAGAAGGACAAAGCTGTGTCCTCTCCACTCTTCTGTATGGCTCAGAATGCTGGCATATGACAGAACTTGACCTCAAACACCTTTCCACCTTCCACTCAAAATGCCTTCGAAAAAATATAGTGATACTATTCTGGCCACAAAAAGTATCCAACAAGCAACTGCTCAAAATTACCACACAAAACAATATGAAAAACATACTCCTCACTAGAAGATGGAGATGGATCGGCCATATCCTGAGAAAGAAAGACGACAAAATAGCATTTAGACGGACACCTGAAGGAACAAGAAAACGAGAACGACCAAAACAAACCAGGAGGAAGACTTTAAAAAATGAACTCAAAGAACTACATCTAAGCTAGGACAAAGCCGCAAAGATAGCTGCAGACAGGAAGAT
Organism: Paraescarpia echinospica; assembly: GCA_020002185.1. Taxonomy (NCBI): domain Eukaryota; kingdom Metazoa; phylum Annelida; class Polychaeta; order Sabellida; family Siboglinidae; genus Paraescarpia; species Paraescarpia echinospica. Next base: position 16,910,786 of record CM034541.1, read on the forward strand.
GTGGAGGACTCTTGTTTCCGCCCTATGTGCCAGTGGGCGGGAAGAGGAAGTAATTATGCAAAAGTAAGTAATTATGCAAAAGTAGACGTTTGATCTTTTTAGAAGATCTGAGTAAATATACAGTATTATAGATACTTTTCTATAAAAAAAAGTATTCCATATTTTAGGACCACAAAAATTGTCTGCAATTAGTTTTGCAGTATGATATGTTATGTATTCTTGTATTGCATTATATTTATGTCTGTGATATTTGTATGTCAAAGTAACATTAAATATATCTGGCAGCATACCTATATTATGTGTGAACGTCAAAATACAGCATAAGCTTTTAAGTAACTCATGAGTCAGCGGTATTTAACCTGTTGGCACTGTTACCCCTTGAGCGAGCCAACAAGACCGATATTACTTGAAACAGAATTTTTCGAAGAACATTTTTATTGTATAAATGAAATATTTAATCATTTATTAGTAAACTATATCATTAGCTACACTATGGCTTCCCAAGTTTTAAAGTAAAATCAAACGAATGACAAATAATATTTTACAGATTAAAGTATCTGTAAGGTTGAAGTTGCATCTTCTTCACCGCAGGTCATCAGGAAGATCCAATATATTTTGTGTCTTAGTGTTGATGTTGATTCTTGTAGATATGCCAGTTCACGAAACGTAAACTCGTTTGCCGTTTGTTTCCTTTTAGAAAGTCTAAGTACACTCCATCGTATTGTCTCGCCATAATACTATATACAGTCTGTACAAACATTAATTGAAATAATTGACAATTTGTTCTCTCTTACAGATCCAGTATCGTTGACCATGCATACAAGATGCCATGTTGTCGCTGTCAGCGTTACTGTGTTACTCGTATCATACTTCGTGGTGAACGCAGAAGAGGATCGTTCTTACGACTATATTATAGGTAACTTGGCCTTTTTCCGAACAAGTAGAGTACAGTTGACATGTTGTAGATGTGTCACTCTTCCTGTACGATCGGGTGTGTATCCATTGGGAACACGTGACGCATTAGCTGAGAAACCACGTGACTGCAAATTATGTTTCCTTTCAAGGGATTTAAATTCTTCGTCTTAAGTCATTAGCAAACACCACGAAAATGCGTGCGAACATTGTAGCAGTCACTCAGCCAATATCCTTGCTTCAAATAGAGGGTAGCCCCATTGCTTTGGTAAATAGGCGTGACGCATTTTGGTCTCTCACTACAAATAATTTATTGTAAATGGCACACCAACAAAATTGCACTTCAGTTCGTTATTTTCTTCAGAATTCCCTTACGAAGGCAAAACGTCGTTGTGCTAAATTAGAATCTAACGTGTCTATGGCTTTCGAAAACATAGCCTAGATTGCACCGACATAACAGGATATTTTGTGTGGGCAGTGGGCGGTGGCTCGGCCGGCTGTGTGCTGGCCGCTCGGCTGTCTGAGGATTCTGACCGCTCTGTGCTTCTGCTGGAGGCTGGCGGGGAGGAGGAGGGAGAGAGGAATATCCAACTACCGGGAAAGTGGCCAGAATTGATCACTTCTTCCCACGACTGGTCCCGTCTTACAACGCCGCAGAAATGTTGCAGCTCATCATATTTTAACCGAGTAAGTTCTGTGAAGTTTGTGGAATACAATCTGGCCGGATTAAAAACAACAAACTGTCACTCTATCTCTAGCATGATATTGCAAATGGAGAAGGAATGCATTGGCATATCAACAGCGTAATAATTTCACATTCATGTGTGGCCCGCCATTAATATATATCTGCAGTTTTGTTGTCAAAAGTAATATTCACAACTAGTACAAATAAGTACCGGCACGAGTCATTTATCACCCTCTATGAAAGTTAATATTTTCTGATATACTATTTACACCATTCGGTTAGTTACGCTATACAGCGTGCACAGACTCGTACACATATAGACACATATACACACATACGCACACACACACACGCACACAGACACACACTCACACTCAAACACACACACACATTTTCACACAAACACTCACAAACACACACACACACACACACACACACACACACACACACACACACACACACACACACACACACACACACACACACACACACACACACACACACACACAAACATAATACACATTTAGACACATTCACACACAGACGACGACAAATACACGTTCAAACACACATAAATTGTCACACAAATACACACGCCACACACACACACACACGGACGCACGGGCGCACGCACTCTTGCACGCACACACACACACACACACTACATTGGAGCATATAATATTGTAAACTTGTGTGAAGCATTCATCCCCTAATGTTTACATATAAATTGTCAACCTTGTTTCCGCATATATATATATACATATACATAAACACACACACACACACACACACACACACACACACACACACACACACACACACACACACACACACACACACACACACACACACACACACACACACATATATACATATATATATGTATGTATGCTCACCTTGCCTACCTTGACGGCCTTATCCCTATCAACAAGGGATCGGCCTAGTCCTCCTCCTCCACTCCATACGATCTAGAGCCCTATCCACTGTGACACCTACGTCCCTCATGTCCTCTTTGATTTGTTGTTTCCACTTCTTCCTTGGGCGTCCTCGTCTTCTGACACCTGGTAACGCTATGCCCATCATACTGCTGACGATGTTGTTCTCATCTCGTCGTTGCACATGGCCGAACCATCGTAGGCGGCCACTTCGGATGACCTCGTCGATTTCTTCATTTCGAATGTGATCCAACCTTGATACTTCGAGGATCCTGCGAAGCATCCTCATCTCTGTGGTGGCAACTTTCCTTTTGTTGTTAGTCTTCATTTCCCAACATTCACTCCCATACATTAGGGCGGGTCTGATGATGACCTCGTACACCTTCGATTTGAGTCTTAGGAGCATCTTCTTATCGTACAGGAGCCCGGTCAGTTTCCGCCAGGTGACCACACGGCTTGCACGCGTAGGTCCACGTCTCTGTCGATTGTTCCATCTTTATCTATTACTGATCCAAGGTACTTGACATGGTCTACATTCCTCAGGGCTTCTCCGTTCAGTTGTATATGTTCGGCGGTCTCCTTTGTTGTCTTCAAATCTTCAAAACATTGTCCGTCAAAACATTGTTCCATCGATGAAGTCTATCTTGAGCACCCACCACTGTCGTGTCGTTGATTACTAGAGGACACTTCCTGAGATATCGTGTCAACCAGCGGGATGAATAGGAACGGGCTAAGCGCTGAACCTTGGTGGGGGCCAATGCCGACCTTGGATTTTTCACTGGTCCCTCGCTTTGATTTCACACACGTGGTATCGCCTTGGTATATGTCCTGCACTATTCTTATATAGGCTTCCGGTGTGTTTCGCTTCCTCATGCATCTCCACGAGGTACGGTGTCGTACGCCTTTTCAAGATCGACGAACATCATGTCTAGAGGCTTATTGCTCTCGCGGTACTTCTCGCAAAGGGTCCTGATAACAAATATGGCATCCGTGGTTCCAACCCCAGACCAAAAACCAAAACTGACCATCCGAAATGTTCACAAAGTCTCTGAGCCTTTGATCGATGATAGACTCCCAGAGTTTCCTGGTATGGCTAAGCAGCTTGATTCCTCTGTAGTTACAACAGTTCATGTCATCTCCCTTGTCTTTTTTTAGATAGGCGTGAGGATGCTCTCTCTCCAAACATCAGGCATCCTGCCGCTTTGCATGACATTATTGAAAATTATGATCAGTTGAGATACGCCCCAACCACCAAGGTGTTTGAGTGCCTCAATAGGTATTCCGTCTGGTCCACAGCTCTTACCGTTCTTCATTTTTCTCAGCTGTCTATCTATCGCTCCATATATTACTTCACTTCACATATATATGTATATGTACATATATATATATATGTATATATATATGGGTATCTATATATATATGCTTTATTTAAAAAACATGTATCTCTACCACAGCAAGTATACCTAACTGCGGGCAAGGTATTGGGAGGGGGAAGTAGCATCAATGCCATGATGTACGTCCGAGGCAGCAGACATGATTACGACGAGTGGGCAAGACGAGGCTGTGACGGATGGAGCTACGAAGAAGTTCTCCCGTACTTCATCAAGTCAGAAAGCTACAAAGGCAACGGAGATGCAGGTGAAAATATGTGCTAATCACAACTAAAACCATACTAAGATTTTGTTACTACAGAAATCGTTCACATTTTGACTTCGTCTCGTCCGACTGGCACCCTGAGGATAGTTAATTACTATACGTCAAATACATGTAGGCAACATCATCCTGAGATTGTTAAAACGAAGCACAACAAACGAAATATGATGTGGAGTTCACGCGTGTGAAATGTTGTTCGATTGAACAAGTCTGCTTGGTATTGAAGACTAATTTAAAGGGTTTGGAGCAGTCCAAAGGATGCATATTGCGTTATATACAAATTTACCTTTGATTATACTTGCAGTTATTTCTTAAAAAATATTGCACTTGCTTCAACAATAAGAAAATGGATTTCCATTGGATCAATGCTTCAACAGGGATGTGTAATCACCTAATGTGAGAGCCCTGCATATGTGTACTTCGGATGTATTTGTTGGTCTGCTTGTCAACAGAGTACCACGGCAAAGACGGGCCGCTCGTTGTGACGGACTTGAGAGGAACACCGTTGTCCGAGGCGTTCGTTAAAGCCGGGGCTGAACTCGGCTACAAATACGTCGACATGAACGGGGAAGAACAGCTCGGTATGTGTCGGTCTTTACAGCAGTAACTTAATATTATTCTATTGGCTCGATGTCACATCCATGTCGATTGATTTCGTTGGAATGAGATTAAACTTACGTTAGAATAGTTCCTCTTCGAACTAATTGTCCACGTGAGGATCCTTTGATTACATGTGATCAGTACTGATGCTTCAGTGGAGAATATATGAATGGGCCTGGATTACAGAGGGATAATCTTTATTGTGGGTATAATCCAGTCATGTCGCGATATTGCTGCAGGCGTGGGTTACACACAAACCACAACGTACGAGGGACTCCGATGGAGCGCGTCTAAGGGTTATCTGAGACCCGTAAGAGGCCGCAAAAACCTGCACGTAACTACCAAGGCACACGTCACAAAGGTCAGTCACATATTCGGTGTTGCAAGCAATAACAAAATGAATGTGTGTGTGTGTGTGTGTGTGTGTGTGTGTGTGTGCGTGCGTGTGTGTATGCTTGCATACATGAATATACATGTAATCACAACACAGACAAGCTAGTACAAATATACACAAGGGCGCACTCAAAAAAAGCGCGCGCATGCAAGCACCCAAATACATACACATATGCACACGCGCACACACACACACGCGCGCGCACACATTAATAATTAATATGCACGTCTTAATAAGTGATCCTTTCTCTTGAGCTCAAATCTGTTGCAGCTGCTGTTCGAAGGCAAACACGTCGTGGGAGTAGAGTTTGTGCGAGACAACACGAGACAACTGGCAAGAGCGACGAAGGAGGTTATTCTGTCGGCGGGGGCTGTCGGCTCGCCTCACATCCTCTTGCTCTCCGGAGTTGGACCGAAGAACCATCTCCAGGAGAAACACGTATGTCCACCACACGCAACCATATTTCAAATGGTCTACAAATCGCCTCACCCTTGTGTACATTTGGTTAACATATGGCATAATTCGTCTTCCAATGATTATAATAAATCACTTACAGTCAGTTGTTGGAGCCAAGCAAAGTGTTGGCCGAAATAAAATACATAAGACAAAGATAAAAGGTATAACAAACAACACATTATCAGCCTTGGTAAGAACACGAGCTCAGGGAGTTCAGACTGGCAAATGTACACGGAAAGTGTCGATGATACAGACGTATTGTCCGCTGTATAGTAGCATTTCTATCAACCGCCTGCCACCTCTGATAGTTATAGTCAGGGAGATAAATAACTTCAAGATTCGAATCAATATCTCCCTTGGTGCCAGAAGTATGCGCCGATCCCTTAGTGGCAGTGGCTAAGTCAAGGGAGAATACCACATAGAAAGAAAAAACAACACTTTCCAAACTAAGCCTGAATGACACTCACAATCATCAAAGCCACCGAATAGAGTAACTCAAAAAACATTATGACCGAAACCACAGACAAGTGAATGCAGTTAGTTATAACTCCTGTACCCTGTGTGTGTATTGGCCGAACACCGTGAATTTTATTTCCCTTTAACTTTAAACACTGGCATATGGACATCCATATGGAATTGTCTTACGAAATGTTGTCTTCCAGGTGCCGGTTGTTATTGATCTACCAGTTGGTGACAATCTTCACGACCATATCATCGCTGGTGTCATCGATGTTTCGACAACAGCCAACATCAGTTTGACGGAAGATGAAAGAAGATCGGTGCTGAATGACGCCGAGTACCAGAGCTTTGGCGGTGAGAACAAGTTTATTTACGTTATGTGAGGTGTTTATTAAACTAATTCTTGTATATACTATAAACATTTTAATTTTGACTCCATGATGGACGGCATAGGCAATGGTCAAAATAATTATTAGAGTATTTATGGCTTTTGGAGAATGTTTTTACGTGTGTGTTGAAGCATTTTTATTATGGTCATACTTGTACACATGGTCGAACCATTGCTTGGGGTTCCATTTAAACTCGAGATATGCATTTTTATTTTAACATTTTGTAAGTCAGAGTGACGGGACAAGTAGGTGTCAGATATCGCAATTAGATTCAGTGCGCTCAAATTATGTTTGCAAGGTGGTCTGCCCACTTTTCTTAAACACATATATCAAGTAACTAATAGAAGCATATTTCTCATGTTTTCCGACCAGTCTATATCAACTTGTTCTAATATTCAGTCGTGGTGTCCTAGATGTAGCTGCCTTCATAGTGTGATTGGTTTATTCTAATCACTAGGCATGCTCGGACGTGGGGCCCCCGAAGGAACTGCATTCTTCCGCTCAAAACACCAACCCGGTGACGCACCCTACCCTTACATACAACTGCACTTCCGGGACATGTTGAGTACGTCGGGAAATGACGAACAGGAAACCGAAGCTGTATGGAAAGCGACCAATTTACGACGCGAAGTAATCATTTTCATAAAGAGAACTTGCCTGTGTCTTGTATTCACGTTAGAGTTAGACTGTCATATTGAATTAAGAGCCTTTTTGCAATTAAACCTTTCGAAAGTTGAATACAATTTACTATAATTTGCACATTCAAAATAAAGGCCGAACTACACGGGCGATGTTTGGTTTACATATACATCGTTATCGAAGACAAATGCTTTAAAGGTCCTCCTAAACCAGTTGTCCGCATGGTTTAATATTAACACTTTCTCTTTCCCTGTCAGTCGCGCTTGCGACTATGACTGCTCCATGGTTCGATGCGCAAGAGACCTCTCTAGGTCGGTCGATCACGGGCAGGTGTGTACTAAATCGATACGTTCTCGCAGGTATTCGACGCACTATACAGAAACATTGGGAGAGAGCATGGCTTCGTAGTGTACGCCATCAATATACATCCGGTTAGCACTGGAACGGTTCGACTCAACACCACCGACCCGTTCGTGCCTCCTCTCACTGAAACGAACTATCTGTGCGACAAGATTGACGTAAAGATCATCGTTGAAGGTCGGTCTAAACGAAGAGTGCATCCTTCGTTTAACGAACTAGTAAAACAACCCATCCTCCGAAAGGAAATGTAACTTGTTTCAAATGTTCCTCGTCTCCAGACACCAAGCAACCGGTAGTGAGTACCCGATGGGGCTACGTACACATGTTGGGCGGAAGCAGGAAACGTTCGTGACTCACGTTAGACGAATGTTATGAAACATGTATAAAAACTACGATTTTCTACGATTGTTCTAAGTTGTCAATGCCGTTTTATGTTGTCTTAATATTCACAAGAATAGTTTACTTGGATATTGTCCTTCTCTGTGTCTCCAAGAAAATGTCCGTCACGCCGTGGCTGTTGTTTATAAAACTGAGACGTTCTTGAATGGGGACGGGGGCCAAACGTAATCACTCCACAATTGTCCTTGCTAACGTATAGGGAGCGTAATAGGTTGTATAGGAAATAAAAAGACACATGCGGATCTGACACTAAACACATCACTATTATGCCACCAAAGAAGACGTTGATTTTGTTGTTGGAGCGTTCTCGTTCACTGAACCAAACAGTCGTCATTTCGTTTAACTTCAAATGCTTCTACACTATGTTCCTTAGCTGCATTGTTTAATACCCATCTTTCACAACTACAAACAGCCACTGGATCAATATTACATTATTGTGTGCTTGCACGGCAATTTATCCTTGGTATATAAACGTTCTAGATCTTCTCTGTCAATGTTAATCTAACTGAGGTGAATTGAACCTACATTCTTTTTTTACGGACGTCCAAAAGTTCAAGATAAATGATAACGCTAAGTAAAATTTTGCGTTTCGCTAAGCAATAACATGTGCAATTTCGTTTATCCAGACCTCGGCAATAAAAAATCGCTTTTGTAAAAAAAACTAAAATTTGTTTAAAAAAATTATATATACATATATATATATACTTGCTGTGTTTGGTGATCGATTACCAATCCTAATAGCATCTTTGATATGCACTGTTTCCCTTATTGCTGTGAAAAAGAATAGGCTATATATTGGATAAGAAAATTTTCTTTGATTTCAGCTATTAGAATAACGCAAAAGTTAATCTCCACGAAAAGCTTCAAGGCTCTTGGTGCGTCCATCATAGCTAGAGTGCACCCCGACTGCAAACACCACGACTATGACAGCGACGAATATTGGAGTTGCTACGTAATCCAGACATCCACCACGCTCTTCCATCAAGTCGGAACGTGCAAAATGGGTTCCAAGAACGACCCTAGTGCCGTCGTCGACCCTCAACTACGGTACTTCTTTCTTTTTCTTACCTGTATTTTTACTCATTTACCCACTCACTCATGTACTTACGTTTTCGTGTATTCCACATTGGCACGAGGCTGCCAAAGCGTTTCATTTGGATCGATCAGCCACTACCATCCTGTCGAATCCATTAGCTGATATCCAGCTGAAGTCACGGTCGACGGTTTTGCGCCAGTACATACTCGATCGTCTTTTGCTTATGGTTGATGATGCTCGATGTTCTCCGGATTGTATCCTGACTTCTACTTTCGTTATATCCAGCGAATATTCAATATAATGTGCTTGCTATCCACACAGTTTTAATTTTTTCCCAAAACAGAATTTCTGAAAGGTTGTGATGAACGGTACGTTTTGGTGGTGGGATGTATTGCCGTACAGAGAGGTACTGGTCTGTCATGTGGACTAGATATGAGTTAGAATGCTAGATGACGTGTCACCATGGCAACATTACCTGAACGTATTTGGTAATGTTATAATGATTTAATTAACCTATAACTGTCAACGAACATAGTGGAACCCCAATACAGACACGTTCGCATGCACGCACACACGAACGCACATACATACTTGCACACTTGCACACTTGCACACATCCATACTGTTCCAAGTAAAAAAAAAACAGTTACCAACTGGTGTTTTGTGTGTATGCTGTCTATGCAACATGTGAGACAAACTTAAATAACAATATATTTTAGTATTTTCACAGTTTCTATCAATTTAAACTTCATAGACGTAGAAGCGACAACCAGTAACCGTGTGTTTGTGCTGCAGGGTGCGGGGCCTGACGGGACTGAGAGTCATCGACGCGTCTGTGATGCCGTTCGTGGTGTCGGGAAACACGAACGCACCGACCATCATGATTGCTGAGAAGGCGGCCGACATGATCCGAGCCGAACACGCCGGCGATCGACATCCGAGAGACGAGTTCTAAATGGACACGCCGATCGACATCCGCTAGACAAATATTCTAAATGGACATGGTGATCAATAACCAGGAGACGATATAATAAAAGGACACGTTAATCAATAACCGCGAAACGAGTTTTAAATGGACACGCTGATCAATAACCGCGAGATAAGTTATAAAAGGACACTGTGATCAATAATCGTCCGACGAGTTTTAAATGGACATGATGGTCGTCATCCGCGAGACGAGTTCTAGATGGACACTCTGATCGTCAACCGCGAGACGAATTCTAAATGGACACGTTGATCAATAACCGCGAGACGAGTTTTAAATGGACACACTGATCAATAACCGCGAGACGAGTTTTAAATGGACACGCTGATCAATAACCGCGAGACTAGTTTTAAATGGATACGCTGATCAATATATATGGAATATTGAGTTCTAAATAGATATAGAATATTGAGTTCTAAATGGACACGCCGATCGACAGCCGCGAGATGAATTCTAAATCAGCTCAACATCATATCTCATGTTGACGGGGAGACAATAAGCTTTTGGACATTGCAATTAAATAAACTAAATATGCAACCGTTGTAATGTTAAAGGAAATAAAAACAAGGCATTAGTTAAAATCTGTTTTCCATGTGTACACAAAGTTTAACATTGTATGTAACATTCGAGAACATTAAAAAATACAGAAAAATTCATTTGTAGCATAAATTCGATTTAAAACCCGTCTGTGTAGCGATTCCCGCGGAAAATAAAACATTAATTAATTTTATTCAAAACAATGAATGCGAATGAGCCTACAAGTCGACTATGTATCTCTGAGCTTGGGCTCGTTTTCAGAATAATTATATCGAATGCAACCAACGGGAGATAATCTACACCAATATTCATACATAGCAAACATATATCGTATCCAGCTACAGAAAGTAACGTGTATAATCTCATAATATCGATGTATGAAAGAGGAGTTGTACAATTTATCTTAACAACTTAAATCAGTCAGCGAATTTCTGTCGGTCCTGCTAGCTCAGTTGGTAAACGAGTTGGTTCTGTGGTATTTCTTTTTCAATCTGGCGACGCCGGTTCAATCCCGACACCAAACCATTGATTTTTGTACACTTTTTTTATGTTTTCACGAAGTAATATATACCAAATCATTTTGTATACTATGATGCACTGTTTGTACATATATTTTTAGTAATTATTTATTCGCCACAAAAATGAAAATATGGTAATTATAAATAATGATGTTTCTAAATTTGATTTATCCAGACAGATCACCATTTGTTTTCACATGTATAATTACAATATATTACCGTACAATATATATATATATATACAATTAATACATTATATATCCATTACATTATATTTGTTTGGATAAATAAAATTTAGAAACATAGTTATATAATTCCCATATTTTATTTTTTTTGGCGAATAAATAATTACTACAAAAAAAAAAATATTTACAAACAGTGCATCATAGTACAGAAATGATTTGGTTTATAATATTTCGTGAAAACATAAAAAAGTGTAAAGAAAATCAATGGTTTGGTGTTGGATTGAACCGGCGTCGCCCGATTGCAAAATAAATGCCACGGAAACAACGCGATAAATTGTACAACTCCTCCTTCATACATCGATATTCTAGTGATATTATGAGATTATACACGTTACTTTCTGTAGCTGGATACGATATATGTTTGCTATGTATGTTTATTGGTGTAGATTATCTCCGGTTGGTTGCATCCGATAAAATTATTATAAAAACGAGCCCAAGCTTTGCGAAATCTAGTCGACTTATAGGCCCATTAGCATTCATTGTTTTGAATAAAATTGGATTCATGTGGAACCTTACGATAACTGCTTGTTCATCTATGATGACTAGTGTTTGTATTACATCGGAATATCGCACAATAACTAATTTTGACGCTCGTTTAGACCCGAAAGCTATCCTTGTAAACATGCTCTGAATGCATGGAAAGGGTCGGCCTGATGCGATGGGTCATATGTGACGTCACATCTCGGCATCCCGAAAAGCGCGCCAAAAATATGCATATTTGAAAATGTCCGGATGCACAGCATAAAATGTGGAATTTCTAATTAATTGAATTTTTTATTTTTTTGACTTGGTGGACATGGAAGTAGATAGCAGAATGTAATATAATATGAATTCAAGCATTATATGTTTTATTCCCTTTAAGACCTTTGCGGAAGAGCACAATTTCAAAAGTCATCATTTGACGGTTACCTTGTTTGACCTTACGTTCACGCTTACTGCACCGCTTGGCAGCTCTACGACAAGTCTCGTTGTGACGGGGTGATGTAAATATTTCAGATGATATTACATTCGTGTGTGTGTGTGTGTGTGTGTGTGTGTAAATCGTGAGGTTAGAGCTAATTTGCATATTCATGCGACAAATTTGCATAATATAATTTGTTTCCTGACATAATCATAACAGACACCCTGAAAACATGAGTTTAAATACGAAAATGCTCAAGGATGCCAAGATGGCATCCGTCGGATTATTGACATGGGAAAATGCAACAGAAACATCGTGCAGACCCGAATGAACGCACCACTTGTAACACCTGGACTAACACCAACAGTATTAGAGGCAGCAGAACAGTGTCAATGAGACTGACACCGACAGATCAAGGTAAGGAACTTCGATTTCTATATTGATGTACTGGAAACACTAGCGTACCGTGTGTTCGTGCCTGACCACAAGAACTACACGCATTGGCTACCAGTTCATGCATGCGAAACGAAGACTCTTCCAAATAAACGATGGAAAGTGGTAGGCCCTAAGCAAACCCAGGATGCTGATTGAGTTTGAGGAATTGTACCACTCCTCTGATTAACTCTCCGAACGTCACGGGCTCATTCAACACAGGACATGTTAAAACAGCTGTACAATATGTGCGGTGTCATAATGACAATGCGAGAGTATGTCATGGATAGGGGCCGACACCAAAGGAACTCAAGAGCTTTGACACGCAAAATTGAATGGATTATTAACTCCACATATTGTTAAATTAATATATCATACTTTCCTACTTCATTTAACACATGTTATTAACTTATCTTTAACTAAAGGTATTTTTCCAGACGACATGAAAAGAGCAAAACTGATCCCGATATACAAAGGCGGTGACAAGACACTCGTAAACAATTACCGTCCAATATCGATTTTGTTAGTTTTCTCTAAAGTTCTAGAAAAAGTACTGTACAACAGATTAACATCTTTCATAAACAAACATAACATCTTATATGTTTACCAGTTTGGATTTAGGAAGAAGCATTCTGCAAACTTGGCTCTTGTGCAACTAGTAGATAAAATTTCAACAACTATAAATAATGGTGACTACATATTAGGAGTTTTTTTTATAAGTGTTCATTAGAAATAACGAACTACACGAAGATAGGACACGCAATGCAGTATTACTACTATTACGTTCCTAGAACTACTGTGTTTACTTGTGCAGAGCAAAGAACGCAGCCAGGATGAGCCTGGTCAACCCTCAACACACGCCACGAATACCTTACACTTGGCCAAGCGGGCAGGTAGCGTAAGAGCTCAATGAACACGTCACGAAACGACACGATACGTTAGCATGCGGCGTAAGCCTCATGGTAGAAGCCAAGCCCAGACTTTAATCCGAGATCGCAACTGTACAACTGCATAGGGCCAGGCCATGTTTGCTATGAGTCTGTCTAAATTATGGTACATTAATACATGCATAATTATAACGAACGAAATTATCTGTTCAGTGATACATTCTGTATCTAACGTACTGAATACAAACACAAATAGGACAATGTTATAGTAGAACATAACTTGATGACATATAAATAGAATATTTTTAATGACAAACTTAAATGTCCAATGCTTAATGTTCATGTGACCACGATGCCGCGTGGCGATCGATCACTAAACATTACAACTACATGTGCCGATTTCAAAAAGTACTGTATTATATAAAACCATTAGATATCGAGGTGTTAAATTATGGACCTATACTGCTACAACATAGGATTGTAATTGTAATTATGCATTAGCAACGTTTAAACGTCAACTCAATAGATTTTTGCTAGTATATAATATTAAATACTTATATAAATAGCATTCTTTGTTGCAATTTTAAATGAAGTATTCATGAAAATAGTACTGCTGTGATTAATGTTGCTGTTTTTCTTCTTTCTTAAATCACACAAATTGTTATCTTGCATCATGAAATTTACATTTGTATCACATGTATTGTAAGGGCTAATCAGCCACTCGTGGCTTTATACCCTCATTACAGAAACCATGGCAATCTATGTATGTAATTGATTGGAATGTATCATAGTTTCAGTAATAAACCATTATTATTATACAGTTGTTTTTGAAACCACCGCAACGCAAGCTATATTGTATATTAAGGATGTGCTTGTTGAAATACGAAACTTAATCCTCATGACGATGAGGACAAATCGCCGTTATGTTCACTACAGTTGATCCCACCCTAGTACAAGTGAAACACGTCCAGCACAAAAGTGACTGCAATCTGCTAAGTTAGCTATTTATTGCTGCACAGATCCCAAACAGTAAACTAGGGGAGTTAATTAAAACCATGAAAACCATCCATGGTCTCCAACATTTTCCTGCAAGGGATACTTCAACTAGGGGAAGGTGAGGTAAAATGACCCACCGTCTAAGACGGCCACCCTCTTATATCTTGTCCGTAATCTGCTGCTGTCGCGTTTTGCTGATCAGACGCAACTCTTCCGACTTTGGTCTAGGCCACATGCAATGTGACGTACCACACGCGGCGAAGTGCAGTTGTTGGCAAAACTAGAAATATTGATCTTACTCCTTGCTGACCTAAGGTGAATGTCGCAACTTCGTAAGCCATCATGATACACATATAACACATAATAAGGCGCTATTTTTCTACGAGAGTTCGTAGATTAATTGCTGAAAGTGCCCGAGGTGCATGCAATCTAGGATGAAAATGTTAACATAACCACATACCTTAGATCCACAATAGCTAGAGTGACTTAGCCTTTATTGTATATAACTTATTCTTCTCACGTAATACATAGTAATTGTTTTCGCAAATTTGCTTGCACATAGCAGAGTGGATTAAAACGACACACATATAATATTATCTTCAAAAAGGCAGTCGTGTTGTGTCTACCTGTGATTACCGGCGAGTGAATGTTACAGCAGAGTTCAAGTAGATGGTACGCATGCAAAACTACACCATTTATATCTAGTACAATAGCTTACACATTTACACATCAATAATGTTATCAGTTGCTAGATGTGGCTTAAAACAAGCGCAATCGTCCAGTGGCCTGAGATAAGCATCTTGATGAAGTCCTAGATGCGTCAGCGTTCGCGTCCACAAGATTGTCACCTCCTGGCCGAGTAGTTAGTCTCGTTCATGTTGTGGAGCGATCACGACATCCATTATACATGCGATCGGAGAGTCCGGACACCATGATGTGAGAAGTTGCATCTCGATCGTCGTCACGACAACCTGGCCTAGGATCTTACAACAAAACGTATAATCCCGACCCACTTCAAATTCAAATGTCTGTTTGTCTGTCTGTTTGTCTGTCTGTCTGTCTGTCTGTCTGTCTATCTGTCTTTCTCACACTCTTCTTTCTCCTATCTCTCTCGCCTCTCTCTCTCCCTCCCAGTCTCTCTCATTCTCTGCCTCTGCCTCTGCCTCTGCCTCTGCCTCTGCCTCTCTCCCTCTCTCCCTCTCTCCCTATCTCCCTATCTCCCTCTCTCCCTCTCTCTCTGTCTCTGTCCCTGTCTCTCTCCATCTCCCTATCCATGTCCCTCTCCCTCTCTCCGTCTCTCTCTCTGTCTCTCTCCCTCTCTCTCTCCGTCTCCCTGTCCCTCTCCCTGTCCCTCTCCCTCTCTCTCCCTCTCTCCCTCTCCCTCTGTCTCTCTCCCTCTCATTGTCTCTCTCCGTCTCCTTGTCCCTGTCCCTCTCGCTCTCCCTCTCCCTCTCTCTCCCCCTTTCCCTCTCCCTCTCCCTCTACTTCTCCCTCTACCTCTCCCTCTTCCTCTCCCCCTCTCTCCCTCTCTCCCTCTCTCCCTCTCTCCCTCTCTCTCCCTCTCACTGTCTCTCTCCGTCTCCTTGTCCCTGTCCCTCTCCCTCTCGCCCTCCCTCTCCCTCTCTCTCTCCCTTTCCCTCTCCCTCTCCCTCTACCTCTCCCTCTACCTCTCCCTCTACCTCTCCCTCTTCCTCTCCCCCTCTCTCCCTCTCTCCCTCTCCCTCTCTCTCTCCGTCTCCCTGTCCCTCTCCGTCTCCCTCTCCCCCCCTCTCCCTCTCTCTCTCTCTCTCTCTCTCTCTCTCTCTCTCACTCACCCTCGCTCTCTGTCTCTCTGCATCTCTTCCCTTTCTCTTTGGTTGATATATACCTGTCTCGAGAGACAATGTCATATACCGATCTTTGTTTTAATGAGACGTTTTCTGTGTATGTGTCACCCCCAGTTTTATGTTACAAAATGGGTCTGATTTATTACAAAATGGGTACATATTACAAAATAGGTTATGTATTACAAAATGGATCGTAACAAACGTTCCGTAATACAACTGAAACATTACCAGACAATTTAGCGACTGCACGCGAGCTGTTGTCCACTATGTTACTGAGGCTCGATCGACAGATACGACGATCGTACATTAGCTATACACGCAGCCTGAAGATTTAACAAGATTTAACAAGATTGCCACCCAGAGAATTAACTCAAGGTGGCAGGTGGACAAGGAAGCCCTTTGGGTTATCGAGAGTCCGACCCTTTTATCTATGTGTATCCCGCCCTTCTGAGGTATGTGTCGATTTTATTTTTAAACATATTCACGCTACTAACACCCACACAATCAGCAGATAATCTGTTCCATTCATTTACAGTCCTTTGTGAAAATGGAAACTTTCTTATATCTAATCTACTCTGCTCCTTTGCTAATGTAACTTCATGTCCTCTAGTCCTTCTATCTTTCTTAACTGAAAAAAATATATTTCTATCAATATTTTCATAACCATTCAATATTTTAAACACTTCTATCTGATCTCCTTTCAATCTCCTGGTCTCTAGTGTTGTTAAACCGCATTTTTTAGGAGTATTTCGTAACTAAGATCCCTCAGTTTTTGTATAATTTTAGTTGCTCTCCTCTGTACTCTTTCTAGCATATCTATATATTGTTAATATATTGTTTATTAATTGACTGTGTAATTACATGATCGAATACCACGTCAGCGGCTCATTATATAATAACGTACCTGTAGTCGCTTTCCCGCTATTGCTGCACCATGCATAGTCAAAATCCGTATTATATACATGTATATATATATAAATCGTATTGTGGTCGAGTTAAACAAGTATTGTGGAGAGTGTATACAAAATTGTCAATTAATAAACATGAATTGATCCTAATTTGTCTTGCTTTCATATACCAAAATGAATGTGACCAATCAAAAACATACAGCCTGCACATTTCAATGTACATCTTTGATTTTTTAAAGTGTGTTATGTATGTGTTATGTACAACGTGCACGCGCGAAAACACAACCACAATTTACGTACGCACGTACGCACGCGCACCCACACGGTGTTCCCGACTATCGATCGAGAAAGAACACTATGAATTTTAATAACAGATGATACTATTATTATTGGAAGCATTCTCTCCTGTGCTTCCCGACCTGCATGCCGCGGCACAGCCGTGATAAAGGGGTCAGCCCACTGTTGGTTTTCCCACAGGCGACCATGTTAACGTTTTGTCTGATTATGAGAAAACGTGACCTGTAAAATGTCTTAAACTTCTCACCTGCTGTTATCATCATCTCATTGACATGCCGATAGATTAAAAAAAAAATTGCATACTTCCAGCTCTCGTAAAATGCCTGTATGTGTGACACCCGTCAGTATTTACAAATGCCGGCAAGAATTACTCCGCAAACAGGTCACACAGGCAAATTGCTGCCAAATATCCTTCCGCTTATTCAAATCATCTAGAAATCCACCATTTTACAGTCAACACCTTCTACAATCATACATGAAAATCTCCCTACTCAAATGCACTTATGTCACAGCATGTGAATATTGTAAAAAATCATTTCTCAAAAATACACTGCATTTTTCTTCGTGCAAAGGACAGGAAGTCTAACTAGAACATGACCCCTAAACCATCTAAGGTGCTCCGCTAGTTTGCTATTAATAGACCACCTAAGTTGTACGTCACGCTAAACTTGGACTTTGTTGAGATTCCCCGCCACCATGTAACGCCTCGTAACAGGTAAATGAAAAAACCCTGGCCCTTCATTAGAATTGAAAGTATTCCAGCATCGAATTCCCTAGTTGTCGTTTGGAACTTCACTCCCTTGCAAACCCATTCAATTGAACACCATCTCTTGAAAGCATTCAGCGGCCACGCTGCAATTGCTGCGCTAAGGCTGTCAGAACACAACTGTCCATCACTGTTTATAGATAGGTACAGCTGGGTGAACGAACTTGCCCGAAGTTCTAAACGGCACCAGAGGGAATAGAACCCAGAATCTCCCCACCGAGAGTCCGATGCTCGGTCGCTACAGCAGCACATGCTACGTGGCAATCTGACGCCGTGACTCGATCTGTCTTGACCACGAGGTAGGGAATTCAAAAGACTGACGTCTAGGACCAGGCACATGCACTATAAAGTAAAAAGATAAGTTCTTATCTAGCGCAGTATCCAGTCCTCAGGACTGCTCAAAACGCTTTACACTTTACTCCCTGGCAGAATTGTTCAATCGAACACCATCTCGACTTTTCTGTGAAGCATTCAGCCACGATGCAATCAATGCGCGAAGACTATTCGTACACAAATGTCCACCACTGTCTATAGCCAGGTACTCATTCATACAGCTGAGTGAACTGAAGCAATGTAGAGTAAACGAATTTGCCCAAGGTTCGACACCGCCTCACAGGATTCGAACCCGCGTTCTCTCAGTCGAGAGTCCGAAGATCTTTCCACTGTTCTGCTGCATTACACATGGCCGTTATTTTTACTGGCAATTATAGCATTAATTGGCTGTAAATTAGGCGTAATCACAAAATAATGGAACAGGAAAATTTCCATGGACCACGTATGAATTCCAGTTTGCCTAAAAACGGTCAACCTCGCAATGAGGCCTGCATACGGGCGATGTTAATGTGAAGAAGTCCGCAACAGAATCAAACAAGCCATTGTTCGACCAGGAGTCGGCAATCATTTAGAATGGTGGGGGGGGGGGCAAGTGAGATAGGATAGGTATACGGTCTCCCCGTTTTTTTTAAATGAATATTGATTTTCATTATAATCAAAAATGCAAACTCACACATGCATGGTTCTGGATAGCCATTGATTTGCCACACAGGCTTTTAAAGGAATGATGCGATAGATCCGAAGTGCTTTGTAGAGGCATATGCTTCGTGCCGAACCTTTCCCATCAACGAAACAACTTATTTGGTTGTTTCCCTCACGGAAGGTGCACCATATATGATATACCGCGAGCCGCATTGTGCGCAGGTTCACTTTTACCAAAGGTAGTCTGCGGGCCGCATGAAATGGCTGGGGCGCAGATTGCTTTGGACACTTTAATTGGTCAAATTTGAAGACCTCGTAACTATACTCAAGAAACGGAAGTTAAATGAAGTGGTAGACCTATGGTCATGTCACAAGATCAACCGGTCTTGCAAAACTCATCCTGTAATTAAGGCGCTGTACCAGGAGGAAGAAATAGAGGGAGACAGAGAAAGAGGTGGGAAGACAACATCCTGAAGTGGACTGGTTTGACCCTCAGCACCGAGGGAAGCAGATAATCGAAAGAGACGACCGGAGCTGTCAGGTAGTCATCAGTCATCAACGGCCGCCTACTTACGGGATAGATAAGAGAAGAAGATGGTCACATTGCCTCGGGTAATCGAGGCTATATTTGGCGGAGATAGATCGTTGAAATTGGTGGTGTATCAAAGTTCATAAGCAAGTGGAATTACTGATTGATAAGTATTATTCTTGTCTTAATATCATTCATAAAGTAGCAGTAAACATATATTGAGTAGCAGTTGTGCTTAAAGTTAGTTAGATAAAGTATTTTAGGACACTTTAGTCTAGTGAGTGATAATAGGGTACGTTAGCTTACGGCTACGATAAGTTTGTAAACAAGATTTAACAAACCTCGTTATGTGGTAGAATATATAGGTGATAAAGTAACAACCATAAACTACCTACATAAGATAATATATGTGTAAGTCAGTACCTGCTAGACATTTTGATAAGGTAGCTTTGTTGTTAAAATTAAGCATTTGCGATAATCGGGCGAACTAAGTTTATGTAGCTAGTGTCTCTCTTATTCGCTAGGGCGCTGTATAACCTAAATAAATAAGGCAGTCTAGCGTACGCAATCTTACGTAAAGTGTAACATTTGTGCACAGAAAACAGTCTTCTTAAAGACTACATAGACAGTGAATAGTGTAAACACAGTTGACAAAACTATTTTAAATAGCTAATTAGATTATTATTATTAAATAAATTCTGATATGGCGCCTTGCAAGCGGCAAGTCAAGGCAAAGAGACACTTGGTGTGCGACGACTGCCACAGTTGGGTAGATTTTGCCTTATCCGGCTGTACGAAGTCATGGACAGAAACCAAGGAAGAGGGATTCACCTTTCAGTGCGTGGGGTGTTGGAAGGTGAAATGTCTGGAGAAAGAGGTAGCTAGGTTGGTAGATATTGTGAAGGGGATGGAGATGAGAATCAGCAAGGAGACAGATGGAATGGAGAGAGACGACAGGGATAAAGTTGGGAATACTGTGAAACTGAAGGAGCAGAGTAGTGGCAACAAGACCGAGGAAAGGAGACTGAGAGGAGGGAAGGTGATCGGAGGGGAAGAAAGTGGAGGATCGACGGCAGGAAATGTGACAGGTGTGAAGGTGGCAGGAGAGAAAGTGACCGTAGAGAAAGAGGTAGGAGGGAAAAAGAGACGGGAGAGGAGAGAAGGAAATGCAATGGGAGGAAAGATGACGGGAAGAAAGGAAGTGAGAGTACATGTGACAGAAGAGAAGTCGGGAGGGACGATGACAGGAAGAAAGGTGACAAGAGAAACAGCGTCAGGAAAGAATGGAACGGACGAGATTGTGACGGGAGAGCAGAAGACAGGGGAACAAGATTACAACCAGACAGATGCAAACCGTAGAAAGAGCTACACTGAGGCAGTGATTGAGGGGGCAATGAGGAAAGAGAGGGTGTTTATGGGCGATTCGATTATGAGAAAGACAGATAAGACTCTAAGCGAGGGGGAGGACGTCGTTGTTTGTCTACCGGGGGCTAGGATAGAACATGTAACTGAAAGGGTAGAGAAGGTACTGGGGCATGGCAAGGGAGGGTCTATACTAGTACATGTAGGGACAAATAACGCAGAGAGGGAGGGAACAACTGGGATAGTTCAGAAGTACAGACAGTTAGTGAAGAAGTTAAAGAAGACAAGAGTAGAACAGATTATCCTCTCAGGAATTTTGCCAGTAATGGGAGGAAGGGGGCCGACATATAGAAACTGCAAGAGGATGGCGATCAACGCACTAGTTGAGCAGATGTGTAAAGAAGAGGGGGTGGGATTCGTAGATTTATGGGGATACTTTGTTGGGAGGGAAGATATGTACATGAGAGATGGCCTACATCTAAGTGGAAAGGGGGCAGCAGTTTTCTCAGAGAACTTGCTGCAATCTGTTGACAGTGGGACAGGCTGCATCTATTTAAACTAGATTCGCAGGGGGGATTCACAGAGAAGCCTGAAACTGGAGGCATAGATAAAGACAGCAGAAATAAATCGGCAAAGAACAGCCTGGAAAACTGTTCTGAATCAGGATATAAATGCATTTGTTTAAATGCAAGGAGCATAGTAAACAAAAGAAGTGAACTAAACATTATGGTAGAAGATATTGACCCTCACATAATAGGTATAACCGAATCGTGGGCCACCACTGATATATCAGATGCCGAATTGGGACTAACAGGATATGTAATGTTTAGGAAAGATAGAATAGGAAGAAAGGGAGGTGGAGTTATTTTATATATTAAAGAATCTATCCAGGCTTATGAAATAAAATTAGAAAGAGAAGCAGATTGCGAAGAAGCTGTTTGGTGTAACATAGTTACAGGAAACTCAACGTTAACAGTTGGGTTAGTTTATCGAAGTCCAAACATAAGCATAGAAGAGAATGAAAAAATACAAAACGCTATAAGGGAAGTAAGCAAACGGAACTGTATTATTATGGGGGACTTTAACCATGGGCATATACAATGGAAATCTCTACAGAGTATGGGGAGTGAGGACCACAAGTTTTTAGTTTTAGTACAAGATAGTTTCCTTTCTCAACATGTGCTAGAACCAACCAGGGGAGAGAATGTGTTAGACTTAGTTTTGTCCTCACAGAAAGAATTAGTTGACAATGTCAAGATATGTGAGCCACTGGGGAGTAGTGATCACAACCAGATACATTTTACCATCAAAGTAAAATCAGAAAGGAATAGTAAAAAGCAGTATAGGAGAAATTTCCACAAAGGAAGGTATAAGGACATGAGGAAATATTTAGCAAAGATAGACTGGAATAACACACTGAAGAATAAGACAGCAACCGAATGCTGGAATATCTTAAATAGTGAAATTAAGTGCATAGTCGATAAATTTGTACCTTTCAAAAAACAAGGGAAACGGTCTAAAAAGAAACACTTATCGAAAGAAGCCATTAGAAAAATTAAGTATAAACAAATGATGTGGAAGTCATATAGATGTACTGGAAATGATGAAGACTACAACATTTATAAAGAAGCACTTAATCAAGCTACAGCTGAAATTAGAAATTCAAAGAGAAGCTATGAAAAAAAATTAGCTAGTAATATAAAACATGACAGTAAGAGTTTTTATGCTTATTTTCGAAGCAAACAGAAAGTTCAGGATAAGGTCGGTCCTCTAGAAGATAGTGCTGGAAATACAATATCAGAGGGATTCTTAATGGCAGAAGACCTGAATGAGTATTTTAGTTCAGTGTTTACCAGGGAAGATATTAGTTCACTGCCAGTACCAGAGGCTAAGTTCAAGGGGGCAGATTCAGACTATTTAGGACAGTTAGTTGTAACCTCGGAAATGGTAGCTAAGAAAATAAGGGCTATGAAGGATAATAAATCACCTGGAGTGGACGGGATTCCGCCCAAACTACTATTGGAAATTGTAGAACAAATTAGCGTACCGCTTGCAACAGTTTTCAATTTGTCATTAGAAGAGGGAGTGGTTCCTTTAGAATGGAAAGAGGCAAACATTATACCGTTATTTAAAAAAGGTTCGAGAAACAAGTCAGAGAACTATAGACCAGTGAGTTTAACATCAGTGATTTGCAAATTATTAGAAAGACTAATTAAAGATCACATGGTGGATTTTCTTGTTAAACATAACTTGATAAACCCATCTCAACATGGGTTTTAAAAGCGAGGTCATGCTTAACAAATATGTTATGTTTTTTGGAAGACATCACTAGGTGGGTAGATGAGGGATCACCAGTAGATATCATCTATTTAGATTTTCAAAAAGCTTTCGACAAAGTACCACATCAAAGATTACTCCTTAAGCTAAAGGCCCATGGCATAGGAAATGGTATAATAAACTGGATAGAAAAATGGCTGAATGACAGAAGACAACGTGTAGTAGTTGATGGGGAGGCTTCAAACTGGAAATCGGTATTGAGTGGGGTACCACAGGGATCAGTACTAGGACCTATATTATTCTTAATATATATCAACGATTTGGACGATGATATAACAAGCAAGGTGTTAAAATTTGCGGATGATACAAAAGTGTTTAGAAGGATTAAAAGTGATGGAGACAGACAGCATTTACAAGATGATCTTGATAGGTTGATCAAATGGTCTGAAAAGTGGCAAATGCTGTTCAATTTTGGGAAATGTAAATGCCTCCACACAGGTCATGGGAATGAAGAGGTAAAATATAAAATGGGGGGTACTGTTCTAAGTACTACTGTAAAAGAAAAGGACTTGGGGTTAACCATTAGTGCTGATATGAAGGTTTCAGAGCAGTGCGGAATTGCAGCGTCAAAGGGAAATCAAATCCTTGGATTAATTAGGCGAAATATAGCGTATAAGAAAAAAGAATTAATAGTACCGCTGTACAAAACAATAGTGAGGCCTCATTTAGAATATTGTATACAAGCATGGAGGCCATATCGCAAGAAGGACATAGATATGCTAGAAAGAGTACAGAGGAGAGCGACTAAAATGATACCAAATCTGAGGGATCTTAGTTACGAAATACGCCTAAAAGAATGTGGTTTAACAACATTAGAGACCAGGAGATTGAGAGGAGATCACATAGAAGTGTTTAAAATATTGAATGGTTATGAAAATATTGATAGAAACATTTTTTTCTCAGTTAAGAAAAATAGAAGGACGAGAGGACATGAAGCTACATTAGTAAAGGAGCAGTGTAGATTAGATATAAGAAAGTTCTCATTCTCACAAAGGATTGTAAATGAATGGAACAGATTATCTCCTGATTGTGTTGGTGCTAGTAGCGTGAATATGTTTAAAAATAAAATCGACACACACCTTAAAAAGGCGGGATACATGTAGATAAAAAGTATTGGACTCTCGATAAGCCAAAAGGCTTCCTTGTCCACCTGCCATCCAGAGTAATTTTCTGGATGGCAATCTTGTTAAATCTTGTTAAAGCATTGTCGTTGTTATCTGCCGCTAGACTCGAGGTTACGCACTAATCACTCGGCAGATGGCGCTATTGGCAGTCGCTGTTTCCATCCTGTTGAATTCTGACATTCGAGGCAAACCACAGACCAGAACACACCGAAAGTGAGTATTCTTACTTAAGTCACTTACATTAACTTAGTAAATAAGATGTCCTTTATATAGTATGACACACTTAGGCCTGTTATAGGGGTGGAGTGGTTATGTACCGATCAAAACGAATGTGTCTGTTTTAATTTAAGCTTAGGCTTAGCCTTTGGAAGTTTGGGCCGAAGCCTTCGAAGGTCCAACGGACTAAGTGCCATCACTCTGCGTCTGCCGTGCGCCGTCCGCTGTGCGCCTGTCATAAATAATGACAAAAAAGATCTATACTTGACCATTGTTTATCCCAAATTAAGGGAGTTCATTGAATCAATAGTACCATGCTCTAATTGGTCACACATTGTTAAATGTTTCCCCTGTGACAGGTTAATCCTGTTTTCCATTTCCTGTGCCCACTGATGCACTGTCTTCCAATAAAATTAGATTAAGCCACCCACTGTTAATTAAATGCTTGCTAACCTGACCCTGTCACAGGCCAGCTGATACACACTGATTATCCATCTGATAATGACCCAAGTCAAAGCTGATTTAATGATCAAAGCATGCAACTGGTCAGCTAATAAAAGACCTATAGGGTGGCCAGTTTTCTCTCAGTGAATGTCATGCCTGGGTGATCACATAAGTAACATGAGTGACCTGTATCAACTGCCCCGACCAAGTAACAATTTAATTACGTACAGCTGTGGTAACAGTTTTCATTTACATAATTAAATGCTATAAGTATTTGAAAAGTATTTGAAAAGTATTTGATTTTTCAAATACTTTTAAAATGTATTTAAATGCAAATGCAAATAGTTTTGGCTCCAAATTTTCAAATGCAAATACTGGATCAGTCGCATTTAAATGCAAATGCATTTGCATTTGACCCCATGTCTGCCCAAAATGCAAAATGTTTACACTATCTAGTGATGTGGTTTTGAGAAGGGCTCTTGAGACCACTCCCTAACAGTAGATTTTGTGTATTGTGCCAGAAACAGAACCTGGCAGCTAAACCCCTTCCCAATAACATATGTCACATGCGGAGGATGCATGCATGGATATCTATTTTATGTAGTTGTTTTATATGGAAGTTGGAGGTTGTCTTTTCTGTTATGTAATAATTATAAGCAGTATGTTTGTTAAATTACTTATTTTTAGGCCACAGAAAAGTAATTTCCGGTTTCTCATCAAGACATGTATTTAAGTCACACAGCTATACCCCTTCATTACAACATCTGTCACATGCGGAGTCGGTGTCTTGCAAGGATATCTATTTTTAAGCAGTTGTTCTGTATGGAGGTTGGAGGTTGTCTTTTCTGTTATGTAATTATAAGCAGGAAGTTTGTTAAATTAGTTATTCTTAGTCCTCAGGAAAGTAATTCCCGGTTTCTCATCAATGCATGTATTTAAAAATAGGTGCACAACATTTTATTTTCTATTATAATTATTCCTCTAAATGCAAGACATGGTGCAGTAAGTGAATATTAAACATGTCAACATTTTACTTCATCATAACCGTTAATGATCTGTAACTATGATTCACCAAAAACATTTAATTAATAATTACCAACAGGATTGTTTGATTTAAATAATTTGATTTAAATCATTGATTTAAATCACTACTTAAATCCCAATTTAAATCACTATTTAAATCACTCCATAAAAATGAGAAAACATTGATTTATGATGTTTAGTCCTTTGGGCCGAAGGTCCAACGGACTAAATGCCATCACTCTGCGTCCGTGCGCCGTGCGCCGTTAGCTGCCATAAACCTTTTTCTCTAATTTTGCATAGACATATCTTAGGGTACTGCCGCTATGCACGATAAATCTGTATTGGATTGAATCATTCTAACGGCCCCCCAAGGCCCCCAAAACTGGTAAATTTTAACATTTTGTCTATTTATTTTCAAAAATTCTTTAGTAACCTTTTCTTTAATTTTGCTTATACATCTCATGTGGTAGTGTCACTATACACAAGAAATCTGTATTTGATTGAATCATTCTAAGGGCCCCCCAAAGTGCTAAATTGTCTTACTAAATTCTCTACTGCTGCAGAGGTTAGTTTCAAAAACTCTTCAGTAACATTTTCTCTAATTTTGCATAGACGTATCTTGGCGTAGTGCCACTACACGCAAGAAATCTGTATTTGATTGAATCATTCTAAGGGCACCTCAGGGCACCCCAAAATGTTACATTAAAAAAAATGTTGCCTGTTTCCTTAATACTGTGGCAAAACCTGGCCAGCTGCCAAGTTCTGTGTATTGGTCACTGCCAGAGAACCTGGCCAGCTTGCTTTGCCTGCCATTGTTCCAGTGTTGAACAGAATGTTTGACCTCTATTTATAACTGGATAGTGGACTTTGCCCTGTTCACTGAGGTTGCTGAGTTGGGTGGCCAGCTGTAAACCTGTGTATTGGGCTAGCCTTCACTCACTGCCTGCCATTGTCCCAATGTCAAACAGAATGCCTCCATGTGGGCTGTAACTAAAATGTGTAATGGGAATCCGTACTGCACTGGCAGAACCTGAGAAACTTTAAAACATGGATAAACATAATTATCGATGCAATGTAATGATATGATCTAGGATTAAAGTAAAATAACTTAGGTATAAAATAATACATAAAATAAAATAACTTAAGCATACTCGAAAAGGTTAAAGCATATTTAGCCAAAATTATAAGGAATGTTATTAAGATGTTTGCTGTACATGTTGCAGCTATTACTTCACTCCAATTCAATCAGTATTATGTCATTAATTGCTACTGTTTTTAAGTCAAAACACTATGTATATGTACTTTGTGAACAAATACAATTTTATCATAGTTAATCTCTTTCTTCTTTCCATTCTGGGGGAGTATGGTAGGGGCAAAATGTGAACAGAAAATGTGTGCACATTTTCGTAAACAACCTTTACCTGTGCTACATGCGAGATTGCATCTCACAAACTCTCCTTCAAGGTTTCTACAACCACTGAAAATCAGCCTAATATTAACACATTAACTAATATGTACAATCTTCATGAAACCGTCTACTCGAATATTTTATTTCCAGGTGTATCTTCACTGGCATGCAAATAGTTTCCACTAAACATGTAAACATTTTACTTCCATCATAACCCTTAATGATTTGTAACTATGATTCACCAAAAACATTTCATTAATAATTACAAACTCACAATATAGCCTCTTGGCTCTTTTTTATACTGTTG
Organism: Paraescarpia echinospica; assembly: GCA_020002185.1. Lineage (NCBI taxonomy): Eukaryota > Metazoa > Annelida > Polychaeta > Sabellida > Siboglinidae > Paraescarpia > Paraescarpia echinospica. The sequence goes on from CM034541.1 coordinate 16,938,726, forward strand.
GAGTTTTGAGCGTTATAACACAAAAAGAGCAAGCTCCTACATATATGCATATATATATATATATATTATGTATGCACTTATGGCATGCAGCGGCTTCTATGCTAATGGCTATACGTTAGTTGACAAGCTTAGCCTCGTTTACCCAGACACCGAAACGAAGCGTCTCCACATATCGCTCCTAACAACCTAACTAAGTCTAAGAACATTAATTTTATTGTTTTCACTGTTGTGAAAACGATTGATTACCCTGAATCATTGTAACCAATTAACTTTATTCTTGTACTAAGTCATCAAATAGGAGCACTTTTTCAATTTATACGAAGCATTCAAACCAACCGTTAACTGTAACCCAGTGGGAAATAGTATATTTTGACGTCTAAAAGATGTATCATTTCTTACGTAAATATGTAGACGTCTGATAGATGTCTAAATGACATCTTTTTAAACGTCATCTACATGACCAAAAATTAACTGCTAAAAGACATCTAAAAGATGGTGTGTGCCCACTGGGCTAGACACATGCACAGTAGAGTGGTTGATTTTGGGGAGTGCATTTCTTCCCTGAAAAAAATGTTTCACCATGGCAAGGGTAGGTAGTGTTGGAGGTTTTTTCAGTTTGAGTGGGGTAGACCTGGGTACACTTGGAGATTTTCCCCGTCGAAGGGGGTAGTGTTGAAGATTATCCAGGTAACCGCCGACGGGGAGTAGTCTTGAACGTGTTTTTGACAAAAATATTTACTTCCCTCATATTCCAAACAGAATTACTTCTAGCCTCACCCGGGGGTGCATATACACACCCGTCACATTCTACATACTACCATGCTATGTACAAGAGTACATGTAACATACATTAATAATACACATCAGATACTCTGTTAGTACACGTAATACACAACAACCAAGTTAGGTGCTATATCAATAATTAATTGCCCCTTTGTTATGGGGCAACTATGACAGATGTTATATTCACTAATGTGTCCATTTCTATGTTCTTTGATGTGATGAATCCACTGGACACGCTATGTTGATGATCTAAGGTAAGGTCATATGTAAACGTCAAACAAAAAATACACCAGTTTCATGAAATATTACGAAACAAAGCATAATATGCCAGAGTTTGTTCACACAAAACACACTTGTACATACACACGCACGCACTCGCACGCACGTACACACACATACAACAAAATTGTATTAAAAGTATATTATAACAAAACCAAAGTGACTGACTATTTATCAAAACAGTGAAAGCGACATTTCTGAGACCTTATCAGATGACTCCAGTTTCACACCTTACTTTCACAAAGGTTTTATTTGTACATATACTTCGTCTAAGAAAACGTCAATGTCGTTCCGACCTCCATGATTTTGACTTTAAGAGACATTGCTTCTTTTTGTGGAGCTAAATGTAAACCAGATGACAAACATCCTAATTGTCATAAGCGGGTAGTCGTATGTAGAACTACTGACCGAGTCCATCAGAAGCCATTCAATACAGCTGTACTGGAGACATGTCAAGCGCGTGGAGATCAGTGGGCTAATGAAAAATCAGTGAGTGTAGGAGGAGTTCTCAGTTATCTGCATGCAGCATATGCTAGATACCACTATGGCTGCAATACCAATTTTATGGCACCCAAATCGGTACAGCTTGCGTCAGGTCATACTGAAGTTCTTGGAAAAGTTTCGACAGACCCAGCATATAACAAACACATTTCTGACATAGGTGCGGATCGATCGCCCATACGAAATGCATCAGAGATATACAATTTTTAGCAAAGAGTTGTCCAAAAGAACACTACTGAGTGCAGTGTCGATGTGTTTGCAGATGATCTCCTCAGTTTTAAAGCAACAGGCATTGCAAGTATACTTGTGTTCCGTGGTAAAGCCAAGGATGTCTTCAGTGTGGTTCCCGACAAGGATGATGATATCTTGGAAAAAGCTAGAAAACAGTCGTAAAGCACTTAAAAAGCGACATCAAGTTCATGCCTGTCCACAAAGATGTGTATCAATGTCGAATGAACACTGATGTGGCAGATGAATACACAAGCCAAACCATTATGGATTTTCTTAGTAAGTTGCTGCCAAACACAATTTCTAAACTGCCTATGCTAATGATTTGTAACATGGTAACCAATCTGATCACCAGAATCCCCACACCACTGCAGATCACAATCGGTGGACTGATAACAGAAAAAGGACAAATTCAAAAGTTGTACAAGTTCGGTGTTGTGTGCTCATATGATGAAGTGTTGCATTTTTGAAAGTCTGCAGCCATTGCCTCCAAGTGTGTTACTACCAGAGGACTAGTCCATACGTCAAAGGAAGGAGCAGGCCTTGTACAGGTTGTTGTGGTTAATTTTGATGCAACCATTTCCAGCCAGAACGGTTTATGATCAACGCACGCACTCGCAATGATTCTGACGCAAACATGCAACACAGAACACGTGCCACGAGAAACGATAAGACTTATCAGGAAAGATGACATATCTATGGAGGTGGATCTAATGTTCCATTCCAGAGATACAAAGGGCCGAAAAGGCCAGATATGCCACAGAGTAGAGCAAATAAGTCTGTTTTGTCCCTAAGACGTTTGATAACGCAAGTGCTCGCACTCAACAGGGCATAGTTAAGAGACTTTGACTTTCTGTTACAAATAGCAAGCGATAAGGCATGTCCATAGTGGAATGGATTAAACAGTGTGTTAAATAAATAGTACACACCTTTGATCGACATGAAGCCATCTGATCCAGACACCATGATGTCCATCGGTTATCTCGTAGTCTGCTGATGTGCTCTGCCCAGGTCCACTTCTGTCTTCTGATTTGTTCTATCACGCCTATGACCTGTGTCTTCTGTCTTCCCCAGATGTTTGTTTTTCTCTCCCGATATGTGATGTTTAACACATTTCTTTCCATCTTTGTTTGTACGGCTGCTAGCTTGTTCTTTGCCTGGTTGGTGAATGTCCATGTTTCCGCACCGTATGTCATCGCTGGAAGTACGCATGGGTTGAAAACTTGTCTCTTCAAGCAGGTGATTGGCGAATGTTGTCCAGCCGGCGGTGATCCTTCTTTGTATTTCCTTGTCTTAGTTGTTGTCTCTGATACTGCATCACTGTCCCAGATAGACGTGGCTTTCAACGTTCTCTATCTGCATTGAGTTGATATATATTGGTGTGTCATTTTCTAGCATCACTTTTGTCTTTGAGATGTTCATCTTGAGACCTTGTTTTTTACTTTCATCAGCTAGCTCCTGTAGCATGTTTTGTATTTCTTGCGGTGTAGTAGTGCATATGAGTATGTCGTCGGCGAAGCGAAGATGGCTGAGATATTCTCCGTCTATCCTCAAGCCTCTGGTTTCCCAGGTCAGTCTTCGGAATATGCTTTCGAGTGTTGCCGTGAACAGCTTTGGTAGTATGGTGTCACCCAGAGATTCTCAGCACCCGCTGCACATAGCCCTAGTTGACCCAAACCGCCTCCTTTGTCATAGACTCTTTCGATGCTGCTGTGGACTGGGGGCCTTGGCTTCATTGTACTTTGCATGCTGGTGTTGTTGGCCTACCCTTCTATGCTGGCCGGTGCGGGTTGGAAAGGGGGACGACGTGGGGAAAACGAACTTGCCCAAGTTTCGACACGGCAGCCGAACTAGTACCGAACCACCGCCCAGCCGCCGCCAGGATTCGAACCCAGATCCCTCTAGCCGAGAGTTCGGTACTATAACCACTCGGCAACTGCGCCACACATGATATGGCCTATAAATTGTGCTTGTTGTGTTCTAATTTTGTTTATGATCCTCTCCTGATCTCACCGCTGCATCGACCGTCGGATGTTATTAGTGATCCCAGATAGTTAAACCTTCGGACTTGCTTCAAGGCAGTGCCATATGTTACTATGTTGCATGCTGGAGTGTGATTTTTCTTTGAGATGACCATGATTTCTGTTTTCTTTTTGTTCTGGAACAGAACTTTTTCTCACTTTCCCACCAGTAGAAAACATATGTGTAAACAGTTAAAGAGATACTATATATTTTGTAGGTGTTGATGCTACACCAGTAGGAAACATGGCTGTGTAAACAGTTAAAGAGATACTATATATTTTGTTTGTGTTGATGCTACACCAGTAAAACACATGGCTGTGATAAACAGTTAAAGAGATACTATATATTGTGTAGGTATTGATGCTGCACCAGTAGAAAACGTGGCTGTGATAAACAGGTTCCAGGACAGCGGACACATTAACTGGCTCAAGGCTGGCCAGGCGTTGCTGCGTACCGCTGAAGGCATCATACACTTCTGTCAATGTCCCACCAAGCAATATCTCCTAGACCTGCGTAACAAGTTCCCACGTCTACACTGCAATGGCAATTGTACAGGGTAATTGTTTGGTGACAAAATAATATGGTGGATTTGTGACGTATGATTTATAAAACACTAAGGCAAATCATAGCTCAATGTCATGATTCTCAAGTCTCAACTGGTGTAAACAGATGCAGGCGACGGACGCTAAAATAAGACATTTTTTATTGTTGTCTGGTTGCCCGCTAAGTACAATAATGACTGTTTAATTATTAAATGTAGCAGTCATATATCTTTAGAACGTAAAAATAAATAGACATACATGTTAAGTCTCCTGCATTCGCCGGGGGACTCCTGGAAATCCATCAAATCCCCCGATCTCCTGGAAAGGAGAACCAATCTCCTGGATTTTCAGTGAAACCAAACAATTTGTTTTCTATCTTATTTTCCGAACTCGGCATGGCCCTGGGTTTTATTTCCTGCTGATTCGAGTATGTTTTTCTGGGTCAACAGAAAGTAGTCAATACCAGTGCCAGTGTCAGTGAGTTAACTTAATTGCAATCGGTCAGACACCAAGCTAAATCTCCTGAATAGGGACGTTGGACCAAGGCCGCATGGACAACAAAGCGAAAAGGGGTTGTTTAAATCATGCCTTGCGTTGACTAGACAACAATAACTATAATCTTCTTGGGTCTTGCCTGTGGTTAATATTGCATGTAAGCTTTAGACTAGCACAGTGAACCGCACTTGCGGCCGCGGGTTCCATATTATCGCCCCCCGTCAGCTTGCCGATCTTGTAGAACGAAATGTAATCCGTTTCAGTCTATACTCAAATAATGTCAGTCGAACCATCTACACTATGTACACGTTTTATTTAATCCATGTATATATGTAACTGTTAGAACTGGAACACATTATAAATGAAAATATGTATTTTATAACATCAAATACTCCACCAGCAAGGCCAAAGGTCACAAATAGTAAATTCATCACGCATGCCTCCGTCACCCAGGCCATGGTAACAAATTTTAAATAAAATACAATGCTATGTTCTGGTTCTCATACTTGTGAATATAGTATATGTTTATAATAATGTAATACAATATTTGTAATAAAAGAAAATGTATTTACTGCCTATATGCAAGGTTTTTTGCACCATAACAATATATGTTAATGTATGAACACATATGCCTAGAACATCAAATTTATATTTTTTTCTTCTTTCTAACATACCTATAAAGCCACGTACATTTTAGTTTACATACAAATTTATTTAATGATTTTATGTCCACATATAATTTATTTAAAGTAACACATTACATACATATTAACAAGCTGTTATGTGCCATTGATTTAAGAACATATGTGCAATGCATTTGGAAATAAAGCTGATCTGTGACCATTTTCATAACCTGAAATACTCAGATTTATACACAATTCCATAATACCCTGAGACTCCCAATTTACACCACATTTCCTGATATTACAAGACCCCTCCAATTTACGCATAAATCTCATGCATTGGCACTTCTGAAACTTAACGTTTTATTATAACATGATTATTAATGTGTATGGAAAGTATCCTTTTTTGTTATATTTTAATCCGATTTATGTATAAGTGCCTGAATTTCCAAGATTCTCCGATTTACGTATAAATTCCCGATTTTCTGAGACCCTCTGATTTACGTATACATCTCCTGGATTGGCGTTTCTGAAACTTAACATGTATGAATATACCTATTCCAGTTTCAAACAACACACTGAAGTGATATACATCTATAACCATTGTTTCATAGTTCCAACAAATTATGTTGGATGACGCCACATATCGCAATAGCTTAGGGTTAACAGAATTGTTGAAACAGCATCAGTGATTTGAACATTCGGAGTTGTTAACTTGATTGTTTGTATAATGTATATTTGTTAACTTATCTATTAAGTACGGCTGCACTAGTCACAGACAGTCATATATGTTATTGTGCGACTGAAATTCTTACTTTGTTATGTAAATAAATTATGTATGGTTGTTGCTGTGTCGCAAATATTGAACAAACAAATGTTGTTAGAAAAACACATCGTAATGAGCAGCATTAGATAGGTACAAAGATTACAACAACATGATATTTGAGAGATAACAGAGAATTAATTACATTTCATAATTAATTTTGAAGTAAAGTATTTTTTCTGCACATAAATTTCCTTCTTTAGAAGTGTATTTGAAATACAACTTGTGAATGTGCGTTGGTTACATGTGTAATCCATAATTTAATACAGAAAATGTATCGTTCGAAATGGAATTTGTCTATTTTTAAATGGAAAATATGTGACTTCACAGCGGAAGTGAAGTAGCAAAAAATAGCTGTCTTGGTCATATCCCACAAATTTTTTGATTTTACAAAAAATGCACATCTTATGATCTCAACTTTCAGTGTCCTGTTTGTTTTCTTCGACAGTCCCAGTCTTATAAAATAGATCCATTTTGCAAACCTAGATTAACAAATGATAGACAACAGAAAAATACAGTCAAAATTATGTTGTTTCTTAAAACATCACTTTTTAAAATGTATTTTAATTTTAGCAATAAATCAAAAACTACTGAAGATATTTCAACAGATGAGATAGTTTAAAGCTGATTATCTGTAGAATCCAGAAAGGTACAAAATTCAACTTTGACTTAACACCCCATTTGCTGCATGGCATGTCACATATATGTCGTTTGAAATGGAATCTGCTTCTTTTGAAACATAATTGAAACGGGACATTCCTAGTTTTGAAACGGAAACTAATTGTCCTCACACCATATATTTGACCTATAGTCATGCTCATGGATACTATTTTGTCGTTTTATCACTTGATGAAAAACTCATTTTGTTATGTTTAGGCTGCGATATTGCTGGTCATTACCTATCTATGTACTAACATGCTAACCTTGGATCACTGTTAGTGCATCCCTTCCCAGGTGCCGAGGACCACTTGCCTCTTTCTATCTCCATCTCCTTCCTTGGACCATTGGCCTCTGACCTAAGGCAATGTATTTAAGAAAACACAATAATAGGTATTTGTAGTTATTGACTTGCATGTTTTACACACACGATATAAACATGAAGTTTTAATTTAACAGGATGACAGGATGTTTGTGCACAGTTTGTTCCAAGCTGCGTGGTGAGTGGATCAAAGACACCAGGACTGGAGCAGTTGAAACAGATCCCATTGGACTGCTGCAGCTAGTGATCAACTGTACGGTGTTCACTAGCTGCTTTGCCAACATGAAGTCGTTTGTGGACGTAAGCATCCACAAATTTATATTTATGAAAGGTTGTGTCTAACTAATTTACCGTCATGATGTGATTATTAAGAAACAATGTAACACACTGGATTGTAATGAAACAGTAATATTTAATGACATTTGAAATGAATAACTTGGTAAGTAAACTTTCAATCTATTTATGGAAAGACTGGAACCACACGCCGTCGCCACAGCTCCAGTAACATGTCAGCCCAGAACATGAAAGCAGTACGTGGGTGACGTGATAGAAGTCATGAGGAAGGGGTGTCAACAACTGACAGATCACCTTAACAGCATTGACACAACAGACAACATAAAGTTCACATATGAAGTAGAGAGTGAGGGGTTGCTGCCATTTCTAGATGGTTCAGAAGGAGGACGGAACGGTGAAACTATACCATATGTCAAAGGAGTGACAGAACCAGTACAGCGCATACTAAAACATAATGATATAACATCAGCTATCAGACCACACCTAAACATCAGAAACGTATTAATACATAGAAGGAACAAAAAGGAAGTTAGTAAGAAGACTGACTGTTTCTACAAAATTCCCAGGAGTTGAGTACATGCTGGTGATCCTAGCATGGTCCAGTATGTCGCTGGAGGGGACACGGACCTGCAGGTGATACTGAAGATGCGCTTGAGGCACCACATGTGGAAGGTGTTGAGGCGGCACTCCTGGCGCATGTAGGTGGTCCATGATTCGTAAACATAGAGAAGGGTGCTCAGCACACAGGCCTGGCAGACTCTCATCTTGGTGTTCTCAGTGAGCATCTTGTTTTCCCATACTCTTTTGGTCAGCTTGGCCATAGTGACTGCAGCTTTTCCAATGAACCTGTTTATTTCAGTATCCAGCACAAGGTTGTTGGAGATGTTTGACCAGAGGTAGGTGAAGTATTTTATTACCTCCAGGGTGTAGTCATTGATCTTGATGGAAGGGACCTGGCTGGCATCCCTCACAATGACATGCGTTTTCTTCAGGCTGTCAGTCCAAACTCATTGCAGGCATGTGCAAAGTGATCAACCTGTCTCTGAAGGTCCTCTCCAGAGGAAAAGTGAATGCTGCATAATCCGTAAACAGCTGTTCACTGATGCATCTTTGTTTTGGCATGCAGATGTGCTAGTTTGAACTGCTTCCCATCAGATCTGGCGGGCAGGTAAATACCGTCTGAAGAAAAGTCGAAGGCATATGACAGCAGGCGGGAAAAGAAGATTCCAAACGGCGTTGGAGCGAGGACTCAGCCTTGCTTGACACCGCTGTAGATGGGAAAGGCTACGACGTCGAACCATCCACACAATTGTGCCCTTCTTGTTCTCATGGAAGGAGACCATCATGCAGCGTAGCTTAGGAGGGCAACCGATCTTCTCAAGCAGGCGAAAGAGTCCCTTTCTGCTGACAGGATCAAAGGCCTTGGTCAAGTCGATGAACAGGGGCATTCCTGCTCTCTGCACTTTTCCTGGAGTTGACTGAGGAGATCATATTGATGGTGTATCGTCCTGTTTTGAATCCTCACTGGAATTGTGGGTAGACGTGTGAAACAAGTTTCTGAAGTCTCATTAATATCATATAATATATGATATAATATATATATATCATACAATATATGATATTAATGAGACTTCAGAAACTTGTTATTATGGTATGCATATATTATCTGCATAATATTCCAGAGTGTGCCACTGTAGACAGTAAATGTATATTATCTGCATATATTAGTATCTCCATAATGTATATACACCATATTGAATCTATGAATTTAGCATGAATTCTAATGGTTTAACGCTTACATGAACAGAAGTTCTAAATGTATTTGATAAACATTGCAAACTATTGAAATACCACATTATCGGTTTAATATACATTATTTATCTGCTTGTTTTATTGTCTCAGTACAACACTTTGCTTGTAGGTATTTTAGGGAATAAAAAAAAAATTATAATCTGACAATATATTTGTTTTACATATGCTTGATGCTGTCCAATTGTCATCCTTTCAGCAATCTGGACAGTCATGAGGGTTATACAGTTAGTACTTAAGCAATTATGGGAAAATATTGCTTAGGATGTGCAAAACATTATGCAGACTGTCAGTGTAAGTAATTCACGGCGGGACAACATTATACACCGGCATGAGATTCTTCCGCGGAAACGCGGATTTCCGCGGTTCATGAACTCAATTTGGCCGTTTCTGTGATTCGTCCAAATCCGATTTTTTTTTTTAATATAGGGGGGTTGTGACTTGGTAAACTTGGCAAACATCGATAATGAAAATTATAAATTTCGTGATCGTCGTCCTTTTTCAAAACAAGCCGCATTCTGAATGGCCAGAAACTGCGAATCACGGCCCAGCTTACAATCCATGCATGAGTTTTGGCGGTAAATCAGTTGCGGCTGTAAGTTGTTTTCGAAGTTCACAGTCGCGTTCAGTCGAACGAAGCATGAGCTACGGTCTACAGTAAGTTGTCTGCTCTTATTTCAAACATTCTTGTATGAGTCAATTACAGAAGTATCGGGATTACCGTAGCAGTCGAGTGGTTTTAAGATCGTAATTTCAATAAATATTATATCATTTAGCCTGCCACGCGAGGCGTTGACCTAATCTAATGGACTTGCATTACGGCGCCGGCGTATACGCTCACGTCGCTGGCGTTACGGGTCATGGCATAATCCAGCACCGTTAACGATATGTAAACGCGAATAGTAAGCGGAGTATAAGTTTTGACGTTAACTTTAAGGTATCCTGGCGATCTTTTACTTTCTGACCTAACCACGAAAACGACCACCTACAGGCGCCAAACTTCTCCTCACATATCTTACAATGAAGTTACATACATATACACACACTACATTACAAACAAATTATTTTACATTCCTACAACGATCAAATTTCGCAAAACAAACTCAAATAAAACTCGACTTCTACGGCGGCGACTATCCGTTGCTCCGCGGTTACCGTAAAATTGATATTGTGTCGAGCTTCACAGAAATTCCGTACAGTGGCGCTGTTGGGGGCGTTTTGGGAATCGGGGCAAAGTGGGAATGATTCATTATGGGAATTCCCATAAAGCCCGGCCTTATCGGAATCGGTAGCAGCAAGCGAAACGCCGTTGATTCCGACTTCGCCCTGGGACAGCATGGGAATAATGCCGTAATTTGAATCGGATAGTTGTTAAATCGTATATATCCCGCCGAAATATCTGCGTGTAAGTACGTCAGACTGTTAGTGCGTATGATACTATGTAAATGAAAGCTAACAAGCACAGAAACGAAGCAGTACTTTAAACTGGTGTCGAGTTAGATAATTTATTCCCACTTCGCCCCGGGGCAATATGGGAATAATAGGGTAATGGTCGGAATGCACCTCTGCCTGAATGCACCAGTCGCAATGCACCAACTGCCTAGTCGTAATGCTCCCACCGCGTGGTCGCAAAGACCCAACCAAGTTATGTAGTAGTTCTTTTTTATAAAGACCTCCATGATGTATACATATACATAAGAACACTGATGGATTGTTTTCCCTTGTAAATTTACACTGTTAAATTCTACATACACAACACGTCTGAAAAGATGTAGTCAGAAATCAGGATGACAATGTTATTAATTAAACATATATACATCCGTAGGCCGTATTGTCACCTGCGTGACTACATCAAATGTCCCTACAATGTAGAGCACATTGAAAACAAATATTTAGTGATATTCAGTGTTTGCACAAACCGTGACTACACTAAACACATTCTTAGAGAAGAAGAGTATCAACAAATATTTGTGCTACGCTACTTAATTGAACATTAGTTACTATTACTGTTGTTACATCTTACATATCTGATCTATTATAACAACTTAATTCACACGCTACACCTGGAAATATTATTACATTGTTTACACAGTTATTCTGGGGTTGACCAGTTCACTAAATAAGTACTTATTTTATACTAGTTTAAATTAATGAACTAGTTGGCTCCACTGTCAGCCCAGAATTGAATGTCATTTCACCGTCTGTTACACTTGTTTGATTATGTTTGTATGTATGATTTACACAATTCTGTCTGTCTGTCTGTCTATATATATATATATATTCTTGTTATTCAGAATGTAACGTAAGACAATATACTAACACAAATCTGACACGCCAGGTCTGTTCCTAACTTCTATTCAAACCATTCAAGGAGGACTTAGTAAGAACTGGATTACCCAGGTAGGCCTTCAAAGTCAACGGAAACCAACTTCAGCTAGGTGCTGCTAATGTCGGACGCGTTGTTTCAACGTCATTGTATTGTACAATGACGTTATTCAAACAAACGGTCTGTTCGATGAAACACTACCAGGGTATTAAGCCAATTGCTATGGCCTCCAAATCAAACAACAGACAACGTGCAACAATCTGCTCAATAAAACGAAGCAGGAGCAGAGAAGCCAATTACACAAGCCTCTAAATATTATTTACACACACACGCCACTGTACATCGTACAACATAAATTAAAATAGAAAAGAAATAGAGTTAGAGCATTTATTCCCACTTCGCCCCGGGGCAAAGTGAGAATAATCCCGTTATTTCCTGCGCGCAGTCGTCAAATCGTATATATGCCGCCGAAATGTCTGTATGCATGTACGTCAAACTGTTAGTGCCTATAATACTTTGTAAATGCAAGCTTACAAACACAAAAACGAAACAATATTTCAGAGTAGTGTCGAGTTAGAGCATTTATTCCCACTTTGCCCATCCGTGGGTTTGGTGGAATGCGTCTGGACAGTTTGCGGCAGCACATCGGCTACATAGAACGCGAGAGGCCTTCGTTGATTTTAATCGACAACGGCACGAACGATCTGGCGTCGCCGATGTGTTGTCCGCTTGCTCTAGCGGACGCAGTCGTTTGCGGCGGTGCCTTCCGTGAAGAACGTCGTGATCTTCGAAATGATGCCGCGAATAGCACTTGGCGTGAAGAGGGAGGTTCGCGCCAACTTCAACGACGCATGCGACAACTACAATGCCCGGGTGCGACGACTCGTGAAGAAGCTACAGAAGGTGCATTCCTGGAAGCACTGTGGTATGATCCTGAAGTGGAAAGAATACCTGCTTCCAGATGGCGTGAACCTAAACAAGGCCGGCATGCTAAGATACGTCCGAAGTGTCAGAGGAGCGGCACTGCGTTATCGACCATGCTAATCAGCAACAAAGGCTCTTTTCAGAGCCAACTAAACAAAACAGCTCTTTTCAGAGCTAACCACGTGTTGACGAGAGAGTTTGCTATATTGGAATTGTGTGCTGTAATGTCCACAGAAATACATCAACTCGTAATACTGTTGTCCTACTAATAATGTGTGCCCCATACACTTCGAATGACCAAGAAGTTATGTATATTATTTTGTAAATGTAAGGTAACAAGCACACAAACTAAGCTACATTTAATACATTTCAACTATATATATACCAAGTTTAGTACGACATCCAACTATTTTATATAACAAATGACTACTTATGGATACAACATAGAAGTCCGAAAACTGAAATAAAGTTTTTCATGTCACAGAGTATATTGGCCTTCAGGAAAAAAAAATATTTGTGTCTAGTGATGTCTGGAGCGAACTATGTGGCGTCATAATAATGTCATTTTATCAGCATCCTGCATTTGTCTAGCTCAGAAGAAATAGACCCGCTATAAATTCCGGGTCTATTAATCTTTAACTACAGCCCAAATATATAGGTAATCTTACACATTCAAACTCGGACTATGGATGACTATTTACATAACTTTGAGTTGATCACAGTCACCTTTGAAATCGCATATGAATGCTTGAATGAATACGTGTCAGAGGGAAGCCAAGTATTCAAACAAAAAGGTATGCTTGATGAAACAATGCAATCCTATCAAGCCGATTACTATAGCCTCGGCACATCAATAACATACACAAATCAAAGGTCAGCCGATGTGAAACAATCGACTGAATGAAACAAAGCAGGAGTACTGAAGCCAATACTATAATCTCCAATCATGGGCTGAGCAGCTTTTGCGTAACGGATTTGACACTTAGACAGGGGTGAAAGAGTTAGGCAAATTTCAATTCTGGACACTTTAATGTGGGCGACACGGTTGTAATGCAATTTTTAAATAGTACTATAACATTAATAGGTCAATTACTATTACATTGCTTCATATTACTATTAAATCGAGTGTTTGTTCAACCGATTGTTTTAATTGAACACATTTTGAAAATATGTCAGGGTTCATGACACTATCCTAAAACAATCATTATGAGGCAAAGTAGCAATGAGATTTGAATATTATCACAACATCGAAAGAAACGGGATGCGAGGCGGCTAACTATGACAGACAGGGACAAGAGGAAACAAGAGTTGAGAGACTGAGGCAGCAACAGCATAGAAAGGTGAACGGGCGGGTAGGATAAGGAAATCTAAACTAACAGTCACACCAAGTACAGTCGCGCGTCGTCGTCATCGGCGGCTTGTAAAGTGCAATTGAAATTCACAAATATGCTTTGCTTAAGAATGGGTTAAATACATTTTAATGCAACTTAGTAGGCAAGATCAGCCGACGTTTAGCCACTTGTAAACGTTAATAATCCTTATATTACAGATATTACACAAGCAGTACAATATTATCGATCAGTTGACCGTTGTTTATTTAAAAACTACATCATTCATCGATTTTATTCAGTTCAAAATTCAACAGTTTCCAACAGTGTATTACATTTAAACATACTATATTTATATTAAATATACTGCGCGACGTGCACTCTGGCTTCGGTTCTTCGTGCAGCAGCTGTGTCGGTCGTCATCGTATTATAATACGTAAGTTTGTGTGTGCACACTGTTCTCAGTTCACACACCAACAATATGACACACACACTGTTGTGACATATTGCTAGTGTGTTTAACGGCAGAAACCAACGGGAAGGTGACATTGCCTATTCCACCATGAGTGAATGATTATGCAACGGTGTGTATGTGTATGTGTGCGTATGTATTATGGACGTGCATAGCTAAGTGGGGTAATTACAACTGATAAGAACATAAATAAATGCCTCTCATTGGCACAATGGTGATAAAACAAATGGAAACAGTATTAATTAAATAAATGGCTCAAATGATACTGGATTTTTTTAACTTGAAAAGGAGTTCACATACTAAAACGCACTTTTGATTAAATCAAGATGGCCAAAAGTTTTTTTGTGGCTAAGGAAGGGGCTGGTAATGTTGTCAGACTTTAGAAATTCTTTGTCAGCACAACCGTAATGTCCATGTCTGTTTGTATGTAAATGTATGCTTATGTGTGTGGTGATGTGTTGCTGCGCACGCTACAACAGAGAAATTGGGATTAAATACATAGTAACTTATGAATATATGGTAAATTGAATATCTGACATATACTGGTACTTAATGTACCCGTCAAGCCCCAACAAGAGGTGTATATGTCAATATGTATATATCTGTGTATATGCCAGGCATACACCAGTCACATCCACTGAGTTTATACCATGACAATGAAGATACAAAAACTCGCAGCAAAAGTATTTCTTGAAAATCTCATTCAGAATAACGAAAACTCAGAAATATTTTGATATGACCTTTATTCTCAGAATGCCAAGGTAAACTGTACAATATCTAAATTTTAAGTGAAGGTAAATTGCTCAGTATCTGAATAACAAGTGTCTACCGTGACATATACTGGATGACTTAATGTACCCCTCAAGACTTAATGTACCCCTCAAGCCCCAACAAGAGGTGTATATGGTGCAGGAGTAGGAGCTGATACTCCTGTCATACTTAGTGCAGGAGTAGGAGCTGATACTTCTGTCACACGCGGTGCAGGAGTAGGAGCTGATACTTCTGTCACACGTGGGGTAAATGATGTGAAATTTCGAGTAATGATCCATGACATGACAGATGTAATTATATTCACGATCTGGGGATTGGCGCATGTCTATCAAATCCACCTGAATCCGGTTCAGGAATTCAGTCTCCACAATGGGCTTAAGGGGAGCTTTAACTGTGTTTGGGGCAGCCTTCTGGCAGGTTGGACATGACTTACAAAACTCTTCTATGTAACTCCTGGGCATTCCATAATAATCCCTACTTGCAGCAGCTAGAATTTTCTTTCTGCTACCATGACCTGTGCTGATATGCAGCTTACTGGCAACGTCAAACATCTTACCACTGTGGATGACACGCTGACAATCCGACAGCGACATGTCACTGCGCCCACATGGACAAACACACATACACTAATTGATCCACTTTCTTAAAGACTAAGTGAAATTAACCTTTTTTATTCCCAATGTGAAGCTAAATGCTTGTGGAATACCTTAGAGACAGACATCTTCATGTTCCAACATATCACAAACCCAACGAGAGGAGAGGGTACAAATAAAACCAATCTTACATTTCTTTTTATTGACAAACATGTATGGCCAACTTGGCTTTTTATTGTAATTAATAAAACAATGGATTCAGAACGTGTTAGTATTTATCGCTATTTATCGTTATAGGCTACATGGAGTTTAGGCAGTATAACTGTATTGTTGTAGCTGATAATCTAAGTACCCAAGAAAAATGTAGCGACAAATGGTTACGTTAAAATTCCACCCAGACATGAAAACACATGCAAATAAGGATGGGTGTTTCAAAATAACATGAAATTTCAATTTAAGAGCCTGTAACGCATAGCCACCAAATAAACTATCCAAATGTGCCCCCTACACCCCAAGGGAAAAATAATAAAGTGAAAAATAATACAGGTGAGAATAAATATTTCATGACATGTATTAATGTCAACAAGTAGAACTGGCCATACATAACTGGTAAGATCAACACTTTCAAACAGCAAACTTGTACCAGTACCTGAGATTCACCCATGCCAAAGGGATTAGAGTTAATGAAGCCAGTTAATTACAGGTCATAGTAGACAGCATGTGGATCCACACTTGACCAGACTACAGGGCAAAAGACTCCTATGGCAGTCTTGGGCAAGTGACAACCAATTAAGTAATCAATGTGCACAGGTGGTAGACTTCATAATTGGCCAACCTAGTATCTGATGGAGCCTGTCACTGTGAACGTTTTAATTAATTATACTGCCCACTTTATAGAAACTTGCTGCCCAAATTTGTTGTTGGGTAATCACAATAAAAGGTGGGATATAACAAGGAATTAAAAAGAGTACATCTGTTGAGATGGTCGAAAGAATTTACTGTTGGCCTACAATATATATCTTCGGTAAGAATGAAACAAGTAACTACAGTATGTCTGATAAATTGTTACCTACCATTCCAAAGTGAAGCGCTTCTCATTTATACCACTGTCTCTTTCAGTTGGTCAGTTTGCTGGCGTGTGTGGTGCTGACACGGGTGGAAAATATCAGTGTCATTCATACGCCTCTACACGTTAATAAAATTTACAGGGGTAGAATTATAATTTACGAAATAAATTAAGATGACGTTAGGTAGAACTATTAAATTACATTAAATAGTTACGGTTTTCTGAAAATTATGAAGGTTGTCCACAGTCAGACGATAGCAGTCACTTCGGACAAGAATGTTCTCAGTGACTCGTCGTCTGTTTGTGAAGTTAAATGTGAACCGGAGTGTTCCAACAGAGATGTAAGGATGCTGCGTACTGTGCGGATATGTCATTCCCATACTCCACCCATGTGACTCGCCGAGGGAACGTTGAACTTGAAGTCGAAGTAGTCACAACCTTTCTTCGAGAGGAACTGATCGATCTTATTGCTGTCCATCTTGCTAAGACACTCGTTCAACTCTCGTTCGGCTAAAACAAAATTGGTGCCTCGATCGGATCTCAGTTCGCGGATGGGTCCACGGATTGCAATAAACCGACGCTCGAAACCCTCCGATTTACGTATAAATCTCCAGCATTGGCATTTTTTAAACTTAACATGTATAATGACTTGATAACTTCATTATAAAAATGAGCCATTTGTTTACCTAGGCCATAATACAACGATAGTAAATACATCAATGTTACCTTCTACTATCAGTTGGTATGTCGTGGCATCTATTCTGGTTCCGCATCTTATGTGGCACCACTTCTCGCAGGATTCGCACTGCACGGCTTTGGAATTTATCTATACTCTTCTGTGGCATTCAACGCAAGGGTGTAACGGCGGCATTGCTAATGAGTTGTGAGTAGCCTTTCTACTATAGTATCGCATTATTTATAGAAACACAACACCTGCACCATGCCGTGATTGGCTGCGGTAATCATCTATTCAAATAGTCACACCCTGTCACACGCCCTAATTGGCTATCTAGAACACCTAAAACATTTTAAGCCCATGTATGCTAATTCCAGTGTCGGGATTGGTGGATTGTAGAAACGGTACCCGTACCAGTACTGACCGTGCCTTAGGCCTAAGCTGTTGGAGATATGGGCATAGAACATATAGGAGATAACAAATCTAACAGCAATAGTACGAATATATTTCACGTGGTTGTTCTATGAAATTGCAAAATTTGTCAATTCACCGGCAGCAGCCTAAGTAATGAATTGAACTATAATTAATTACGAGAACACTGTTGTTTATTTCAATTTATTCCCAGCAAACACATAACGTTCCGCTAACGTTAGCATAGTGTTATATTTAGGTTAACGAATTGTTGTTTCCATATGATGACTATCCTGGGTGGTACATAGGTTTCTATGCTATCAGAATAGGTGAGTATATGTAGAAATGGGAAATAAATAGTTGTTGTTCTCCTCCTGATTTCCTCTACTAAGGGGTGAGGCTAGCCTTGGTTCCGTTCCTCGATTTAAATAGTACACACACACACATTCTGGTAACGTTCTGGGAACCTGTTTTTTTAGCTGGGTTGCTTGTGTTTTACTATCCCTACAGAATTGTTATGTACCTATTAATAAAGGTATGTTAAATAAACAAGAAATAACACATTTTGCAAGATAGATATAAGAAGCTACCCTGAACCGTTTTATACTTCACAGGAAGACTTGACACGCAAGATCTGCTCACATCTTCATTCAAAACATTCATGATCCAGTAAATGCAGATGTCGGAAGCTTTATTCCGATGTACTTTGAACAATGGGCAAGTGTGAAGAAACAAAGCGTTAACTTCGCCAGTGGATAATGGAAATTCTTACTATTTACTAAACAATACATCTGCTCAATGAACCAGTGCGAGCAGCAAGCGGACTGCTGTGGTCACACTTTCTGAACAGACACAAATCAAAGACAAATAACATGAAAGGATCTGTTCAGTGTAAAAATGCAAGAGCATCAAGCCGATTAGTAATGCTTCTGCCGACCCAACAAGTACTTACAACACACAAAACAAAGATAAACACCATAACATTATATGCTCATTGAAACAATGCAGAGAAGCAAGCAAATTACTAAGGCCGCAACACATTTGTACGGCACACAAATCAAAGACACATCACATGAAAGGATCTGCTCAACGAAACAACGCAAGAGCACCAATTAAGCTTACTAGGGTCTTTGGGTTTTTTCATGATTTTTAGTCAAATTTAAATGTCTATAAACTAGGCTCCTTATCATTTTCTAGAAGCATAACGACTGTGCGAGTAATCTCATTAAAATAGGTGGGCCGCGATCGACGTTGTCGGACATCGACGTGGTTAAGCATAAACAACACGTAACATATGTAACATTTAATTTCTTTTTTTAAACATAATATACCTATATCGGAGTCCATATATCGTTACACATACCCCCGAACAACTATCGTTAATTAAATTACAACTAAATAGGTGGGCCGATATCGACGACCTATACATTGTACAATAAACTAATTCACAATAAAACTATATCCTGCTGTAGTTAACTTTGAAATGGTGGTGGGCCGAAATCGACATGGGCCGAGATCGATGACATACCTTATACAATCAACTTATTTACAATAAAAACTACACTTTACATGAATCCTAGGTGGGCCGTGATCGACGGCATACATTGTACAAGTAACTGATTTACAAAATAAATAGGTCGAATATGTGGGCCGAGATCGACAAGGGCCGAGATCGACGTGAGTCCAAATGACAACCAATTAAGTAATCAATGTGCACAGGTGGTAGACTTCATAATTGGCCAACCTAGTATCTGATGGAGCCCGTCACTGTGAACGTTTTAATTAATTATACTGCCCACTTTATAGAAACTTGCTGCCCAAATTTTTTGTTGGGTAATCACAATAAAAGGTGGGATATAACAAGGAATTAAAAAGAGTACATCTGTTGAGATGGTCGAAAGACTTTACTGTTGGCCTACAATATATATCTTCGGTAAGAATGAAACAAGTAACTACAGTATGTCTGATAAATTGTTACCTACCATTCAAAAGTGAAGCGCTTCTCATTTATACAAATAATATAAAATAAAATAAATGAACTATGAGCCAAAACAAATACAAACAAAAATATACACTGAAATATAATAATGACAATGAGTTTCTGAAACAATTCCTACAGGTAATTTGGAGGTATCATTTTCCCCTCCCAATTGAAATCCATTCGTATTTGTAATAAAAGCATCTCCTTTTGGTACGGTGGGTCATAATTTATCAAAAAATATGAATTTTTTACCTCCTAGAATCTAAATCATGGTATAAATTGGGCGGTAGAGAATGAAGACTGAAGTGGGCTAGACTCCATGGCATATAATCCCCGACTCTATAGACTAGACATGGGCCACATTTAGTAAATTACTAATAATGTTTTAAACTCACCTTTCTTTGGAATGACAAGCACATCAGTGAGGTCGAGCTCAGGAAAGTTCACTAGTTGGAAGCGCTTACGTTTGATCCACCACCGAAGTTTCGGATTGTCGGTGGAAGAAGTAGCGGTGGGCGCAGTTTCATGTTGGAGTTGCCTAACGATTTCTCCATACTTTTCCTCCGGTATAACTTTAGAATTTTGCGACGACAGCAAACGGCCAAGTACGTCGGACATGTACGATTTATGATCAGTATCCATATTAAAAATTACTATATAATTCGTCTTTCAATCGTTATCTTAGTCAATGGCACTGATCAGTTTACAATTAACGTTACGTTACAACTAACATCCCTGAACTAAGTTATTTTATATAAAACACTTAATCACGACGCGTTTAAATTCCGAAATTACAACAGGCAATCAAATGAGTACAAATGCAATATCTGTCTAGCACGTATCGTAATATAAATCTAAGATAGGAAGCTCGCAAAAAAACGTCTCACCCAGCCAAATACTGTCGCGCGACTGAACGGTTTGTCCTCACTTCGCCCGGGCGGCAAATTACTTATTGTTGCCGAGTTGGTACCTCCTCTGCGTGCGCATGGTTTAGGAATCTCGGTCACTTCCTTCCGGTTGCGGTGATTTCTGGCTGGAAATGTCCTTCATGTTGGCATCGGCATTTATAAAAATTAACAACGTTTACGAACTTATCTACGTGTTATTCAGATGAGTTGTATATATACCGCTATTTACAATATGCAGGAATCATGTCAGCTTGAAGGGACAACATTGACGGTATATGTGCAGCTCTTGATACCTGAGGCTGAACTCGCTCGCAAAATATAAACATAAAACACTGTCACTATTACTCAGAAAGTTTTTTATGTTTATATTTTGCGATATGTGTGTGTGTGTGTGTGTGTGTGTGTGTGTGTGTGTGTGTGTATTACGCGCTAGATTGCCAAACAAATAATTTAATATATATATACTGATATCAGGGTCCGTACTCAATGACAGATACCAAAATGTAGGCTATTTCAAGTGGTGATATTCTCCCCCTCCAGTGTAACCATAGGACAAGTATGAACCTGATAAGTCGAGGAAAGTATACAAAGAATGAATGTAATCTTGTATTGAAATTAAATGGGGAGGAAATTAAAGAAGTTACTAGTGTAAAATACGTAACTCCTAAGTCATATTACATGCAATGATGGCAAAGATATTATAATTATGTGTCAGTATCGCCAGCTATATGCACGTGACACTGTATACGTACTACCTGGTACTTAGAAAATGTTATATGTGCACTGATGATATTAAGATAAAGCTATTTGATACTTTTAGTTCTTCAGTGTACGCATCAGAAAGAAATAATAAAAAGCAGTTGAGGAGAAATTTCCACAAAGGAAGATATAAGGAAATGAGGAAA
Source organism: Paraescarpia echinospica (assembly GCA_020002185.1). Taxonomy (NCBI): domain Eukaryota; kingdom Metazoa; phylum Annelida; class Polychaeta; order Sabellida; family Siboglinidae; genus Paraescarpia; species Paraescarpia echinospica. Next base: position 16,960,465 of record CM034541.1, read on the forward strand.
TATTTAGCAAAGATAGACTGGAATAATACACTGAAGAATAAGACAGCAACAGAATGCTGGAATATCTTAAAGAATGAAATAGAGTGCATCGTAGATAAATTTGTTCCCTTCAAAAAACAAGGGAAACGGACCAGAAAGAAATACTTATCGAAAGAAGCCATTAGAAAAATTAAGTATAAACAAATGATGTGGAAGTCATATAGACGTACTGGAAATGACGAAGACTACAACATTTATAAAGAAGCACTAAACCAAGCTACAGCTGAAATTAGAAATTCAAAGAGAAGCTATGAACATAAATTAGCTTGTAATATAAAACATGACAGCAAGAGTTTTTATGCGTATGTTCGAAGCAAACAGAAAGTTCAGGATAAGGTCGGTCCTCTAGAAGATAGTGCTGGAAATATAATATCAGAAGGATTCTTAATGGCAGAAGACCTAAATGAGTATTTTAGTTCAGTGTTTACCAGAGAAGACACTAGTTCACTGCCAGTACCAGAGGCTAAGTTCAAGGGGCAGAATCAGACTATTTAAGACAGTTAATTGTAACCCCAGAAATGGTAGCTAAGAAAATTAGGGCTATGAAGGATAATAAATCACCTGGAGTGGATGGTATTCCACCCAAACTACTAGTGGAAATTGTAGAACAAATTAGCATACCGCTTGCAACAGTTTTCAACTTGTCATTAGAAGAGGGAGTGGTTCCTTTAGAATGGAAAGAAGCAAACATTATACCGTTATTTAAAAAAGGTTCAAGAAACAAGTCAGAGAACTATAGACCAGTGAGTTTAACATCAGTGATTTGTAAATTATTAGAAAGACTAATTAAAGATCACATGGTGGATTTTCTTGTTAAACATAACTTGATAAACCCATCTCAACATGGGTTTCTAAAAGCGAGGTCATGCTTAACAAATATGTTATGTTTTTTGGAAGATATCACTAAGTGGGTAGATGATGGATCACCAGTAGATATCATCTACTTAGATTTTCAAAAAGCTTTCGACAAAGTGCCACATCAGAGATTACTGCTTAAACTAAAAGCCCATGGCATAGGAAATGGTATAATTAACTTGATAGAAAAATGGCTGATTGACAGAAGACAACGGGTAGTTGTTGATGGGGAGGCTTCAAACTGGAAATCAGTTTTGAGTGGGGTTCTACAGGGATAAGTACTGGGACCTATATTATTCTTAATATATATAAACGATTTGGACGATGATATAGCTAGCAAGGTGTTGAAATTTGCAGATGATACAAAAGTGTTTAGAAGGATTGAAAGTGATGGTGATAGACATCATTTACAAGATGATCTTGACAGGTTGATCAAATGGTCTGAAAAGTGGCAAATGTTGTTCAATTTGGGGAAATGTAAATGCCTCCACACAGGACATGGGAACGAATATGTAGAATATACAATGGGGGCAACTGTACTAAGTACTACTGTAAAAGAAAAAGACTTAGGGCTGACAATTAGTGCTGACATGAAGGTTTCAGAGCAGTGTGGAATTGCAGCTTCAAAGGGAAATCAAATCCTTGGATTGATTAGGCGAAATATAGCATATAAAGAAAAAGAACTAATAATACCACTGTACAAAACAATAGTTAGGCCTCATTTAGAATATTGTATACAAGCGTGGAGGCCATACCGCAAGAAGGACATAGATATGCTAGAAAGAGTACAGAGGAGAGCGACTAAAATGATACCAAAACTGAGGGATCTTAGTTATGAAAAACGCCTAAAAGAATGTGGTTTAACAACACTAGAGACCAGGAGATTGAGAGGAGATCAGATACAAGTGTTTAAAATATTGAATGGTTATGAAAATATTGATAGAAATATGTTTTTTTCAGTTAAGAAAGATAGAAAGACTAGAGGACATGAAGTTACATTAGTAAAGGAGCAGTGTAGATTAGACGTGAGAAAGTTCTCATTTTCACAAAGGACTGTGAATGAATGGAACAGATTATCTGATGATTGTGTGGGTGCTAGTAGTGTGAATATGTTTAAAAAAAAAATCGACACATACCTCAGAAGGGCTGGATATATGTAGATAAAAGGGTTGGACTCTCGATAAGCCAAAGGGCTTCCTTGTCCACCTGCCATCTAGAGTTAATTCTCTGGATGGCAATCTTGTGAAATCTTGTTAAATCACAACTATAGTGGAACCACACTGTTCACAGCATTCATAGGTTACATGTTTCTTATACTCATGTCTTTAGAAGACTGCTTCAACTACCCAGATACTGTAGCGTTTCAAGCATGCTTGCAGAGCGACTTGTTCCTAGCTGTAAAGCAGTTATAAGAATTTTTTTCAAAAAAATTAATTACATTTTTGATAAAACTGAAAACTCCCTAGTAGTTGCAGTCTTAGGTACCGACATCAGGTGGTTTGTGAGGACAAGGAGACAATGGGTTAAGTCCCTATACATATATAATGATCTTGTGTAATTGCAGCGGTACTGGAAATTATTAATATTAGCTTGTTAACTGTTACACTTGTATGGAAATATGGACCAATGTATGTGTCATAATGTGTATGTGTGTCTGAAATAAAGAATTGAATAATGACAAGAAAAATCAAGGCTATTGAGAATGAACTGGCACCAGAACATTGGCTGCGACCTACAGCCTGTCAACAAAAGATGGAGTGACATCAAAATGCTAACAAAAAACAAATCTGGGTGGAATGTTTTGACTGCCTTATAAGTAAAATAAATAAATAAAAAAGTGGAAAATCAATTTGAATGAACAGGAATCTCTGCATCATACAAAGGTCCACGGCTGGGCAACTGTTGTGCAGTATATAAGCTGACAGTCAGAAGTGCTCCCCAGCCACTTTTAAATCTACCCCGAAGTACGTCTTCCGGAGAGTGGGCTATTATATAGGTACCAAATAATTTAACGTACATGCACGTATACATATGCAATATATATATCATGCAACTTTGCATGTAAATTAAGTGTATATATATATTATTTATGTGGAACAAGGATCCCTGTTAATGTAGTGGAGTTATTGACTCAGAAGTGTGGCTAGTTTGCTGTAAATAACAAGGCTGATGTACGTTTGTGTCAGAGCTTTGTATTAAGTCAGTAATGAAATCCACATAATACAATATGTACATGATAACGTAACAGCAAAGGTAAGGGGAACCAACCACACGCAGGTGGCGGGACCCACCCATAAATTGACAAAAGACAGGTTTTGGTTTAAAGATTAAATTGCTTTGTGGAAGGGGAAAGCGTCGGAGTGCCCCAAAACCCCTTGTATGCATTATCATGTATATATAGCTAAGGTTGAAATCAAGAAATGTGAATGCTCAATATATAGCAGCGAGATCAATGACTATTGGAATTAACCCTATGCCAAACATATATTACCACACAGTACAACAATGAATATACATTATTACAACAGACATGTGTATATATATATTTTACATATACACCTGTATATATGAGGTGGAATGAAGCCAACATGCTTTTGTCTGTCCAAACACAGTTTATCAATAACATCCGGAAGCATGCCAAACACATAATAATGATGATCTACTGTGCTCCATCTCTCCCCGGGTGATATAGTCTCTGACAGTCTCTGTGCCCTCTATTGTCTAGAGTAAACTATATCTTTAAACTTGGTCAATGTAAGGCAATTTTTAGGATATGACAAAGTTAATGTTAGCAACTTTCTCACACCAGGGTTAACTGGGTGGCTGAGATATATTGTTGTGAAGGCTTTTTAGGGCCCACACTATATGCACATATATTACATACTATTTACACCTATACACACATTCATAGGTCGGTATCACTGTCCCCACCCAGTCTCCTGTCTGCATATGAAGGCCAACCTAAAGTTAACACCTTCATATACCAGGGTTACCTGGGTGGGTGACATATAATATCAGTTAAATACTTCAGTGAATGATAATCAACAAATGATTGTAGCAAGGTAGAATTAAAGTACATGTATAATGAAAAAATCACCCATCAAGAAGAAAACATTGCTCCAGTTATTTGTTTGGTTTCGTTCCTTCTGCAATGTTTCGATTATGGGTTGAAAATAATGAGTACAAATACAAGTGTACAATAGTTTGTATACAATAGTAGGTAAACACAAGAGAAGGTTAAGGGTAGCCACTATCAGACACATGGGGTGGAATGAAGCCAACATGCTTTTGTCTGTCCAAACACAGTTTATCAATGACACCTGGAAGCATGCCAAACACATTATAACACCAATCATCTAGGCACTATCCCTCCTTAGGTGACATAGTCTCTGACAGTAATTTCTGTGCCCTCTGTTGTGTAAACACATAATACATGTAATAATAATTGATATACTTCTTATACAGAACAGATCTTTTTAGACAAACTCAACTACATTAGGAAATGAAAGAAATTAAGAGCAAAATGGTTAGAAATTAATTAATTAGAAAACTTTCAACTTTGTATTAAGTTTCTTGATAATTTGTGTGACCGAGCTATTGCCAACTTTTTAAGCTTGAAAGCCAAAATCTGAGCATTTTCTGAAGCTACTTCACTTATAGTCAGTCCTCGTTTTTTGCGCATACATCTTTTCCTCCCACCCCACCTTTCTCTAGCATTGTGAGGAATTTTAACTAGAAGCTGGTATGGATCACCTGTATTAAATTCAGGAAATTTCAATTGATAATCGCTATTTCTGATAACAATGGGGCCCCCCTTCCTTCTGAATCCTGAGTGATGAGGATGTCGTTTGGGTAGCCTACCAGAGAAGAATGTTGGTGCAGCTTTCATCTTAGGATCATGTAGGAGTTTAAGTAAATTACCCTTTTTAGCTTGTTGTACTTCTAACTTTGTTGCTATGTGGGACCTTTGTAATAAAGAATTTATACCACTGAAAACATTAGCCCGATCACATATATTACTTTGATGGGGAAAGAGAGTAGACAAACCAGGAGGAATTTTTGTGACAGTAGCAAAATACAATTCCAACAATTTTAAATGGTCATGACAGTTGTTTATAGTTGCTTGCACTGCATGTAAATGTTTACAGAAATATGGCTGTCCCTTGTGAATGAAACCTAAACATGTACACATGGTAAGGAATATATTTACAATGTAAACCCCTTCATCTGGTGCCGGAACAGGCAGGTACTGGGCAACAACATTATGGAAAGTTTGAGCAGCACTTGAGTTCAATTGTGCAAGTAAATTTTCACTACCTACATTTAGAGAATATTCATGGTCATTTCCAGATTGCTTTTTATCCTCTGAAGTGACAAATGCCCACCCATGTTGATCCCAATTTGGAATGAGACCGACTTTCCGAGTCTTAACTAGATATAGGCCTTTCATGATACAGTTAAGTAATTTTCCCTTGGAAGTGTTTACCTGGTTTTTAAATCTGGCTAATTTAGTAGCATCACGCACAGTGTCATTTGCATGCCTCGGCAAAGTTCTGTCTATTAAAGTTCGAATTAGAAATGCTAGAGATTTGTTTAAATGATTCGCGTTTTCCCCTTGGACAAGTAACCTGAATTGATTTTCTGTTATGTTATTGGTCAACAACTGGATTTCGTCTATCTTGTTCCGGCACCAACATTGCTGTCTCAGCAGTAAATGTTGTTTGCCATGCACTATGAAACCAACATTTATTGAGGTAGTCAGCAAAACTATTCTTTGACTGTGCACTAACATATATAGTTTGGGATATCATTAGTTAAATAATTGAAAAATGAGTGTACCATGCTTGTCCGAACAGTTTTATGCCAACTACGCATTACACCTTTCAGTGCGGTTAAGACAGGGTTAATGAATATTTTAAGATCTGGATAAGTCATAATTTTTTCCTTTAGAGCTTGCAGAGCATGAAAGTTGCACAGATCTGATTGCAAAATTAAGTCCTTGCATGCTGTTTTAATGTCCCATGCCTTGTCATGCTGTACTACTGGTTGGAATACTGAACCATATTTCAAAGTGCAAGGTCTTAAATGGAAAAAACCATTGTTATCATTAAAAATGTAAAGATGTTTTTTATGTGCACAGTTTGAATGATGACAGGGCATGTTGGCAATGGTAATTTGTAACTGCATTTTGTGTACCTCTGAAATCTCACAATTACTGATAGCTGCCATACCAATCCTACCTTTATTTGTTGAGTCACAATAAGTCAAAATACTAGTTTTAAAACGTGCTGCATTTAGATCATGCTTGACATCATACCCACAGATCACACCAAACTCTTCTAAACACTTCATGTTTTCATCACTTCCGAGAACAATGTGGTAATTACGATTTAAGTTTACATCACCCCTCTGATACAAAATTATCTCAGTATTTCTCCAGTCAGAATTAGTAAATCTGTCTTTAGAAATGGAAAGATCCTTTCCTAGATAATGACGATCAATTAAATGACACCTGTTTGAAATTTGGCGTAAATTTACAGACTTTAGTGAGTTGTCAGTGTCACCATGTGTAAGTATACTTGTTGGATTTTCTGCAATGTAAATCTGACTTGGAGCTGTCTTTCCAGTCATTCTAGCCCTATCTATTTTATCTTTCATTGTCTGTGACATATGTCTACCCTTCTGGTTAGGCTCAGAGGTGTGAAATAGTGAATTCTGTCTATGTTAAAAAATGTCCCAATTGTCCAAGTCATCCTCTTTTAAAATAAGTTAATTTCCACCCACATATCATGTGAGGGTGATAAACGTGAAGTGGCAAACCTACATTGAACACGGAATCTGGCCTGTGTGATCCATAGGTATTGATATATACGCAGCATGCATAACATAGTGTTTGACCATTCCGTTTATACCATCGTGGTGTGTGTTGAGTGTCACAATTTAGACATTGTTTATAAATAACGATGCTGGTACTACATTTTGGACATATCGTGCAATCTGGGGATATTTCTGTGATTAGGCAGCCACACTCATTTCTACATACAGATGTGCGAGATAAACATGACACATACATAACTACTGCAATTTTGCTTCCAACGCTTTCCAAGTCTTCAGATGCTATGGGTTCAAAGCTGTCATCAGTTCTGTGAAACTGTTTGTTATCTGTTCTGCTCACATTTGAAACTAGTAAAGTGTCGTCATAGCCAAGTGTGGAATGATGCATCATTAACAAAATTTTGAATCTCTGTTATCGCATTCTTATCTATTTTACCTGAGGGTGAACAACTGAAAAATTTACTTTTCTTTATGCCACTTTTCTGCAAGCAAGTTAGACGCAAATATTTTCCATAATCAAAAGTAATATTAGCAGACAACAAACATGTAGGCCAATCACAGCATAGCACAATGCCTGATATATTTACCTTTTTATTGTTATTATTCTCAGAATGTGTACAGCTCTTTAGCCAAACAACTGCCTCAGGAGACTGCACATATGACTGCATGTTTGCTAAGGCCGTAACATCACGTTTACCTTCCTGAGAGCACGGGAAGTGTTTTGAGACTTTTTTACCATTGTTTACAATTACCCGTAGCCTCAAGAACTTTGACTTAACAACCGAAACAATTGGCTTATTAATTATGAGAGTTACTATGTTTGTATAATCAAGAACAAGTGGCGTTTCAGTACTTCTCATAATTTTTAAGGGGAGAATGTAGTTGTCCATCTTTCTTCGTTTTGTATCATTAAATACTGCTTGATAACTGCTATTACTGTTATTAAGATTGGTAATACTAATGGTTGGTGTGGGCATAGACTTGTGTTTGTTGCTTCTCTTATTACGACTGGCACTCACACTTTGGTAGCTGCTACTGGAAAGCTTTCCATTTGGCTTTTGTACTAGCATATTCACATCAACTGTGCCTGTCATTATCCATTGCATGATTACCTGTCTCAAAAAGTGTGAATAGAGAGAGATGTTGCGCAGATAAGCAATTTCATTTGTTTGAATTTGAGAATTTGGAAGAGCAAGACCATAGAACTTGGTCCGGTATAAACTTGCTAGTGAGGCACCTATTATTACAGAGACTCCGCAAATGGATGAACACGTCTGTAATGGATATTTATGAGAACATAGATGTGAACAGGTATGTGAGCCAGTATCAACCCCAGGTTGGTGACAAAAGTTATAAAGAGGAGCTGGTTTCCCCAAGTCCTGTGATATCTTTTGAAATATAGTCCTAACTGTTGCTGGCATTCCCCACCCAAGTGTGTCTGCATAGGTTACAATATTAAATTCCATTGAATACACAGCCAGTGCAAAGTGATTGTAACAAAATGTTAGTTCCATCTGCATTAGACACTTGTAAATTGCCCATGAAATATGTTCCACCAATACTACCAACAGGTACAAACAAAATAATTTGCCCATCATGAACATTTGCAAATTGTTGGTGAATCTGTGCGCCAAAATTTGTCTTATGTTGTATATCTGATGCATAGTACACCAAAGTTTTAGTATCATAAAATTTAGCATTCAGCATTACTCTAATCTGAGATAGAAGCGAATTTGACAGCCAACGTTCACCAAAAAGAAATGTAAGATCTTCAATGTAGTATCGGTTATTTGCTATGAAGACTGTCATTTTCTGCATAGTTCAGAACAATTTGCAAATATTCATCTAAACATTTGTGGTCAAGCTGCGAAACACCATCTATGGTAAAATAATTTTGTTGTTCTGCCCAACTAATTTCCATCCTAACTTTTTCTTGAATGTCCTTCCCAGCAAAGAAATCTTTGAAAAGTTTAATGGTTTCCACTGAATAACAACCATAATCCAGCACAATTTCTGCTCTATCCATGTGATTTATCTCAATTTTCTGTAAAATTCCCTCTATCTGGCATAAGGGCGGCATATAAGGATACTGACTGGGATCAGTAGATGTACACTTAACATTAGTTCCAGATCGAATGTCAACTTGCTTAGATCTGAGTACTGCAGGAAATGTGGATTTAAATAATTCTTTTCTAGCTTGCACAAAGCATGATGCAGATTTATTTTGGCTACTTACACATGGAGGCCGTGGTCCTCCACCTACAACTGTGGCGCTGTCTTGACTATTTATGCTGAGAGGACTCACACCTCCTACCACTGTCATGTCAGTCACTGGAGTCTCGATGGATGTGTCCAGTGGCTGCAATGACACCGACGAACGATCACCATCATCTCCAGTCTCTACATCTCGGCATAGGTTGCGGTGCTTAGTCAGGACGTGGTCAAGCAACACATCCTCTGACGAGCTGACAGAAGTGCAGAAGGGACACCGCACTGCACAGCATTGCACAGCAGGTCTCTGACGTGGTATCTGATGTTGGGTCCTCGTCTGACGTTCCGGACTGGTTGAGTGGTGCTGGAATGCAAACTTCTCTATAACAATATATCAGCCATTCTTGAATGTATCTATGCATAAATGAAAAACATTTATAGGTTTATTTAGTTTTACTGAAATCATCGGAAAAACTGTTGAATTCGCTTTGACTGGATTTGTTCAAAATACCACCTAAAATTTGCTCACCTGATAATTAAGGCTTTATATGACTCTCAGACAGACAGACACTGTATCATTTTATATTTATGAAAAAATTGTATACCTTCAGCAAATTTTTTTTATCTGGAAATTTTAATGAGCTTTAGTATTTTGGTTGATAGCCCATCCTTATATGCTAGAGTACTGGAGTAAATTAAAATACAATGATCTGCCTTAGAACATACCTTGCAGCGTGAATGCAGCTGCCCTGGAGGGATGGCGATGGGCACTCCTGCCACACTGATGAAGATATAGTCCTCCAGGTCATCCGGGCACACAGTAGGACCAGCAGGGTGTCCTGTACCTGGTAGAATATAATTGCCGTAGGTCCGCACTGGTGCAGGGTCTTGCCTGCATCTGCAGGGCTGAGGTGTCCTAGCAGCCTTGGCTTGTGCCTTGGCTACTATACGCCGTTGATGGTCTGCTCGGGTACGGGATAGCTCCTTGGATACCATGTCTGCCTCCCTGCAAAGACACATATTCTACTTTCAAGTAATTTGTGATAAATGAATGTTTTTCAAATGTCTAACCAGCTCAAACACAGCAGGTACGACGCAAACATAACAAAGGGAGACAACACCATATTCATCATACAAAATGGTCCTTGCTTGAACTTACTTGGCAAAGCCGAGGCTACTGTCATGTGACAGTATCTGCAGGACACAGTTGGCAGTCGTAGCATGTAACAAGGAGTTGCCGTACAGTGATGGATGAAGTCCGTCCATACTAAAATGTCCCGGTTGCGTGAAGATGGTGTCCCAATCCCAGAAATGAACACCAGGAATGCGTGCAGACACCTGGTGGAGACGCTGGTTGTATAACAACCCTGTCTTGTAGATATCATCACTGTAGAAAGGAATTAAAGTAAGTTTCAGCACAAGTATTACTTTGTTCAAACATCTCTAAACGAAATGTTTACAGCCACAATCCTATTTAAAATGCGTGATATATATATTATTGCTTCATGAAAGGTGTAGAAAAATGTAGATAATCAGTAGACATATCATTTGCTTATATTAGCAAGTTCCAAAAACATAATACAAGACAAACCATGAATTACGTTTTTCCAATAGCCAAACACAATTTTGTATATGTGATCACATTTTTATTGTTATCATTATGATATTTTCTAGTACTAACTCACTCATCTAATCGAGGGAGTACACCAGAAACTATGAGGGGCACTCCAGGGTAAGTGTCCTGGGCCTCGCGAATAAGTCGATGGTGTTGATCTATGGTACGGTCTAGATGACGGATGTCGTTGTAGATGGCTTCTAGGTGGTTCGTAGCCACATGGACAATAACTGCATCAACCTCTACTGGATCCACTTCAGCAAGCACTGAAAGCATATTATTCTGTTAAAGACAAATGTCCCTATTTGTACTAAAAGCAAAATCATATTTACACAATATTCATCAACTGTTGAATGTTGTGCAAGAAAAAGCGCAAAGTGAAAATAAACAGGTCACTTTACTTAAGTTTAAGTTAAGAGATGTTCTAAACTTCTGCATAATTTAAATGAAATTGTCTTGCTAAGCCTAAGACTGAACATAAAATAGAGATGTCAATGACAATTGCAAATTAATATATTATGTTTTCTATTCTAATTCCTAAAATTAATTATAACATTTCATTGTAGTGATATCATAGTATGTAACATATGTATATCAAATAAAAGCTGAGGCGCTCAGCAGTCAACATACACCTATCATTCAACAAGACAGAACAGGAGTGTCCATAATTCTAAAGTAGGCTGCTAAACGCGCTAAACCGTAAACGCGAAGCCGGGCCGCGTCAAAAGTTCTATCGGACGCGACACACACGACGACCGGCATCAGCTTCAAAGAACACTTGTGTAATGTAACCGTATCAAGTTGCAGCGAAATCACTATTCCTAAAATGCTAATGATGAGAATGTAATGTTATTTAAAAGAAACAAAATGTATGACCAATGCCAATGCCATTGGCATTGGCAATGGCAATGCGTTATTAAGACGTGAAAGAAAATTGAAATTCGGCAACATCTTAAGTTAAGTTAATGGATTCTCATCTGACTGGATTAGCGGCACCGTCTAAATATAAATATGTATTCTTCAGTATCAGGTAGTAATCATTTATTGAATATAAAAACTGAATATGCTTCCTGTATATTAATTTACGAACCTTGTTCAAGTAGTTGATCATTATTAGTCATAAAGGGCAAAATAATCTACCCGGGAAGGTACCAGCCGAGAAGGGGTTACAACACTATTTTACAGGAAATTAACATACAATTTCCACATGTGTGATAACACTACAGTAAAATGTGTACAGTAATATAGTGATCGATGCACAATTTCTAATTTCACTGTGTGCGTCTTAGACAATACATCTTACCTTGGCGAATGCCATTGACACCAACACCTCGTCTACAGTAGAGCTCGAATTGGACACCATCTAAACTATGGGGAAGATACTTGAAAATAGAATCCGCAAAGACAGCCACCAAGTGAGACATGCTGTGGATTTGCAAGAAAAAATGACAAACCAGAAAAACTGCAACAATACAAAGTTTTTACAAACACGAAATCCAAACAGCACTGCAGTTTGTAACTTGTCGAATTCTGCCACACACACATAGGGACACATGTGGTGTATTTAAAATTGCCCGCCAAAGTTGTACAGGCCGACCTGCGAGTTAGGGTTATAGGTGCATGGCAAGTCATCAGAGATTTTGCGGGTTCCAGAGTCGAATTACCGGGTATGTGAGCAGCAACCGGTTCACCCGTTTGAACTCATAGTCATTTATCTTTTTAGAGGTTGGTCATATGTGACCCGAATTGGATCTAGACACAGCATACCTCATTTATAGCTAAAAACATAGAAAACACTTTGCATTGTAGATACCTCAGTGGTATTCATCAACCTACTGGAAAGTTGTGGTTATTGTTTAATATGGGTTGATGCATTCATTACCATTATATATAACTGCTTGCATACTTGAGTGTGGAAGATCATATTATTATAATGTATGTAGCCTTCTAATTATAGCTGTTTTACGTTTTGATTTATAACTATTTGTTATTTAGTCAACACCGAGACCCAAACGTTGATATGATGCATGCATTAGCAATTAATGAACTCTCATAAATAATTATTGTGCCCAAATGTATTCATATGTTATGCTATCTCTGGAAGATACGACTTTATTTGTTCAAAATAATTTATATGTTAACATTATGTCTACATAATAGATCAAAATTCTCCTGCATGGTATTATCGTCAAATGAAGTGTGTCTTTTTACGTCTTTCCGAGATAGAAAAGTTAATAATTATTTCGTTTGCCACAATTGTACATCTAATTGATGTCAATTCTCCAAAGGCACTGTTTACGTCAATAGAAAGATGTCTAAAATTTGTCAATTCACTAGCGTGATTTATATGTCAACAGAAATACGTCTAATAGACGTAATTTTTACGTCATTCTGAGACAGAAAAGATTCTCTGTTCAATCAACATCACTTTCAGGTCAATAAAACTGCATCCAACAGACGTCAATTCTACAGCGTGATTTAGACGTCAACAGAAAGACATATAATAGACGTCATTTTTACGTCATTCTGAAACGATAAAAGTTCTATGTTCAACGTCGTTTTCGGGCAATTATCCAGCGTGATTTTTATGTCAATAGAAAGATATGTAATGTATGTCAATTCGTCGGCGTGATTTAGATATCAACAGAAAGACATCGAATAGACGTCGTTTTAAATCATTTTGAGACGTTGTCCGCTTGACCAAACATTAATTGCTAAAAGACTTCGTGAGCCCACTGGGAGCCCTGTCTAATATAAAGCACATCGCTTTGCTCTTAACAGCGGGAGTCCAGTGTCATGTTAAATTATTCGGTTGTTCCACCTTTTTGTTTATTCAATTAAGGAATTGAATAATTCCAATTCATTTTTGAATTGATCCCATTCCTGCTACTGAAATATTATTTTTAAATGTCAGTGACCTCAGTTATAATTGTGAATGAATTTGTGTAAATACGCAAGAGTAAGTTTGTGTTTATAATCAGGACGCCTTCTTTAAAAATACATGTTATTAGGAATGATAAAATCATTGCATTCAACTTTTGTTCAAACTGAGTTGTGGACAATTATAAAGTCCCTGCTTTCAACTTGTGTTCAACTACAACGGATTCTTTAAAATGACTAAGTCTATGCTTTCAAATTGCGTTCAACTGCTGTTGAAATGTAAGTCTCCACTTTCAACTTGCGTTCAACTACAGTTGAAGTCTAAGTCCCCGCTTTCAACTTGCATTCAACTGCTATCGAAATGTAAGTCCCTGCTTTCAACTTGCGTTCAACTGCTGTTGTTCAAAGTATGAGTGCTCGCTTTCAACTTGCATTCAACTGCAGTTGAAGTCTAAGTCCCTGCTTTCAACTTGCATTCAACTTCATGTTCACATTCAACTTGCATTCAACTGTTGAACGCAGGTTGAACAGCAGTTGAAATCAACTTTCAACGGTTGAAATTCAACTATTCATATAGAATCAGTTGAATTTCAACTGAAACTCAGTTGAATTTCAACTGAGTTTCAAATAAACATTTTTGTTTGGGCAATGCCAAATTCCCGCCACACCAACCATAATCAAGGGCTCAGCATTATTGCCTTGACCTTGGCATTGTTTGAAATGTTAAATATCACATAGGAGATGAGTGTGTAGGTGATGTACAAATTGTTTCTTTGCATTCTATAGAGTAGAACGAAATTTACAATGTCTCCATGATTTTAATTTAACGAGTTTTGAAATGCCTACACACATTTATCAGACAAAATTATACAATCGTAATCGTGCAAGATCACGAAGACAACTGAAATCGAGGAAAGGAATGGAGCCACTCGCACTCCTGACGACAGGATAGTGCTAGATAGTCCACGACATGGACTGTCGATCAATACCAATATATTTTGTGTCACCAAGTTATGGAAATACTCCGGACCGTGGCACAGTTGGCGTTGAGTCAGGACACCGGCGGCGGAGAAGGTTAAATTGTCAATGCTTGTTGCGTTTCGGGGGTATTCTATAGGTCTTTGTCGAGTTATCAGAGAGTGAGACAACCATTAATAAATTGTCAGGGGTCCTATACAAACGTAAAACATAATAATTGAATTACTTGCAAATAATCACCTCCATACATTTCAAACGGGAGCTTTCTTAATTATTTTCTGTCAGTGCGATTGCTAAAATGACGATCATTAAGGTAATTGTGAAATCTTTTTTATATTATCACTGCATATAAAGCTTACTCGGAATTTTATATGCATTTCACATTGCATCTAAGTACTACTCCATACTATATTGTCTAATATTCTACTATCTTCTATTATTCTTTTGTTGGTCAGTCCGATACGTAATTGTAAAGTGTGTGTGTGTGTGTGTGTGTGTGTGTGTGTGTGTGTGTGTGTGTGTGTGTGTGTGTGTGTGTGTGTGTGTGTGTGTGTATATATATCGTAAATTGTATATATATGTAGATGTCAAATTGTTAAACGCGAACATGAAGAGAAACCGCAGAAAGCAAAGGGAACCGGAAGGTAATAACCGCCACCCCACATCGCGCGGCACGCATAACTTATCTATATATAGATTACAGGAGGTACCAACTGGGAAACATTAATGCTCTTGCGCCCGGGCGTTATGGGATTCCCATTCTGCCCCGGAAGTGAGGCAGGGCAGTTTCGGAATCGCCCCACAATCAACTTCGCCCCCGACAGCGCTATCATTACTGTACGCATGTTCGCGCGCGATATAAATAATATGATATATCGTTAATATATATAATATATACTGGCGCGGGAGTGTGTGTGCGTGTGGTAGTTATAATCTTGGCATTGTTTCTATTAACATGTAGCTCGATTAATTAAGGCATGATTATTATCATCAGTATGGTTTGTAGGTAATGAAAGGTTTCTACTTAATTTAAAAAACAAAATAAGTCTTACGAATAGCCAATAATTGTGTTCATGCGCGCGCACGTGTGTGTGTGTGTGCACGTACACCAATACGTTCTTTTGATAAGAAAATTAATACGAATTATTATTCAATTAATGAAATATAATGCTACCATCAGATATATATTAAAGGGACAGTCACACTTCGTGGCTTTTTTATTTTTATTGCAAAATCATGTTATACAGTATACATTATATCTATCATAGCGTACTTACTGCCCAAAGATGTTTTAATGAACCATTTTGTTTTATGAAATGTTAATGATAAGTGCACATATCACTTTGTTTACATCGACTGCGAGTCGCTTTCGAAAGCCGTTGTAGACGTGACTAAAATCCGACTACTAATGAGACTGATATGCGTGATCACGTGGTACGTGATCACGTAATCACTTGGACGCAAGTTGCATAGTTGTTGACATTCGAGCGTAATGGCGGGTAAGAAAAGGTTCTGTCGTGCAGTACTATCTTCAGCGGCGAAGAAAAATCAAAAAGAACGTGACAAATTCCAGTCTACTACACGGGTAATTTTGGAAGAGCAGAAGGTACGATGGGATCGCCTGAAGACTGCCCTAAATGCGAAATCTGATCATAAAGTGGCAGAAGTTCTGCTTGACACGTAAGTTTTTTAACTTGAGTTGTTCGCATCACCAGTGGCAGTGACCAGACATTACATCGTCGTCGTGTTTTGTTGACAGTGAATTCCAAGTGAACATGATGTCGTACAAATGAAATTTTAAATTTGAAGTATATTTGATGCCGATAGATTGGTTGCATTTATATAGAACATCTCCCGTTCGGGCATCATCATCATGTCGTTCACACTCACACTAGGCCGTAATCGTAAGCTAGGTAGAATGGTAACCCGGTAGAATATAGGAACGGAATGGAATATGAAGTACATTACGTAGCTCAATCATCGCCCATCTATTCGACAGCATTATTGTCTGGTACTGGGTATAATTATTGTCGTGTCGTAACTTCGTGCATCGCGTAATACCGTGCGGTGCCAACGTCATATTGGAAATGTTATGTCAATTTGTTCAATTCCATCTGAGACTGAGTCTGTGCCTGTGCCGTGGGTTAAAGACAACATTTAAAAAAAATTAAAATGACAGCTAGCTGCAGCTACAATTGTTAATAAACCTGGTTGAAATGTCACCATCCGTTATTAAGAGTGTTATTTTTGAATATTAATTCACCTACAAAACTGGCAATGGCATCAACATCTTTAAAAGACTTTGTTTCCTGAATGTTGACAGTCACGAATTATAGTCGGAATGCCCCACTGCCTGAATGCACAAAACCTAGTCGCAATGCTCCAACTGTCTGGTCGCAATGCACCACTTTTGGTCGGAATGCCCCACTGATTGTAAAATTATCAAACCTTTGCATACATATAGATAATACAAGTGTATAATTAAAACATTAAATATTAAATGCATAATTAATGTAGAAATAACATGTTTCGTTGACTTTCTGTACATCCTTGAAAGTAAACTATGTTTTGTCTTCGTATACACGTGCATGATTGTATTACATAACATATCATGAAATATCGATTACATTGTCCTTTGATGTGTAGAAGTCATGTAGTAATAGCCTAATAGGCATCCTGCTCATGGGTTGAGCAGATCTTTTATGTTGGTTGTTTTGGAAGTGTGCCCACACTAATTGGCTAGCTACTCTGTCGGTTTGTTTGAATAACAGCATTGTACCAAAAAGATTGTACAAAGTACATTGAAATAAAGCTTTTGACATCAAAGAAATCTAATTTATGTTGGTTTGGAAAGCAGGTTGAAGACGGGGAGGGACTACATATATATACACCTTTATTAGGTTATGGTTGATATCGTAAATGTATTATATATATACATATATATATAATACATACGATATTAAATAAAATAATAAAGGTATATATATATACTATTTTCGATTTATATATATATATATATCATAGTTATGTGTTAATGTATGTTCACATTTTTGTATTATTTATGCTAATTTAAAAACAAATATTTGTCTATTTTAATTTACCCTTTGTACATATGTTGTACGATATAAATGATGCATGAATGGCTTGGCCATCGAAAAAATAGTGTAAACTAAGTATGTTACCGAGTGAAAATAGAAATTATTAATGAATCAATACACAGAGTGATCGAGACTCTAATAAAACAATTACTGTATTATAGTTACTATATTGTTTCGCGGAAGTTTTCGTTTTGATTTTCTATAAATAATTGAAGGTTATATCTTCTTATATAAGTGTAGACATTCATAATTAAATTACACTGAAATGATGACCATTGACTTTTAATGTGACAGGCTGATAACAACAACAGTGACAAGTGTGGCATGTGTGTGTCAAGAATATTTAGAGGGTTGTGTAATTGGCTTCTCTACTCCTGCTTTGTTTTATTGAGTAGATTGTTGCACATTGTCTGTTCTTTGAATTGGAGGCCATAGCAATTGGCTTAATACCCTTGTATTGTTTCATGGAACAGACCTTTTGTTTGAATAATGGCATTGTACAAAGTGCCTTAAAACAATGCGTCCCACATTAGCAGCTTCTAGCTGAAGTTGGTTTCCGTTGACTTTGATGACGTGAAGGCCTACCTGTGTAATCCAGTTCTTACTAAGTCCTCCTTGAATGTTTTGAATAAAAGTTAGGAACTGAGCAGATCTTGCGTGTCAGATTTGTGTTAGTATATTGTTTTACGTTACATTCCGAATAACAAGAAAATAGATATATAGACAAGACAGATAGAATTGTGTAAATAATACATACACACATAATCAAAAAAGTGTAACAGACGGTGAAATGACGATCAATTCCGGGCTGACAGTGGAGCCAACCAAGGCTGTAACCAGTTCATTAATTTAAACTAGTATAAAATAAATACTTATTTAGTGAACTGGTCAACCTCAGAATAACTGTGTAAACAAGGTAATAATAATTCCACGTGTAGCGTGTGAATTAAGTTGTTATAATAGATCAGATATGTAAGATGTAATAACAATAATAGTAACTAATGTTCAATTAAGTAGCGTAGCACAAATATTTGTTGATACTCTTCTTCTCTAAGAATGTGTGTAGTGTAGTCATGGTTTGTGTAAACACTGAATATCACATATGTTGGCGACCCCTTTGTGATGTGGATGTGTGAAGATTGGTCAACGCTACACGTGCTTTTGAGTGTCTGTGCTTTCTTCTCAATTTCCTTCATCCCCGTTCACGCCACGCGGACGATAGCAGGTATTCAATTGGTGCATTCGTTATCAATGAGGAGATGGCTAGATTGTCTTTGAAAACAATCCATCAGTATTCTTATGTTTTATGTGTAGCGAACGAATCAGCTGAAACAAATGCAACGATCTAGTAATAATAATAACATTATTAATATATATGTATACATCATGGAGGTCTTTATAAAAACGAACTACGAACTATTCTACATATTTACCAACTTCCGTTCTTTTATCACCTAATTCACAATAAGTTGTATATTGTTTAACTATGACACCCACTACTAACAGTATAGTGTAGTTAAAATGTCAAGCAAAGTCCATGTACATATATCACTACCCATATATATATATTGTATATATAAAGTAATATATGAAAAGTCGCGTGGACGATACTTAAAGAAGTTATTACACTAGCCGACTTGCCCGGCGTTGCCCGGGGAAAAACAAACAAATAAACAAACAAACAGAGAAACCATAAAGTTTTATAATATATAGATACCATAAGAGGTGCATTGCGCCAAACCATTGCAGCATTGCGACCAGGTCATTATCTCCAAAGTGGGGCATTCCGACCAAAAGTGGTGCATTGCGACCAGGCGGTTGGGGCATTGCGACCACACGGTTGGAGCATTGCGACTAGGCAGTTGGTGCATTGCGACTGGTGCATTCAGGCAGAGGTGCATTCCGACCATTACCCATCCACTCACAATGGTCAAATAGCACAGGATTTTAAATTACATGTTTTTTATGTCAACATCATAATACTAATTTGTATAATTTTTTACAGAACAACCTTTTATTACCTCTGTTTTTGCAGGTGACTACTGGTAGTTATTTCGACATAACTTAATAATTTTTTTACAAGTGATGTAGCATATTTATTATTATTATTTATGTATTTATTAAGTAGGTTTGATATGTTGCAAAAGAACATGTTTCTGCATGACTATACACAAAGATTGCTGAGAAATACAACTGCAGAGGTTTTTAAACATAATTACTTGTGCACACATTTGTGTATCAAACATTTAAAGTGTAAACACTTGAAATTAATAAAGCTTTATCTAAATAGTTCCAACACATCTGAGCAAAACGAATCCAGGACAAAATCCCCTCCGGACAGAATCCCTTCAGACAAAATCCCCCCCGGACAGAATCCCCTCTGGACAAAATCCCCTTAGTTAACCCTGAGGGGATTTGGAATGTATGGTGTGTGACAAAAAAATATTTAGGACCACACATTGAGTATAAACATATTTTACTGATCACCTAAAACATATAAATACATTTCAAGCAAACGCAAATGATGGTATAGAGCACAACTTGACCATAAAATGAATTGCAGACATATCAGTAAATAAAACAAATCAGCAAAAGTATAGTTCATTTCCATCCGATGCAGTGTCCAACACCCTTCAGGGTGTCCTCCACAAACTTGTATGGAACACAACTTGACCACAAAAAGAATCACAGACACATCAGTAAATAAGACATTTGTATCAACCAAAAACTGTCAGTATCTGAGTTGGTGTACCTCGGGATGTAACGGCCTGGTCTTTCATCGTGGCACATAGCTTAATGGCTGAGACTGCATCTGGATTGGCATCGTGACTGTGTGATAAATGTCCGGTAACTCTCTGGATCAGTGGTTAACTGCTCCCTTACAGCCGAGACCTCTACAGAGTACTCCCATCGGATGGTCGTCTTGGACTTGTTCTTCTGGGTGTACATATGCCCATCTAGTAGTAGCTTGAGGCCGCCTTTCTGTCTCTATATTATTTCCATGGCTGTAGACTGATCATAGACTGAGTGGGTAATGATGCTCATTTAGTTTCCCCAGTATTTGAACAGTCCTTCCATACAGGTATTTAAACAGGTCCTTCCATATGAATACAGATGGCCAATAGCAATTACATGGCTTCCTACACAGGGATGATCCCCATAGCAATTAATGGCTTCAATTATAATTGATTTAGCAAATCTGAGTTTTTAACAGTGTCAGAGTAATAAATTAAAACTGTGAATACCGTTTTGAGAAATTTTGGAAAGTAACCGAAGTTATAGTTTTGAGTATTAATTTGTATTGATATTGAACAATTATTGTGTTTATTATTAAAATAGTGTTGGCAACTTGGCAAATGTGTTCCCTTAGGTATTCAAAAAAATAGTTTCGAGTAGGCATGTATGATTATATTTAAAGTATCATCCAAAATAATTATGAAGGGGATTTTGTCCAATTTTTCCATAAGGGAAGGGGATTCTGTCCGGTTACCGAGCAAAACGTTGGTTTCATGCGTTTTTTGTATCACTCACACCAGCCTACTAGTACACATAACATATGCACGAAATGAACAATTACATATAAAACATTGTATTAAAACACATTATGTTTTGTCTTGTTGACAAACTAATTATGATACTTTATGGCATTTCTTTACACAAGTTTGGTCCTAGTGGATGTGATGTGCTAATTTTATTCTTAAAAATGAAGGTGATTATTATAAACGGAAATATGTTGTTGCAACTAAAATATCATAAAAAAAATAAAATAGGTGATAGGTATTTTATCTTACAAATAACAGTAAAATTGCAGCAGTTTTCATTTCATTAATATCATCAGAATGAATTAGAAACTATCTCGAGTCATGTTCACCTAACAGCTGTATACACATAGTCAAGCATCAGTGCATTGTGCTGTCACTCTGTCAGATTTTGACACCTTGGTGTCAGTTAGAGGATCCTTTGACTCTGTGTTGTGTATTGCCCCACTGACACCTCTATTGTCACATAGTCAAACAGGATGTTAGACCCTCACAGCAAGTGGCCTCATGCTGAAAGTAACATGGGATAGTTAAGCATATCAGACAATTACTGGTACACACCTTGGCAATTATGCTGTAGAGAAATTAGCACAGGTTTTTACATTCAGATTGTTTTTGTATAACATTACATTAAGTGAAATTACAGAGAACCTCAACTTTATTATTAACATTACACTAGTATTCACAGGCAGACCAGTTCAATTGGTTACTGGAAAAAAGGTAACATACAAAAATTAAACGGTTAAAAAGTAACATATTACTACTATTTTATATTATTTAATACTTCTGTATTATAAATAATGTTTGGTGTTTAAAATTTACCTATAGGTCATTATGTGTCTAATCAACACATTTACATAAATAAAAAGAAATTATTTATGACTGTTATGCAGGTACGAAAAATATGACAGGTTAAAATTAATGACCTCAACACCAAGAGATGTGGTCAATCCTGAGCACCAGCTTGCCAGTCCATTAGGTGATGATAGTGAGAGCAGCACACTCACTGCAGAGAGTGGGGTTGTCCCTATCTTGTCAAACTCAGCAGCAGCCGATTCACCATCATCCCAACCTGTGGCAGGGCCTTCATCACTACCTTCACAAGTGGCAAGCCCATCACAGAAACCAGACATCATGCATATCTCCTTTGGGTAAGTTTTCATATAACTTTGCATATTTATAAATGTTAGTATTGCTTTGCTGAAATGTTGCGGTATGATATTCTACTCTAATTTCTACATGTAACATAAGTCATTGTATTATGCATGCCTTGTTTCAGTTTTACATGAGTTATGTGGTTGACATTAAAACAAAAAGAAGTTAAAAAGAAGTTAATGTTATGACATACCATTATACTAATTTGTGGAGGTTAAACAGATGTAGCACTTTTTTGTGAACTAAACTTATAATTATTCAATAAGTATTTGTTTGTAGCTCTCTGTCATGTGATGAAGACAGTGAGGAGGGCGATGATGATGATTCATGGCTACCATCACAATGCACGGAGGATGCTTCATACGAGCTTGACATCAGTGTCACTGAAAGGTACACATTACTCTTAGTCAATGTAACATGGAAGAAAATGGGAAATTAGAAGAAATTAAATTTAGGTCAATTGCATAATTGGTGTTACAATTTCAGTAATTCGCGGTGGACTAAGACTTACACCAGCCTTGATAATAAAACCATGTTTTGTTTACCAGCCCATCCAAAAAAATAGTTAATTGAATACAGTGATAGTAATAATGTAATAATAAATATTTGATCAATATATAAGTGAGACAAAAGAAAACTGAAATTGAGGAATGGAATCAAGGCCACCCTCACCCCTGACGACAGGGAATCAAGGCCACCCTCACCCCTGACGACAGGGAATCAAGGCCACCCTAACCCCTGATGACAGGGAATCAAGGGGAGAACAACAATATTTAAAGCTTCAGCCACAGTAATGTCAGTGGTGATGCATTGCTCGTATTTAGTGGCAATTATAATAATAATGTTCAAGTTGCATATTTCTTTCAATCTGAAATCAACCATCCTTTTTTGTGTGGATATATTGTGTTTGTAGTGTAACCAAAGAAGACATGAAAGAGGCCAACTGTATTGCATTTGAAGAACAAATCTTCACCACTGCCCAGGGAAGTGAGAAGTGGCCTGAACCACTGCCTGGAGTTGTCCAGGAGCGGGATGGTAAACATCTTCTTGCGCAAGAATCGTGCATCGCGTATGAGGATTGTTTAAAAACATTGGCCCTGACCAAAATGGCACCAGAATGCAGCAAGTGTTCCACACCTTACGTGTTGAAGTGTGACCGAATAGGGACAGCTCTGTACATAACCTGGGTAAGTTGAATTTTATAAATTACTGCAATGAACAGTTTACATTTCAACAAAGAAGCACTTGTCACACAGCAGTAATAAACACTGGCATGCATACATGCATGCAAACATGATGCATGTACACACACACGTACGCACACACACGCATGCATGCACAAACAATTGTAGACATGTTTACTGATGATTTACAGTTTGCTACTGTGTCTGAACTCCATTCACAGCTGTTGCGTATAACTGTTGGTTTTCTACAGTATGACAAGCTTGTGTAAAGTGCATGCTTTATCAAGTCCCTAGGGTGGGGGTGCAAATGAGCCGCCCCATTTACTTGTAAAGCAGAATAGTCAGAGTTCCACTTGAGGGAAAAGCAGTGTACTAGAATAGACAAACTGGACTTTTTAACATCAAAGGGTGGATGCGATTGGAATTATTTTTGGTCACGTTGAAAAACCTCACTATGGGTGTGTTTGCATTGTTTTATTGCATCATGTTTAATTCAGTAGATTGTTAGTTAATTCACTCTTTCAGAGTTCAGGGGCTGTATTGTGTGCCCTGCATTGAGACTTATTGGGCTGGGATGCAAGGAGAAGTCTTGTCACGATTACGTGGAAAACCCTTGCATCTGTCTGGTGTGTATTTATGTTTAAAATCATCTTTCGTAAACATACCAATGTTAAACTTATAGTGTAAATCAAGTAAATTATAATTATTTTACATTAGAACAACATCATAGACACAGTGTTATAATGTTAAAACCTTTTTTTTATAATTATACCTGTAATTTTTTTACCTTTATTGCAATATCATGAATGTACTGTTTTGTAAATTATTCTGTATTGTTTTTATAGTGCATTTACACATACTATTAATAGTAATGTTATTTTCAGCATGGGTGTCACATAGTTGATTTCATTGATCATGCAGTATAAAAATAAGTAAGACTACATGAACATGTACCTCACTAGAGATTATGTCACGATTCTTTCATTACTTGTGGTACACAAAATGTTAGTTCTTGTCCCGTTAGGCGACGGTCGCAATGACAGTCCTGGTCATTGTGCCGAGTACTGCACTTATAGTCTGCTGGAACAGACAAAACAGGATTTGGTGTCTGTCCTTGTTGTGGACAAGAGGGAGACCCAGCTCAAGTCCACTGCCATGGAAAGTTAGCCCTGGAGAGGTCTTTAAACGTTCTTCAAGATGCCAACATGACTGTGGCAGAAGTGACTACAGATGCTCATCCACAACTTGCCGGCATGTTCAGTGAGTATGTTTAAATGTATGTATAAAAATATCTACCTCTAAACGAATGAAATAAAATTAACCTTTCATTTTGTTTACAAGAAAAAATATACATTTTGTTTCTTTTTTCAATGGGTCACTTATATATATATATACATATGTAAGAGGAGCGCAGTAGCTCATTGCTAAAGCATCGGACTCTCAATCGGGAGAACCCGGTTTCGAATCATGTGCTGCTGTGTCGAACCATGGGCAAGTTCGTTCACTCTACGTTGCTGCAGTTCACGCAGCTGTATGAATGAGTACCTGGCTATAGATAGTGGTAGATATTTGTGTACAAATAGTCTTTGTGCATTAATTGCAGCATGGCTGAATAATTCCCAGAGAAGTTTAGATGGTGTTCGATTTAATAGGTCTGCTAGGAAGTTATTTTGTATTACTTTGTGTGACGTTATAAAATACTCTTGTCTGACTATTATGTGATATGCACTGCGAGTAGTCCATATTGTGAAAGTTGGTGACTGGGAAGTAAACTATGAATGTTTTTTCTATAAATGTTTTTATTTTTTACCACAGAAAAACACTTCACTGACATCAATCATCAATGGGATATTTGGCATGGGTCAAAAAACTTCAGCAAGAAGATTCAGGCAGTTAGAGGAAACATTTTACATTTTGGAATGAAGGAATACACGTAACTGCTCTGCACGTTGATAATTTATTGTAATTTAAAAAAAATTGTTACCCATATGGGAAAGATTTTAATTTATTTTTGCCATTAAAAATACTATGTTTGAAATCATTTATAATCATACTACATATATAAATATATAGTTTTATGTATGAATTATATCCGTAACTTTAAAAAAGGAAGAACATAATAAGTGACAATGTGATGTTATATTCTTTCATGTATCAGTCGACGTTATCAACAATAAGCTAATGATTGTTTATGTTTTGAAGGTAGGGCAAGAGAAGGGAAATGGACTGATGTTGACATGGGCATCAGACATAGCGAACCATTTCTGGTACTGTTGCGAGAAGGCTGAAGGCTCTGTGGAAACACTCATTGTAAGTAATTATATATTTTCTTGGCTATATACAGTCATACATCAGCAGTACTATGTGTAAAAAAGGCTAGTAGTGATGAATTGCATTAACACATGTTTCCATCAAGTGGCTCCACTGCTGAAATGACTACACTATAAGACTCCAGGCATTTCACAGTGGTTCATACAAAAAGCAAGTCATTTCAGTTTCGATTAATGATAACGTAATTAGTTGTGAATTGTTTTTAAATCATAGGGTCGATGGCAAGGAATTCTACACCATGTGACCAACAGCCACACGTGGTTGACAAGTGAAGGCGATGCATCACCCCACTGTGAGCATGAACCACTCACAGACAGAGACAAGGAATGGTTTGAACCAGATTCTCCTGCCCATGTTGCCCTGAGACGTGTAGTATTAAACAAACGATTTTTGAACACCCAGAAGTACTATGTCAATTTCCGGTGAGATATGTATTTATATGTTAATTTGCTAACTTTGTAATATTATGTTTTGGGCACATTATCACTGAAAATCTGGGTGACATTGATGTGGCATAATTTGCCAATATTATAAGTGCATTTCCTACATAGTGCTGGGTCCAATCCTCTGTAACAATATTTAATTGTTTTCTTACACCGCTGTAGTTTGCACTAACTTTTGGTAAATTATTTAGGAAAACATAACAGATTTTTAGCTTAATATACTTATGAACTAACATGTGTTTCAAACGCTGTGCTTTACTTGAGGGTCTTTCGGAAAGAATTGAGTGGTGGTGGGTAGATGGCACCACTGTAATCATTATAGTTGATGCCCATGGTTTCTTTCACCATGGATGTGTTAGCCCTGTATGTAACAGTTGCACAACTAACTACACAAACAAAACATGTGTAAAACTACACATTGAAACACATAGAGCAGCAAAGGGAAACACTTGTTTTTATTATTTTGTTGTTGTGATGGTTTCTTCTTACAGTCATACTGGCGTACTGGAAACGTTCCATAACCACATACTCATGTATGCACCGAAGCGATTTGCCTTCAGGTATCTATATATCAATAATCTAACTTTAAGCAATATACGTCTCTCTCGTCCGAGATGCTTGATATCGACTAGTTTATTTCTGTTTGCTCATTTCCTTGGAGCATTGGACAACTACGAATTGGCAATACATTTTTAACAGATATTTACTGATGACATATCTGATAAATAATTGGCCTCTCTGTGGTGGTGCTTATGGTATAAATAAAGAAACAATCCTAAAAAGGGGTGGTGCAGTTGGAGTTTCATGGTCAGACTAAAGGGTGTAGTTGTATGTTTTAAAGAGCCTGAAATTGCAGGTAAACAGTGCATAACGTTTGATTTGGGATATTTAACACACACATGTACACACAGTCACACCAATGACTGAAATGGAAGGAATACTTAAGAGTATTTTGTACTTTTTTCTTTTTGTGCTTGGTTTGTTGTAGATGAGTGTAGGCCATCATCAGATAATGTAGATTAAAACACGCAGGGAAGCAACATGAATCATAAATTTATCAGATGAAATTACTTATTGCAGCTTCCCGGTATACCGGGCACGGAACCTACTGGCAGCGATTGATTATCAGAGTCACAAAGATTTACCATTGAAAAGAAATCGAGAGGGACACACTGTGTAAGTATGCAGGTATACATGTAACAGCATGAACATGTAAATATTTTTGTTATGCACTATAATAATGACTATTGCCATTCCATTATAGGGCTAATTGTTCACTGGATTTATTTATGTTGGTGACGACTCTAACAATCAATGCCTGTGATCGAGGAAGTAATGGTTGAGAAAACAGTTTTTTTAGAAGTGAAAAGTATTTATTGTGTTGCTATACATAAACAATACAAAGCATAATAATAATAGCGTATGTACATTATGCATTCATATGTAATAGTTAAGTAACTTTATTTGCAACAATTCAGCTATTTACATAACATTTTTATATGCTAACATATTGCACATGAAAAAAGTTACTTTAAATATTTACATGTTTTGAAATATTTATATGTTGAATCAAACACATTTTTTTTGCAAATGCCATACTGTGTAACAACACAAGTTCATGACACATGTCATTAAGTTTGTCTATTAATCTACAGCTACCGCAAAGTCTACAACAAACGGGGAAAGAAGTGGACTATTATCCCCGAGCGAGAACTGAAACAGTATGTGTACATAGTGTCCCTTCAGGAGAAGGTCATCCATGCATGCACTGACGATCCACTACCAAAACGCAGGATGCGTGGACTTAAACCTGATGACCCGCGCAACATTGCACCATCACTAGCAGCAGTGCCTGCGCCCCCAACAGCAGATCTAGTGGCGAGGCATCAAACCCGATTTGGAAAAAAGAAACGTGCCTAAGATGGAAGTTGTCAATGAGTAACCGACTTTTAGTTATTTAATAACAAACTATTATCAATTAATTTAGAAATTATCATGGTTACCTGATGATGTGTGGTTATATAATCTTGAAAAGTAATGAGTTCAACCTAATCTATGAAGTTTGAACCCAGCATACTGTCCACTTGCACTCGGAAATGTCTGCCTAATCTTCCACACAACAGCTGAGAATGACATGTCGCCAGAAAACAAACTGGTTGGTAAGCATAATGTCGCATGGCATCATTGTCTCCTCGTGCTGGCATGCCAAACACGTCCGCTCTGTAGCGTCCCACCATTGTCAAAACTGTGGGATCCAGTACGAGTAAGTCCATTTCCTGAAAAGAAATGTATACACCAGTACATGTTATGCATTTAAGCCATAGCAGTTGCATTGAAATTAAACATGATTATGTGTGTGTGTGCATTGGAATGAAACATGATTATGTATGTGTGATGATCAAGTTATTTTTAGTAAAACTGGGTTTGTCATCGGATTTGGACTTTCAGACGCAGAATACATATTTTTGGATTTGCATGGAAAACCCAGTATATTAGCATTTTCCATTCCTGTGAAATTATGTCGTCATGCTGATGTTTCTGTGTATTATCATTGGGATTAACAAGGTTCCAAAGAATTTGTTATCCATCTGTTTGTTGTAGTGGTTAGACCTACTGATATGTATTTAGGATGTAGGTCAAACACACATATATGATATGACTTTGTCTGCAAAAAAAATATATACAATATGGGTAGTAACAAATATGTAATTTCAGAAAATAGTTTTACAAATTGTACAGAGGTGTATGGCAGGAAGAAGGAGGTCGGTAATAACAATTTGTGGAAATTAGACATGGTATGTTGGATGACATGGTGATTTCAAAAGATGTGGAAGATAGAAATTCACACCCTTATCACACACCCTCATATCTTATAAAAGTACTGTACTACACATCTCACCGGTCGCAGGCTGATGCATTTGTCTGGGCGCATATTGCAGCACAGCCGCTCTACATCAGTTGCCATTTCTCGGCAGTGGCCGCATGAGCACCAGCTCAGAGCGCTACCCCCCACTGGTCCTTGTTCGGTGCCTCTCATGACATCAAACACAAGGCCTGGCTCTCGCAGCACCATCTTCAGTAGCAGCGCCTTTGCCTGCCCCTCATCAAGTTCGTTAATGTCAGCCTAGAAGGATTGCAAAAGGCAATATCATGTATCTAAATATTAACAATCCCTGCTTATTATTATTACTTATGTGTATGCGTGCGTGTGCATGCATGCGTATGTGTGAATTACATTATGTATGGGTCGTGTCTAAATGAAATGTCTATTTTGCAGTGCATTTGGAATAATAAGTTGTAAATTATTATTTCTGTGTTTTTGATCAAAATTGATTGATTATGTAATTTATTTTATAAAAAGCATAGTTCACAGTTTCAAACTTGGTACATCAGCATATTCTGTGATGTTATGTACCTGCACAGCATTTGAATAATAACATGAATATAAAATCTTTACCCTAAATATTTTGTCACTTGTATTTATAATTGTTATTAAAAATGTGCTGTGTGATAAAAATATCTACCTACAGTTGCTCCTGTCTCTGATTGCGTAACCTCGCCATGCGAGTGCAGTCCATCCTGTTCAGTGACAGCGATAGCTGCCTCGATCTTCTGCCACGCCCTCTCCCCACACCCCTTCCTCTTGATGCACCCTGTCGTCTAATTACCCCTCTTCCTCTCACTCCACGTCTTTCTCCCACTGCAGGTGTTTCCCCGGAACCATTCAAACTCTGGGCAAACAGATAATGTGATATGGTAAATAATTTGTGTATATATAACAATAACATTTATTATGTGTACTTAGTCACCATGCAATGATTGACAGTGCATGGCAATACTTTAGAAAACGTGCTTTTACTGTCGTAAACCTTGAAACATTACAGAAGAAAAGTAAATATATACTGTCTTATTTACTTTTAGGGGTCAGCACATTGTTGAACTTCCTGCTTGATTACAGACGAAAAAAAGTGCATTATATTTTTGAGAAATGATTTTTTACAATGTTCACTTGCTCTGACATAAGTTATGCATTTGAGTAGTCAGATTTCTAGATGTGATTGTAGCAGTTGTTGACAGTAAAATGGTGTCTTTTTAGCTGATTTTACTAAGCGGAAGGGTATCTGGCAGCAATTTGGCTAGTTGACACTTTAGCCGGATTACTGCCTGCATACATTTGTAAATATTGACGGGTGTCATACATACAGGCATTTTGCAAGAGCTAGAGATATTAGATTTTGACTAAAATCGACCAGCATGTCAATGAGATGATAATAACAGCAGGTGGGAAGTTTAAGAAACTTTATAGGTCACGTTTTCTTATAATCACACAAAACATTAACATGGTTGCCAATGGGAAAACAGACAGTGTGCTGAGCCCAAGTAGAGAGCCTGGCAACGAAAGCACGCTATAGTCTTTGCACAATGTCGGAGGATGCGTTTTACTTCAAATATCTTGAAACAATTACTGAAAATACGTGTATGGCAAAACTACAGTTGAATGGGACAAACCATTTTTGGATATTACAGACTTTTCATCAGTCTGCAAGTCAAAATCACAGTGACGGAACACATGTCTTATAAGGGGGGTAGGGTGCGTATGCCAGTAGTTAAGCCTATATTTGAAAATCTGAATGAAAATGAACCAATAACATTGCAGCAGGGTGATTCATCAATCGTTTTTTTTTTACTTCAGCTAATTAAACACACTTGAGACGTCTGGCCTTTGAGGATTTCACACCCTAAGGTGACTTTTTGTTGATGTTTACCTTTGTAAATAGGGCACAAGGTAAAAAAATCAATATACATATGAATGTAACGTAACAACTGCCTGTATTGAATTTTCTTATAAAACACTTATTGGACTTTCTGGAAAACTGTATCAGGAGTTCATAGTGCCACCTGAGAACGTTGTGCTGGATTACAAATTGTCCAACAGCGAAGTGCTGATTTTTCTGGTGCCTTGCCAAGTTTGGTGGCATCTTTGAAATGTACATAAAACACAAACACCTGGAGGGATTACAAAAATTAAAATTGCAGAGTGCTTGTAACATTGGTGCCTATAAAGTGTGTTGTTTTCAACATTTTTCTCCAAAATCACCATGCCTATTTAGTAGAGAGCCTGGCAACGAAAGCACGCTATAGTCATTGCACAATGTCGGAGGATGCGTTTTACTTCAAATATCTTGAAACAATTACTGAAAATACGTGTATGGTAAAACTACAGTTGAATGGGACAAACTGTTTTTGGATATTACAGACTTCTCATCAGTCTGCAAGTCAAAATCACAGTGAATATTTTCTGAATGAAAATGAACCAATAACATTGTAGCAGGGTGATTCATCAATCGTTTTTTGTTTACTTCAGCTAATTAAACACAAGTGAATATGTTGTCATTGACCCTAATGAAGTCTGAGGACAGTGATTAGCTGGAGTAGGCCATAGCAGGAGCCTGTTATCAGATCTGTCTACTGACTGGACCTTTTGGCCAATTAAGCAAGTGGCATTGTTTTCTGAATATCTGCTAATTAAGCTGTGTAATATTATGTAATTGAACTGCTTGAGACGTTTGGCCTTTGAGGATTTCACACCCTAAGGTGACTTTTTGTTGATGTTTACCTTTGTAAATAGGGCACAAGGTAAAAAAATCAATATACATTTGAATGTAACGTAACAACTGCCTGTATTGAATTTTCTTATAAAACACTTATTGGACTTTCTGGAAAACTGTATCAGGAGTTCATAGTGCCACCTGAGAACGTTGTGCTGGATTACAAATTGTCCAACAGCGAAGTGCTGATTTTTCTGGTGCCTTGCCAAGTTTGGTGGCATCTTTGAAATGTACATAAAACACAAACACCTGGAGGGATTACACAAATAAAAATTGCAGAGTGCTTGTAACATTGGTGCCTATAAAGTGTGTTGTTTTCAACATTTTTCTCCAAAATCACCATGCCTAAGTAGAGAGCCTGGCAACGAAAGCACGCTATAGTCATTGCACAATGTCGGAGGATGCGTTTTACTTCAAATATCTTGAAACAATTACTGAAAATACGTGTATGGTAAAACTACAGTTGAATGGGACAAACTGTTTTTGGATATTACAGACTTCTCATCAGTCTGCAAGTCAAAATCACAGTGAATATTTTCTGAATGAAAATGAACCAATAACATTGTAGCAGGGTGATTCATCAATCGTTTTTTGTTTACTTCAGCTAATTAAACACAAGTGAATATGTTGTCATTGACCCTAATGAAGTCTGAGGACAGTGATTAGCTGGAGTAGGCCATAGCAGGAGCCTGTTATCAGATCTGTCTACTGACTGGACCTTTTGGCCAATTAAGCAAGTGGCATTGTTTTCTGAATATCTGCTAATTAAGCTGTGTAATATTATGTAATTGAACTGCTTGAGACGTTTGGCCTTTGAGGATTTCACACCCTAAGGTGACTTTTTGTTGATGTTTACCTTTGTAAATAGGGCACAAGGTAAAAAAATCAATATACATTTGAATGTAACGTAACAACTGCCTGTATTGAATTTTCTTATAAAACACTTATTGGACTTTCTGGAAAACTGTATCAGGAGTTCATAGTGCCACCTGAGAACGTTGTGCTGGATTACAAATTGTCCAACAGCGAAGTGCTGATTTTTCTGGTGCCTTGCCAAATTTGGTGGCATCTTTGAAATGTACATAAAACACAAACACCTGGAGGGATTACAAAAATTAAAATTGCATAGTGCTTGTAACATTGGTGCCTATAAAGTGTGTTGTTTTCAAATTTTTTCTCTAAAATCACCATGCCTATTTGGGGTCAGCACACTGTTGAACTTCCTGCTTGATTACAGACGAAAAAAAGTGCATTATATTTTTGAGAAATGATTTTTTACAATGTTCACTTGCTCTGACATAAGTGCATATAGGTCACGTTTTCTTATAATCACAAAAAAATTAACATGGGCGCCAATGGGAAAACTGACAGTGTGCTGAGCCCTTTATTTCATCACTGTTGTAAGCCAGCCAGTAAGGCCAGTAAAAATAAAGACGTCAAAGATCACCCCTACGACCTGCACAATTTCCCCCTCAACTAACGCGGCAAGAAATGTCCTAGTCACTGAAAAGCTCATCCCCAAACAAAATCAAACACTACGAGCGTGGGCTACAGCTGGTTGTTATATGCACTCATGATTCGCCAGTCGTAGGCCTATTCCGCAAAGCTACCGATTTCAAGAAAATGAGTACGTCGCATATGCGCGCACACTCATAATACGATATCATTTTAACCAATAGACAGTAGATACGAAACTAGTCATACTGGTATTAAATGATAGTGTTAATTGTAGCACCATCGAGTTCGTGTTGATAATTTGATCGGGCGGAATACTCGATAATGACGGACAAAACTAAAGCGCTAATAAATAATAGACTTTCGTTAACGGACACGCGTTTGCTTAATAACAGTCATAACAGTAATACGATCTCAAACAAAGTTCATTTCACAAATACAATGACAAACGGAATATTTATGACATTTCATTGTTCAACTTACATCGGTCGATGAATCATTGTTCTGCGCCATGGAAGCCATGATAACAGCGTACTATTGACATCTGAAGCTCGGCCCACGTCGGGTCACGACCTTCCGCGGAATTTTCCGAACTCGCAATTCGGGGATTTGAGTGACAGCGCGTTGATTCTCGTAAACATTTAACGGTTCAATCTAAAAGTTGATTTCTGCTTCATTAAAATATCTTTGGGCAGTAAGTACGCTATGATAGATATAATGTATACTGTATAACATGATTTTGCAATAAAAATAAAAAAGCCACAAAGTGCGACTGTCCCTTTAATAATAATATTAATACATTTTTGGATATTCATTACGTGTTAAGCATAATGAATAAATGATATTTACACGAAATGTGAATATGGGATGGTAGAAAAATACAACGTTTTTAACGGTTTGGTCGCATTCTAAATTAATATTAATATCTGGCGTACGTGGCAACGCACTGTGCTGGTTGAAGTCGTATCTGTCACAGCGAACACAGACAGTTAAAGTTGGCAATATCATTTCAAGAAGTGTCGATCTAACATGTGGTGTGCCTCAGAGTAGCGTGCTCGGACCTCTTCTGTTCACGATCTACTGCCTTGGACTCAACCATGTTTTTGAACATCAACTACGCTATCATATGTATGTTGATGATACGCAATTATATGTGGACTTTCCCCGTGACCAGCCACTTACAATGGCCACCGATCGAATATCTCGTTGTATCACCGATGTGAAAGCGTGGATGTGTTTCCATAATCTCCTGCTTAACGAGAACAAAACCGGGGTGATCGTCATATCTGCAGTGAACAATCGGAAACTTGTTCACCCGCCTGTTGACCAAGTCATTGATGTATGTGGCTGTGCTGTTTCGCCGAAGCCGGCTATCCGCGACATCGGCGTTCTACTCGACAACACTATGTCGATGACGAATCAAGTGCGTCATGTTTGCCAGGTGGCATATTGTCACCTCCGAAGCATCGCGTTAATTCGGAAATGTCTAACCACTAATGCCTGCAGAACCATTGTGAACGCCTTAGTCATGTCACGTATTGATTACGGCAACGCAGTGTTATATGGTCTGCCGGAGCCGCACTTGCGAAAGCTGCAGATGGTACAAAATTCCGCAGCACCTCTCATTACCGGGACAAGGAGGCGAGAACACATAACACCTGTTCTGTACCGTCTGCCATGGATCGGATCGAATTCAAGCTGTTACTGCTGGATGATGAACTAGTATGTAGAGTCTCATTTGCAAAATATGTATTACATAATATAGATAATGCGGGTAGCTCTTCTTTTTTAGCCATTGACGAGCTGCGCTCATTGCTTACTGTTTTATGTACACAGTAACTTATATACATTGATTTAGTCGAATTGTACATTTTTTAGTACGCATAAATGTATTATTATTATATCGTGCAGTGCACCATCTCGGCCCTGCGTAAATTTCATCGCTCGTGACATCCTACACGCCGACCAGATCACTTAGATCGGCCGAACAAGGTCTGCTGACTGTTCCGAGATATCACCTTGAACATTATGGCCGTCGTTCCTTCTCAGTGGCTGGCCCGATCCTGTGGAATGCCCTGCCTCATGCTGTTAGGCATGCAAACTGCGTTGCCACTTTCAAATCACTATTAAAGACACATTTATTTCGACAGGCCTTCAAAGAAATTTGCAGTTCGCATCAGTGACATTTGTGCAATATTGACATTCGGTTATGTACTTAGGGTGCAGTTATTTATTATTATTTTTTAATTAGCATATACGTATTTAGTTAATTTAATTTAAGCACATTAATTATTTTAGGTATTTAAACGGCTAATTCATTTAATTCATGTATAATATATACACTTGTAAATATATATATTTATTTTTATTCAGGTTTATCTAACTGAGATTTTATGTAATTTTTATATGCTACTTTTAAATCATATTCGTTTACCTTTCTATTTAATATGTTTTAGGTCAATTAATGTATTTTATTTATACTCTGCGATTGTCAGCGCCTTTCAGCAGATTTGTTATCCGGACACAGGGCGCTCTATAAATGCTTTATAATAATCTTAGTGCTTTTCTTATCAATATCACCATATATGCATAGTAGCAATCTCTTTTGGGGAAGTGTTGGTTGACTCTGAAAAGAGCCGTTGTTTTTTTCTTGGCTCTTAATGAAGCCGTTGTTTTTGTTCTCGATCTGTCCGTTCTCTACACGGGGTACAGTTGGGCGACGTGGTTCACGATGTGGTGAAATGCTGCACCTCCGTAACACCTTCGCCAAATAAACTCTTGGAGGTAGGTGTCAAGCAGCGGCCCATTCTTCCTCGTTCCCGACATCCTCGTGAACTTCCTTTTCACCTGCATCCACACGCCTTCAATGGTGTTCGTGTAGTGTCGCATCGTCGGGGTCAATGTAGTGCTGGCTGTGATTTATGGTCTTATGCGTGTATCCAAGTTGCTGTAAGGTGCCGTATGCATGTCACTCATCGGTTATGATCGTAGTACCAGGCAGAACCCACTGCTGGATTATAGGAATCAGCGTCGCGGCATCCCTTTGTTGAACCGGGACAAGGAAAATCGCCCCATGATCAGCTCTGTCGACGCCGCCCAGCACCCATACGCCGTCGATGCGACGTCCGCGGTTGAATTTTCTTTTCCCGAATTTGCTTTCGTCGATTTCAATTGTGTGGCCGACACCGCCGATGCGTACCGGGTTGATCTGGATGTGTTGAGCACATATGTCGCGCATGAAATTGCTCCAGTCTACCAGCGTTTTCCCTGAAGCTATCCCGAGTTCGGCTTAGATGGTGGGATATCCGACGCTGTCCATGCTCCACCAGTACATAAATTGTGCAAGATCTTGCAGCAAGATGTGGCTTTTCGCGAAAAAGCTCCCATGCCGTATGGAAAGGCGATTCACTTGCAGCAAGGTGACTGTCCTCCTGGTCGATCTCGTCGCGATGACCAAACTTCTCAAACGCAAGCCGCGCAGATTCACATTTACTTGAGCCATCTCGAAAAGAACCGAACATCGATTTGAAGTAGGAGTCGGAAACATCGCCTTATATATAAATAAGTTCATGGGAATGAAAGACAACCTTCTCACCAATAAAGCAGATCCAATATTGAGATCATTAATTTTGATGTTTCATCTTAGCAACAGCTACAGGAAATGTGTTCCAATTGCTTGCGTCTGACGAACATGCAACATAGGCAAATACATGCAGTTTCACAGAGATGTCTATGGGAACGTAATGATTGAGTGATACGTTTCCGGCTGTGGCCATGCACTACTTCCCAGAAACGACTTACATTAAAGTTGTTCATTCTCTCACGACACCAGCCCACCTGCAATTCACTACGATGATTACATATGCAGTTTTTTGTATTGTGGGAAGAATGGTTTAAACAATAAAATTCATGTCCGAATTAAACTTGTCGTAATTTCGCGGCAGTTACAACGAATTGCCGGGTTCACCGCCCATTGATGTATCACAAGTAGTTTCCTTTTACATACAGAGTGGCAGCAAACTGTGCATAATGTGTTCCAAACCTGCACTTTTAATGGTGACACAAAAAACTAGATGGAAATGGGGATTTGCGTCTTCTTTGTTAAGTTTGTCACATTAACTAATTACGGAAATGACTTTCCCAGCTTAGCAAAATGCACACTTGAACAAAATGTTCACATAAACGAATATATATGATTCATCGTAAGTCTGAATGCCCCCCCCCGAATTGTGTAATTCGTTGGAGCACCGAAACGTGCGTTGATCATCAACTGAAAAAGAATTGACCCGCAGGAACACTATTATTGGATATTCGTAAGACTTATTTTGTTTTTAGTTCTTTGGGCCCAAGGTCCAAGGGATTATTGCCATCACTCTGCGTCCGCCGTCCGCCGTTAGCTGCCGTATCTCATAAACAATTCAGCAACTTTTTTCAAATTTTGCATAGACGTATCTTAGGGTACTGCCGCTATGCACGAGAAATCTGTATTTGATTGAATCATTCTAAGGACCCCGTAGGGCCCCAAGGGCCCAAAACGCTGGTAATTTGTCACATTTTGCCTATTAAAAAAAAAAACTGTTCAGCAACTTTTTTCATAATTTTGCACAGATGTATCTTAAGGTGCTGCCACTATACACAAGAAATCTGTATTTGATTGAATCATTCTAAAGGCACCAAAGGGGCCCCAAAAGTGCAAAAGTTTTACATTATCTAGTGATATGGTTTTGAGAAGGGCCCTTGAGACCACCCCCAATAGTAGATTATAATATATATATATATGTATATATAATTGTTTTATATAATTACATATGAATGGCATATACACCATGCAGCTTGAAGTATGCATGTGTTTGACGGATGTGTACCGTATATATATATATATAATTATATGTATGATTATATATATATATATATAATTATACATATAATATACATCCGTCAAACACATGCATACTTCATGTTGCATGGTGTATATGCCATTCATATGTAATTATATAAAACAATTCTATAAAAAATATAAAAGAACGTGGTTCATTAAAAAGACAAAACAAATCTACGTGCTCCCAAAATCGAGGTACATATTTACCAATGTATTATTTTTAGATATATTTGTTTTATATATACATAGTTCGATATATATATATATATATATATATACACACACACACACACACACATTTATTTGAATAACTATTTAATGTTAATGTACCAGTTTAGATTTGCATTTACAATTATTACCTGATGCTACTATCTCCGGTACTGTCGCTTCTACAACATAGCTGCAAAATAGAATTATGCAAGATGTCCAGATTTTCCATATATTCAGTTAACTAGAAATGCTTGTTATTCACATGGTGACTCGCGGACCGGAAAGAGACCATTCTCACAACAGTCGTAACCTTGCACGTTGCCGTGAATCCGACCGCACGAATTAGTCCAACTAGAGGCGGCACATCGTTGACGTGGTCGCGGTTGTTGAGGGTACCGGCTGACTGGGCTTAGCTTTTCATGGATGGCGTTATATACACAGCCTTTGTTTTGCACTAATCATCTCTCTCCAACTTTTCATCAACATGGTAGTCGCAGCATTTCCAAGTGTCAGTGCTTGTGATGAAATACCAAACACTTCACTCTCTGTCTGTCTGCCTGCCTGCCTGCCTGCCTGCCTGTCTGCCTGCCTGCCTGCCTGCCTGATAGACAGATGAATGGATGGATGGATGGATAGTGATAGAGATATACGGATATATATATATATACTTCTAAATGCAGCTTACGTCGACCGTTTATACATATAGCGCAGCGTTATGCAGACCGCTGTTTTAAGCAGACCAAAGCCGGTCTGCCTAAAGTTTTGACGTGTTAGTTCGCAACTAACACGATTGAGTTTACCATTATCTTTGTTAGTGCACACAGTTCATCCAAAAATGAAGTAGTATGCGTAATTATTTAAAAAATGAACCACATTTTAATTGATTTTGAGCATGTTTTTTCCAGCGCCGAGTATATTTGAAAGTCCATATCTAGAGGCGTTATGCAGACCGAATAAAAGTGCTTATAAATTTATATTTCTGCTATATATTGAATGAAGTGTTGGCATTTCGTGTTCAATGTATTATAAACTTCAAAATAATATATAATGTTTCATAATTATGTGTAGATTAAGAAATATGCATATTTTATGACCATTCGAAACATTCGCCCTAGTTCGAGGCTTCGGCTTCCACTTCAGTTCATGCCGCAAAACTTGCGACATTCGCTAAATACTCTATTGTATAACGTTGAAAGTTATGCGCTTACTGTCCTTTGTTGAACATAAATGCTTAATTAATTTGTATAATATTTGTTTAATTCATCAAATGTTATGCGATTTTTTTTACAAATTATGTTTGTCGTAAATCAACACGGCACGATTTTCGTCACTGACCTGGGTGGCGGTTTTGTTGGTTGCGAAGTTGCATGAACTTGAGTATTGGTAAATATTTCACTCAACATCATACTCAGTAAATTCAATAATTAATTCTTCACACTAACGTTTATTTGTATTTAGAAAAATATTCTGATTTGTGTCTTAGCGCACTTTTGAGGTCGCTGCGGCCGTTCAGTGACTCATGTCAGTCTGTGAGCATGAGCGATAAAACTACTCGGTTTCTGCCTCATTACGATTATAAAGCTGGATCTCATATTAAATACATCTCTACTCAGATATATATATCTGACACAATGAGCAAAGGACGTCTACAAACTTGCAACAAAGTTATTTGTCTCAAATTAAAACGAGACAAACAGGTTTTTGACAGATATTTTGATAGCGAACGCAGACCACGTGACTACAGTGCACCACATCGGTGACGGTGATGTAAACAACCGTAATATTAAAATTTATCGGGCGAAATTGTATGCAACTATTCACCCTATTAGCACAAGAAAGTTAACGAACAGCCCGTGGGGTTTATACAGTGAATGCGTTGCGATTTGCCGCATAGTGATGATTTTTAACACGATGAGCCAGAAACCTAGTGCTTCCGTATGGCGCGTGAAGTGATTATCGTCTTACGAATATTGTAAGTATTTAACTAAAAACAACTTATTTGACGGTTCGTTTGCATACCATTGATGAAATAAGTGGTTCTGATTAATAATATTGATACGTTGCTGGACGATTTCAAAAATTGTTGGTGACAACTGCATATTATGCTTGTATAAGGCAGAAACCGAGTGGTCCAGTATACTATAGCGGCGTATGGTGTGCCTTGTGGCAAACACGAGCACTATTTACGCCTCAAAAGTGAGCTAAGATGCAGTATTTGTAAACGTAAATATGTCTGGGATGATATAGAATGATGGAATTAATGCACTGATAATAATGTATCAGCAAATGAGTTGTGCTGATAGGTTTGTAATAAGTTGCATTATTAAGAATCAAAGAAAGTACACAAACCATTGAAATACATGAATTTCAATTAATTAAACACTAATGTATGTAGATCACATATATTGGTTTTTGATAAAGTCAGTCCTACATAATATGCTTTTGAGGCATGTATCAAATTACAAGAAATTTCAAATGAAGGACCTACAACAGGTAGCCAGCAAATAATTGTGTTCATTTATTGATACAAGTACAATGTAATAATAATAATAATAATATATTTTATTTAATATAGCGCCAGATCCAATTATAAATTGTTCGTGGCGCTTTACAACATGTAGAACCCAGATAGAGGTATTAATGATGGCTAAATAAGCATGCATTTTCTAAAAGAAAATTTAAATATTAGTAAAATACGAATAAATACAGTAATTAAATAAATATATTAAAATAATGATCATAGCTACAGTTCTATGTAGAAATAAGACATTGTCAATTCATTTAACTGAACTAATGTACATGTAAGTATAAAATAAATATATAAATAGGTTAATTAATACATAAGAGATGTATGCATTGTCTTCTTCCCTGGGCATTCTTTAGAATGCATGTCACTGAAATGTTTATCCCATGTGTTTCCTTAATTATTGCTGGAAGCTTCTTATGTATATCTACCTTGAAAACAAATAAGGACAAAGGGCGTGAATACCTCCAATCTACATAGTATCCACATTAATATGTGAAAGGAGGTTGTCCCATTCACAATGGCCACTGTCTCATGACTCATGAATTCATGACTATGACAAGCATTACAATTCTGCTTTGATTTCATCAAATATAATATATAGAATTCACAAAAATGACACAATTTTAGAATTCTTGAAATTGTGACCTCCTAGTTAATTTTTTTATTTTGAAACACTAATTCATGTCTTTTGCACTACTTAAATTACATTTTTATGACTCAAATGCATTTTAAAAACATGTTTTCACAGTGCATTGAAATATCAGATTGATTACAAAGAGGATGGCGACATTAAAACCAGTTTAACAAGATTGCCATCCAGAAAATTTAATCTAGATGGCAGGTGGACAAGGAAGCCTTTTGGCTTATCGAGAGTCCAATACTTTTTATCTATGTATATCCCGCCTTTTTAAGGTGTGTGTCGATTTTATTTTTAAACATATTCACGCTACTAGCACCAACACAATCAGGAAATAATCTGTTCCAATCATTTACAGTCCTTTGTGAGAATAAGAACTTTCTTATATATAATCTACACTGCTCCTTTACTAATGTAACTTCGTGTCCTCTGGTCCTTTTATCTTTCTTAACTGAGAACAAAATATTTCTATCAATATTTTAATAACCATTCAATATTTTAAACACTTCTATCTGATCTCAATCTCCTGGTCTCTGGTGTTGTTAAACCACATTTTTTAGGTGTATTTCATAACTAAGATCCCTCAGTTTTGGTATCATTTTAGCTGCTCTGCTCTGCACTCTTTCTAGCATACCTATGTCCTTCCTGCGATAAGGCCACCACGCTTGAATACAATATTCTAAATGAGGCCTAACTATAGTTTTATACAGCGGTATTATTAGCTCTTTTTCCTTATACGTTATGTTTCACCTAATTAATCCAAGGATTTGATTTCCCTTTGAAGCTGCAATGCCGCACTGCTCTGAAACCTTCATATCAGCACTAATGGTTAACCCTAAGTCCTTTTCTTTTACAGTAGTACTTAGTACAGAACCTTGCATTGTATATTGTACATCTTCGTTCCCATGTCCTGTGTGGAGGCATTTACATTTTCCCAAAATTTAACAACATTTGCCATTTTTCAGACCATTTTATCAATCTGTCAAGATCATCTTATAAATGCTGTCTATCTTCATCACGTTTAATCCTTCTAAACAATTTTGTATCATCCGCAAATTTCAACACCTTTCTTGTTAATTTCTAACAATTGTATTTTTGCGAATAAGACTTGTAGACATTTTCATACATCAAGTTCGTTATCCATCTATCAGTGGCTTGGAAAACTTGGTAGTGTAGAGTATAATGGCATTAATGTGCACAGTAGTTTCCTAGAGCATCGCTTGTTTAGTATATCAACAACTGCTTGCAAAGCTGTGCAGCAAATGAGTCCCAACAAATTTGTGATAAGAATAAACTTAAGATGTACTTATAAGGATCAAATAAAATACACAAACCATATAAAAGACGAATTTCAAGTAATTTCATCCAAGAAACAAAATAATTAAAGTAGATCACATATATTGTTATTTAAGAAAGTTAATGTTAGTCATACAGAATATGGTGTTATATGTTTGCCCTACTGAAATTACATTCTTTCTGACATGAAATACATATTTCTCACAGGACTGTGATGACATTGAAATACCAGATTGATCACAAGAGGAGTGTCACATGGATACCTCATCAGTTACTCAGACAGGTGATGATTCTCTTTTTGCATCTGAATCAGTGGTAACATGGTACAAACATGCTACTCATAAAATGACAGGTAGCATCAACTGATTTGACATAAATGTTTAATCAAGATTAGGAATATGC
The DNA here is from genome assembly GCA_020002185.1 of Paraescarpia echinospica. Taxonomy (NCBI): domain Eukaryota; kingdom Metazoa; phylum Annelida; class Polychaeta; order Sabellida; family Siboglinidae; genus Paraescarpia; species Paraescarpia echinospica. Next base: position 17,003,643 of record CM034541.1, read on the forward strand.
ACATTAATGGCATTGTAACCACACATGCTAAAACATGTCAGACAACCTGCACCAGTATTGTCTCCTGCCAGCTTGCAGTCTGGTTAAAGAACAAAGGGGATATTGAAACATGGACATTAACAGGTTCTAATCCTATGTCATATCATCAAGGAACAAGTTGAAAGTCATAAATATGCACCACAATGTACCATTTTGAAGCAATACAATACAATAAAACTTTATTGTGCCATGGAGGGAAGTTTGCTTTGCTACCATTTAAAAAAGGATACAACAATTTGCATCTCTTATCCCTCAGATATGCTTTGTGTCCTTTCAGCACTCCCCTTGTTCACCCCACTACCTTGCATATGGAAGGAAGCATTTTTATCTAATGACAAATTACTAATTGACGGTAAATTAAAAAAAAAAAAAATGCATAGCTGATACATTTAATGAATATTTTACAAGTATAGGTCCAGAACTGGCTGATAAAATACCAGTCATGTCAGAGAGACCTGATGACTACCTCCAAGGAGTCTATAAAAATTCAATGTATTTGTCGCCAACCACACCAGATGAGATAAAGGGAATTATTAAGAATTTTAAAAACTAGTCCTGGATGGGATGGCATAAAACCTATTATTGTCAAACAGGCCTTCTCCAACCTACTTGATCCTTTAAGTTACATTGTAAATTTATCATTTGATCAAGGATATGTTCCTGATCAACTAAAAATAGCTGATATAGTTCCTGTTTTTAAAAATGGCGATACAACATTAATTAATAATTACAGGCCTATTTCTGTCTTGCCTGTATTTTCAAAGGTTTTTGAAAGATTAATGTACAATAGATTAATGAATTACATAATGAAACATAACATCTTGTCTAATTCCCAATTTGGATTTAGGAAAGGATATTCTACTGATATGGCTATTTCACTGCTAATTGACAAAATTAGTAAGGCAATTGATACCAAAGAGCACGTAATTGGGTTATTTCTGGATTTAGCCAAAGCCTTTGATACCGTTAATCATAATATATTATTGAGAAAATTAACACATTATGGAATCAGAGGAAATATACTCCAATGGATTCGTAACTTTTTAAGTAACAGACAACAACGAGTAAAATTCTATGGAACAAAATCTTCCCTTAAAAACATAACATGTGGTGTTCCGCAGGGTTCAATTCTGGGACCTTTACTCTTTCTTATCTATATAAATGATTTATCTACTTTATCTGACACAACGTTTACCATTATGTTTGCTGATGACACGAGCATCTTTATACAAGGCAACAATATAGAGGAAATGGAAAATGTTTTGAACTCTGAAATAAAAAAACTATCTTTATGGCTTAACATTAATAAACTTTCTTTGAATATACAGAAAACTCACACAGTGACCTTTAGTAATACGATCAGTATAAGAGAGAGGTGTAATAACATTTGCATAGACGGCATACAAATTAACACTGTACATGAGATAAAGTTTTTGGGTTTGCTTATAAATAATACATTGAATTGGAGCACACACATTAAATATATATCAAATAAAATTTCTAAGAATATTGGTATTATAAAAAAGGTGACAAACAAATTAGATAACAAATCATTGTTAAACCTGTATTACATGTTTATATACCCATATATTACTTATTGTAATGTCGTCTGGGGAAGGGCCCCGAATATATACCTTGCTAAAATTCATTTACTCCAAAAACGAGTTTTGCGTGTAATAAGTCATGTAGGATTTATTGATCATACGCAGCCTTTATTTACATCTTATCAAATAATGAATATTTATGACGTAAATAAATATTTATGCTGTATTCTAATGTACAAGCATAATAGGGGTATGTTGCCAGATATATATCATGATGTATTTGTCCTGCAAATATCCACACATAAATATAATACAAGGCAGGAAGTAACATATAAAATACCATACTGCAAGACTAATTGTAGACAATTGACTTTGGCTTATGTTGGTCCTAAAATCTGGAATACATTTATTACAAATAACTATTTACAATATTGTACATCTCTTCATATGTTCAAACAAAGGACCAAGCGTCTAATTCTAGCAAACATATGATAAATGCTGCTTTAATGTAATTTTATCATGTTAAGATGTACCCGGTGTTCAGTGTTAGGTACTCGTATAATGTTGTCGTGTTAAGATGTACCTGGTGTTCAGTGTTACGGTACTCGCATAATGTTGTCATGTTAAGATGTACCTGATGTTCAGTCTTACGGTACTCGTATAATGCATTATTAAATAAATTGTTAGTTTATTATGAAGATGTTTATTATTTTATTATTATTATTTTTTTTTACACGAATCATAGATTTCATTGCATATATGACATGAATAAGGAACACAAGCAATGTGTTGCTTAGTTCCATTTGATACGTAATGTATACATGTTACATATTACTGCTACTGCTACATCTGTGCTATACTTAACATTATGTATCAATAAAGATTATTATTATTATATCAATTTACCCCCATGACAACACTCTACACCAACCATAATTACCATTTATTACATTCTTTCTGACTCTAATGCATTTAAAAAATGTGTTTTCACAGGACAGTGATGACACTGAAATACCAGATGGATTACAAGAGGACAGTGACATGGAAACCTCTTCAGTTAATCTATCATAGGTGATGATGATTCTCTGTTACACCTGAATCAGTGGTATCCATCAACATGCTATACACCTGTTACTTTTAAATTATTACAAACACCCTTGTGTCTTATTACAAAACAACATCGGTTGATTTGATGTTTGTTTAATCAAGATTAAGAATATAAGGGAAGTGAGTAAACAGGATTGTATTATTACTTACCCATAGACATATACAATGGGAATATGTAGATATTGGAGGGGTGAGGGCAACACATTTCTTAATATATTACAAGATAGTTTCCTTTCTCATCATTAAATAAGTAATTGTAATTGATTTGAATTGTGGACCCAGCCCTGAAGCAAAGTGGCATTTACCAGTAGTCATTGAGTGCTCAGAATTTGCTGAACAATCGGAAAATTGTTGAATCAGTGAAGAGAGTTTATTATATAAAGTATTGTCCTCACAAAATTAATTAATTGATAGTGGTAAGATATAATGAGCTACTGGGTTGTATATATAAGTTACCGTCACAATTAAATCAGAAATGAATAATACGAAGCATTACAGGAGAAACTTTCAGGTAGATAAAAAAAATGTTGTGTGAAAAACAATGAAACCATCCAGAAAACAACACTTATTGAAATAAATCATTAAACAAATAACGTTCAAAAAATCAAAACGTGGAAGGTATGTATACATACTGGAAATAATGAAAGCTATGTGCAACAGTTACAAAGAGGCACTTGATCAAACTACGCTTAAATTATGCATTCTAAGAGAAGCTACAAACTCGAATTAGCATGTAATATAAAAATGACAGTAGGGTCATTCCATATCAACTCAACTAGCCCCCAAGCACTTTGGTCTCAGATTCATTTCATTTTTTTACCATTCCACAGTCAACGCCATGGACATATCTGAAGTTTCGGTTCTTAATTTTGCGTAATTAAGAAGTAACTGCCATTTATGAAAAAATACAAAACACTATGAGGGAAGTAAGCAAACGGGACTGTATTATTATGGGGGATTTTAACCATGGGCATATACAATGGAAATCTCTACAGAGTATGGGGAGTGAGGACCACAAGTTTTTAGTTTTAGTTCAAGATACTTTCCTTTCTCAACATGTGCTAGAACCAACCAGGGGTGAGAATGTGTTAGACATAGTTTTGTCCTCACAGAATGAATTAGTTGACAATGTCAAGATATGTGAGCCACTGGGGAGTAGTGATCACAACCAGATACATTTTACCATCAAAGTAAAATCAGAAAGGAATAGTAAAAAGCAGTATAGGAGAAATTTCCACAAAGGAAGGTATAAGGACATGAGGAAATATTTAGCAAAGATAGACTGGAATAACACACTGAAAAATAAGACAGCAACAGAATGCTGGAATAGATTAAAGAGTGAAATTAAGTGCATAGTTGAGAAATTTGTACCCTTCAAAAAACAAAGGAAACGGTCCTAAAAGAAACACTTATCGAAAGAAGCCATTAGAAACATTAAGTACAAACAAATGATGTGGAAGTCATATAGATGTACTGGAAATGATGAAGACTACAACATTTATAAAGAAGCACTTAACCAAGCTACAGCTGAAATTAGAAATTCAAAGAGAAGCTATGAACAACAATTAGCTAGTAATATAAAACATGACAGCAAGAGTTTTTATGCGTATGTTCGAAGCAAACAGAAAGTTCAAGATAAGGTTGGTCCTCTAGAAGATAGTGCTGGAAATATAATATCAGAGGGATTCTTAATGGCAGAAGACCTGAATGAGTACTTTAGTTCAGTGTTTACCAGGGAAGATATTAGTTCACTGCCAGTACCAGAGGCTAAGTTCAAGGGGGCAGATTCGGACTATTTAGGACAATTAATTGTAACCCCGGAAATGGTAGCTAAGAAAATAAGGGCTATGAAGGATAATAAATCACCTGGAGTAATGGGATTCCTATTGAGTGGGGTACCACAGGGATCAGTACTAGGACCTATATTATTCTTAATATATATCAATGATTTGGATGATAAAATAACAAGCAAAGTGTTGAAATTTGCGGATGATACAAAAGTGTTTAGAAGGATTAAAAGTGATGGAGATAGACAGCATTTACAAGATGATCTTGACAAGTTGATCCAATGGACTGAAAAGTGGCAAATGCTGTTCAATTTTGGGAAATGTAAATGCCTCCACGCAGGACATGGGAACGAAGAGGTACAATATACAATGGGGGTTACTGTACTAAGTACTACTGTAAAAGAAAAGGATTTAGGGTTAACCATTAGTGCTGATATGAAAGTTTCAGAGCAGTGTGGAATTGCAGCGTCAAAGGGAAATCAAATCCTTGGATTAATTAGGCGAAACATAACGTATAAGGAAAAGGAGCTAATAATACCGCTGTACAAAACAATAGTTAGGCCTCATTTAGAATATTGTATTCAAGCGTGGAGGCCATATCGCAGGAAGGACATAGATATGCTAGAAAGAGTACAGATGAGAGCAACTAAAATGATACCAAAACAGAGGGATCTTAGTTACCAAATACGCATAAAAAATGCGGCTTAACAACACTAGAGACCAGGAGATTGAGAGGAGATCAGATAGAAGTGTTTAAAATAATGAATGGTTATGAAAATATTGATAGAAATTTTTTTTTTCTCGGTTAAGAAGGACTAGAGGACATGAAGTTACATTAGCAAAGGAGCAGTGTAGATTAGATATAAGAAAGTTCTCATTTTCACAAAGGACAGTAAATGAATGGAACAGATTATCTTCTGATTGTGTGGGTGCTAATAGTGTGAATGTTTTAAAATAAAATCGACACATACCTCAGAAGGGCGGAATACACATAGATAAAAGGGTTGGACTCTCGATAAGCCAAAGGGCTTCCTTGTCCACCTGCCACCTAGAGTTAATTTTCTGGGTGGCAATCTTGTTAAATTTTGATAAGCTTAAGCTCAGAAGTGCAGATGTCATTGTCATGTGTATATTTCAAATCATATTATCTCAGAATCTTATAGAGGCATGACATTTTCTGTGTTAACCAAGAATGCTTGAAATAAAACAGTGATATTTTAATTTTGGTAGTCACTGAATGCACAGAGGCTGCTGAAAAGTCGGAAAATTACCATATTTCCGTCCAAGCAGCCTTGTTGGAAATTCTGGAACTTAATCTTAAATTTATTTCAGCAGTTTAGTTATTTTAATAACAAGTCCACCATATTTGCAGTATAAATATCGACTATGTATGTTTCTTAACTATTGACACTGGTCTGAAGATGCGGTGAATATTGGGGGGAGAGCTCTCCAAAAACCCCCTTGAAGCTCACCAAACAACCACCTGAGGCTCTCCACAATGTTTCTAATGGAGCGAAACCCAAAATGGGCATACTACATAATCCTCAAACTTGTATTATTTTGTAAGATAATGGTATGTAGTTTTTTATATATCTATTCAGAATCCCTTCACGATGAACTTAATTCTTCAATTTATGTACCAAACCGATTATATACTAGAAGGTCATAAACATTAAATTCAGAAACAACTAGAAATAGGAAGCAAAGATACATAGATAAATGTAATAACTGTGATGTTAATTAAACTGAAAGTTAATTTAATTTTGAGGCTAATTCAATTTACCAGAATTGGTGTATGGGAAATTTATTTTATTGAGAAATATCTTAATTAATTGTAATTTAAATGACTTTTCAAGTTAATTGTTCTGTGTTTGATACACTCACCCTCAAATTCAAAACAGCACTTGCACTGACAATTGTGTATGTCAAATTGAATTAATAATTTTAATAATGCAATAAAAAGCAGTCATCGCAGCATGATTCACAACTTTATTTGGGCTACATTAGATACTACCAATATCATATGTTCATGTATTATCTTCACAGATGGTGTATATGCCAAATCAGTCAAAATACAGTTGCTTTGAAAATGACTAACCTTGATACCAAAACCACTGAACAACTATTTATAACCAAAGACTTCAGTCCCTAAATTAGCACATTATAAAATTACTTGTATAATTTGTACCATTTCATTTCAAGAAATATCCTAGTACAATGATGTGAAACATATCAGAATGCTACAGGAAGTAATTCTAACAAACCAAGCATCACTACTACTTTATGTGCAAAATGTATGGCAAACAATTAACCACCTTTTGTATAAATACATTCCAGGCACCAGTACACCAATTCCGTCAACTTCGGGCTTGGAAATGTGCAGAAAATCAACAATCGGTAAGTATGTGAGTTTTTCAAGTTAAATTAATAATTATGTAATAGCCTATATAATTGTTCAGTAATAAAAATTATCATTTAAATTTTTGTTGACATTTCATGGCACCATTGAGCACCAGATCCTTCTCATGACTCGCCTCGCGATTACATGTTGCTGATTACATTAGTGATGGTTTAATTCATACGGATCATGCATAATGTATTATGTGCAATACCTGCTTAGTGTTTTATTTTATTTTGCAACTTGTAACAATTTGTGACTTCACATATTTTGGCATCTTTCTGAGAAATAATGGGATGATTTTCATTTCCCAAAACTGATTTAGGGTAATTGATAGCAAAAACACACTGATCACATCAGTATCACCATCATTAATTTTACAATTACAATATGTTGTAGCTGTGGCAGACAACAACAGCAGCAGTGTCGACGATTCACCACAACCAAGAAAGAGAGGTGACTTTGCATTATGATTGAAAGAAAGTAATGAACCACTAACATATCCATCTAAATTCATTGATGTTTCACATATATATTTATGTATATATGTGATAGGGTAGAAGGGATGCTTTTCAAAACTTATTTAATTTATAGCAAATACCATTGTACAATTGAAATAAGTTGTTTGTTGGAATGTTATTAAATTCAAGAAAGTGGTTATGGGCTTTGACATTTTAAGTGTTATGCATGACCATATATAATATAATACCTGTTTAGTGTTTTATTTTGCAACATGTAGCAATTTGTTTTGGCTATGTGAACATGGGCCTTCAATCGTTTATGACATCAGTAATAACTGGTTATTGCATCTATATTGGTTGTCAATTAACAGTAATTTATTTTGTAACAGCAGCGGTTGACATCAACAGTGACAACAAGGAAGCAGTTCCACAGCCAAAGAAAAAAGGTACACATGATTTTGTAAGGAATTACAGAAGTCTTGCAAATTCACAAGTAACATCTATGCATAGAAACATTTTAAAAGTCATTTGATGAAGAATGAATATATTAACTGTTTTGTATATCATATAAAACAATTTGTTTCATATGATGCAATCTATAAACAATAATCACTGATAGACCAGTCAATCAAAATTTTTGTCTACGTTATTATTTCCTCTTCAATGCTTAAAATAATAATGCCAGCATGTATATTGATCCTGGATTATTTTACATTCAATATGAACAAAAAGAACACATACCTCAAAAAGTCCTGACAGCTCCGTTGAACAAGAATCAGGATTTTGAGAGGTCCCTGCTATTCTTTCATAGTATTAATAATCTTTATTAAAATTCAGAAAGTAAAATATGTCCAGACGTTTAAGATTCAACATTGATAATGTAAGTTCAGTTATATATGTACTCAGCAAGTCACAAACAGGGTGAATAAATAATTTTCCTTTAGCTGTGCAAGTTGAAAAGCACAGGCCTATTAATTATGTAATATGTATATAAATTACGTAACATGTTTTCCTGGTTTTACTACTACAATGGTGTCACTTTCAGCAAAGAACATCCGTTGGCAGGAGGTAGATAACGTTATGCTTGTGGAGCATTTCCAGTTTTTCTTCATTGGACAAAGAGCAGAACATGGCACAAAGGGCAATTTGCCAAGTAAGAACAACTATGCTGGCAAGATACATATATACTTGGAGTAGATGATGAAACTTAACATACTTTTTATGGAATCCAACCATTAATATTCTGTAGCAGATCATTATTTCATTATCATATTAGACTACCTTGCATTATGCATTAAGAATACTGACAAATTTGTTTTTAATACATTACAAATAAATGTATTACAAATATGAGGTTGCTAGTGCATGGAGAGAGTAATACAGAAAACAACAATGTAAACATGAATGATATCACTTTAGTATTATCAGACACTAAATTGAATAATCTCTAAATGGCCATTAAAATTGAGAAGAAGGATATTACTTTATAAATGCACTTTTTGTGAAGAAATGTGATTTAGAGATATGTGTTTGTTATAAGTGTGAACTATATTGATAGTAAAACAAATCTATTACACTACAGCAAAGACACATTTAAAGTATTTTGTCAAGACTATTTTCATGGATAGCCTTAACAATAACGGTTACGTCGCACATTTTTTTGCAGTAGAAAAATGGTGTAAAGTGTCTTGTAATATAACGTTTTAATGTTTCTTTTCAGACAAAGTGGAAACTATGGCTTTCATCAGCGCGTCGATGCCACCATGCTTAAAGCATCTGGATGATCACTCCGTCTATTTGAAAACAAGAGCTCAGTTATTCAACAGGACGAAAACAAAACAAAGGCGTCTCAACAAATGCATGGTGGCAATGTCACTCTGAAATGGCAAGCATCGATAAAGGGCTGTGTGGTCTTGTTGTAAAATGTAGTTTCAACCTTTGGTCTATTTCTAGCTGTCTTTCCCAGCCAGTGGCAGTAAACACTGACATGGTGGGGTTTGTCCTCTATATTATTTTCCATGCATAGATAAGATGTTAACAAGACTCGGCATGTCCGGGTTTGTTTCTACTTTGATGGTATGCAAGAATTATTTTTAAAATGGGTTTACTTAGGCCACAATATTGATCCTAACACTCACCAGGCTATGGTTAAAGTCTTGTCATTGATGTATAATTATGGCATATACATTCATTATCTTCTTGTGTTGTATTTGTACTCAACCTAGGCATTGTAATGACAGTCATGTTCATGTCACAAGGATTACGTAGATTACCCAAATGCTGAGTACCGCTGTTTTTGTTTTATGACACCTATGACCTAGTCAAGCAAATACACATACATGACTATGACACAACTGGAAATGTTGTATACCTTTACTTATAATCTAGTCTATATCTGATACTAATTTAAAATAAATTTATACTTAAGAATACTCTTATTGCACTAAACTGAGAGCAGTACTATATTTTTTATTCATGTTATGTTGTGCTACTGTGTATGAACTGGGTACAGTGCAGTTAATTCACTCTTGTAAACTAGTATATGCATAGTATTAGTACGTTAGTTTTATTGTATTGATACATTGGACAAGATCATCATGATGTTTATTGCTGTACCGTTTTGTATGAAATAAATTCTGATTGAATTGATAAAGAAAAATGTCATGCCATTGTAAATGAAGGTACTAGAAGCATGAATTTGCTGGTATTGGAAATAGGTATGTGTACAACTCCTCTGTATTGTGCATGAAATGGGTACTTTCAGTTTATATACACCTGTAAGCTTGTACATGCATAGTATTGTTATGTTAGTTTTATTTTTTGATACTTTAGAAATGATCATGATGATGTATATTATTGTACTATTTTGTATGAAATAAATGTCTACTTAAATTGATATATGGCTCTTTGAATTGATTGAAAACAATTTGCTCTTAAATAGTTACTTAATTAATTCCCTTCCATTGAAAGTTGTACTAGAAGCATGAATTAACAGGTGTTCAATTAGTTTTAATGTTTTTCTGTCATAAAAATGGTGAGAGGTTGGCCCCAAAATAGGTGGGAGATGGGATGTTGAGACCCATGCCACATCCCCTCATGACCACCTAAAAAGAAATTTATTTATGTTACAGAATTGTGTAGACGTAGTATTCGTGACGGTGCGTTCCCTACATGATTACGTGCTTGGAATCAAACTGGTTTTTAATGAATGTACAAACAGTATTTTTTATTTCGGTGATTTATTAAAACAACTTTGTCATAGCATCATTAATATCATCGTGGGTGTTCATTTTATACAATCGTCATTAAAATGGCAATGCCATTATGGTATACAAGCTAAGTAACTTGGGCTCCTAAGCTAGGCATATTTGTCTTTTTGTGTTATATTTATTACGAATAATAAAAAAAATTAATGTAAACTAATTTTTTTTAAATTTCACCTACCAACTCTCTTGGACTTGTGAAACTCCCAGCATTCCGGAAAACAGAACAAAATCTCCCAGATTATAGGTTTTTATATATGCAGTTGTAAGTTTCTGGTGAGGCCTTAATGGACGGGTGCAGTTGGTCCCCAGGTGGGTGCAGTTACAGGTTATTTGTAGGCCTTTAAGGGGTGCAGTTGGAGGTCCCAATGGGGTATGCAATTGGAGGTTTTGGTGAACCTGGAATCTCCTGGGTTTCGAAACTTACACGTTAGCAGGTATAGGACGGATTATTGCTATGCCATACGGCATATGCCTATAGCCAGTATAGGCTATAGTATAGGCATGCACGTAGACATCCATATGTAACCATCGCTCAGCTGACTTAATATAACACCAACTCTTACGAATTATGAAAACTATTAATTAATTATCAAGAAATGTTCATATACTGTCCGATGTGATTGTAGCCAGCCGAATTAATTAATTTCGAAGAATCAACACACTGACGCACGCACGGTCAAAGGGCAGAGCAGGCAGCGAAATGTCTGAGGCGACCGCCCCGCGTATTCCCGTCATTCATTGCATACTAATAGCATGACAACATAATAGGTTTTTCACTTACTATAATTATGTTCGTATAATCCAGACATACTAAATATTGTCCACAATAATGTCCATAGTATAAACACTCCGGGTAATTCCTATCGGCTGGTATATATGTATATATAATATATGTTGTCCGCTTCGAATAAATTATTAAATCGTCCTCGCATAAAATACTCCGCCTGTAACAGACTTGCAGTGGCTAATTTAGTTAATTACTATTATTATTAGTTATCAGAGAAAGACTAGAACAGAAAAACCAGAGTCACGTTATATAAAAGCATTATATAAAAGAATGCTGCACAAGGCAAGCATATGGTTGCCGTCACTGTGGGCGCGTTTCTAAAGCAACAAGGTTTGAACGATTTGTTTATTTTCGCGTCTGTAGGCGTAGTTCTTGGTGTCTACCGGAACAGATTGTAGTTGACAGTTAAGAGTCATGACTGGAATTTGGTGCAGACATTGGCCTGACCTTAGATTCACTTCGTGACCATGTCCTGGTTTTAAGATCGAACCGGAAAGATGAAATTATGCAAATAAATGCAGACCCCTTCACGTGAGTGAGCACCCTCATCCCCATAGTATGACGACATAAAAACACGCATGCGTAGAACCATAATTCTACAAATTTCATACGATTCGTTTCGATCCCTTACGGTTTAAAGACAATTCCCGGATTTGGCTTGAGGCCAAGCCAGTATGTTTAAAAGGGAACTATTTTTTGAATTACGGGGGAGGGCGGCAATAAACCCAGACGAAGAGACACGTTGACGCTCTCCACGGGAAACTAGGAAAATGTTTTCCACAAGTTTAGACTTATCAAAATTTCGGCAAATATAAACCACGGTGGTTTATATATTGCTTTATCGTTCGATCTTCAAAAACCACGGACGCTTTAAATGTAAATTAGAGTTGAACTGTCGGCGCACATGAATGTGCAAACGTTGTACGGACAATCGTGTCTGAAGTTTCTACTGATGAATAAAACATATATATTCGTGACGAACCTGGAACGCTTGTTTGCTCAATTTCATTGACAAACAAATACACCCTTAGCCGTGAGGGGACATTGCATCACCACAGCACGATAATGCACACGGCTTGGCGAGCGACATACCCGAGGTAAGGCTCCGGTCTTCTTAAGCCATTTGCGTACCGCCCAACTGAAGGAAGGAAGGAAGACGGAGGGGACAACAACTTTACACGCCGTCGCCGCGTCGGCAATACCGTCAGTCTCGTGTACGATGCTGTCCATTAAATGCCGTTCAATGTTGTTATCGTATTGAGACATCCCGTGTTCAAACAGAACTTTACTGGTATCGGCCTTCGACTTACGGTAGTTTAAATTTCGCAACTGTGTTTTACTGTTTACTTGTCGCGACGATCTACCACAAAAAAGTCTAACCAAATATATACAACTTCCGGTCTCGCTCCGGTCTGCATCTATGCATAAAGTTTTTAGGCAGACCGAATTTGTTGTATATATTTTATTCATTGACAAATTTCAACGAACTTTCAGTATGTGTTATAAATTAGTGTTACAAACAATGTTCCATCTTTACATGCCTGGTTTGCGTAAAGCGGTCCAGTAGATACTGGTCGACGTATGCTGCAGTTAGACATATATATATATATATTTCTTTCTATCTATATGTCTACTCAATATATATATATATATATGTGCTTTTAAGATTTTCTAGCGACATTTTAGTGTGAAGGTGTTAAATCAAATTATGGTGTCTGTCTCGCTATCCAGTCATTATACAAGTGGTCTATGCTTCCAAATGGAAAATACAAAATGACCGCTACCAGCTAATTTCTGCACACAGTTTGCATAACTGTAGCTAAAACAGGACACCAAAGGGTATATATATATATATGTGTGTGTGTATTTCTATTTGTAATATATATATATTAGAAATAGAAATACACATACCAATATTTATGGCTTTGTACAATATTTCCAGGTGTGCTTTGAACAGCATCGATATGCTCATACCCTTTGGTGTCCTGTTTTAGCTACAGTTATGCAAATTGTGTGCAGAAATTAGCTGGTAGCGGTCATTTTGTATTTTCCATTTGGAAGCATAGACCACTCTGTATAATGACTGGATAGCGAGTCAGACACCATAATTTGATTTAACACCTTCACACTAAAATGTCGCTAGCAAATCTTAAAAGCACATTTGTGTATTGTTCCGAACATTTAAGCTACATATGTCTGATGGAATTCTGGTAAATATCAATATACCTTATGCATTGTGAAGAACAAACTATTAGGAATCAATTTTAAATGTACTGATTAGTTTGCGGCTATGTATGAAATCTACCACGTGGTACTACGATGTTAATAATTAGCAACAAACAACTGAAGAATTATTTTGTTTGTTGCCATAGCGACGAAGTTACTGTGGTTAATCAACGCATGGCACAAGCACAGTTTGTTGGAGCGTGTGCAGTACATCAGAGTGCTACTCGTAGTTATTTGTCAATTAATGCCCGTCTGCCGAACATGTTCAGTTTCATGTTGCCTTGCGAATCAAGGGTAGTCACTCGATGTCCTCGTTTTTCTCGCTCAGTGTCACTTCTAAAATAACTGCATTTGGCTCCCAGTACGGTATCGCATTATCTTTAATTTCTGTTTAGTTACACATGCAACCAAGCAACCTGCATATCTACATTCGATGCTCACTCCAGCAAAAACAGCCAAGACATCATCGGTCGGCTGGTTTTAACCTACTTTATTTAAGACGAACGCTGAAAATCAAGCTTGTTCTGTTGCCGCACCAAATCTGTGTAACTCACTCCCTGCCATTTGAAGACAGCATGAAATATAGTTTATTTTGACTGTCATCTAAACACTTTCTAATACTGCCTATCCTCTTTAGCTTCTTAGCAATTCCATCCGTCTGTTGACCACTTTCACTTTGTATATGATTCTTAGAACGCTCATCCCTTTTGTTTTGTTGCGCCAGTAAGCTCGGACTTTCCGAGGGTATTGGCACTAAAGACGTAATATATGTAAGCATGAGACCGTTATGAAGTTGCATTTATTTGTCGATGCTCCAAATGACAAATAATTAACAGTAGTAAAGGAGGTCCCTTACCGGGCAGGTCGTCGCGCCGCGGTGCAAGTGCAAGTGCAAAAGTACCCGGATGTAGGTCAAGTACCCGGATGTAGGTCAAGGTCGAATGTCAAGGTCAAATACCCGGATGTAGGTCAAGGTCAAGTATCCGGATGTAGGTCAAGGTCACGTGGCGCCCCTATAGAAATTTCTCGAAACTAAAATAGTGCCACCTAGCGGATAGTTGGTGAACTAAATATTTCCCACCAAAACCAAAATAGCGCCCCCTGGCGGATAGTTGGTGAACTAAAATTATTTCCCGCCAAAAATATTTCCCATCAAAACTCTAAAAAGCCCCTGACGGATAGTTGGTGAATTAATATAGCTCCCCCTGGCGGATAGTTTGTTAACTATAACAGCGCCACCTAGCGGATAGCTCATCAACAAAAAACAGCGCCACCTACCGGAATTTTTCGGGACTGAAACTGCACGCCACCTAGCGGAAATTTTTTGGAATTAAAAAAATGTTGACCCGCAGCGCCCCTAGCGGATTTTTTCGGGAACAAATATTCAAGTGGTGCCACCTGACGGACAAATTGTAAACTAAATGTTCGAGTACTTCCCAATTTCGTGCACCTTAGTTTGACCATAGCGCCCGTGGCGAATTTTTTTTGTACTAAAATAGGTTGACCCGCAGCGCCCCCTATCGGGATTTTTCGGGACTAATTATACAAGTGGTGCCATCTGACGGACAAGTTGTGAAGTAAATGTAGGAGTACTGCAAATATTCGTGTCTCTTGCACGCTTGCGTGCAATAGAGCCCCCTGACGGATACATCACGAACCACAAACATCATCCCCTAGTGGACAAATGTTCGTTCGGCACGACCACGTGACCTTTATGTTCTGTCGAACTGTTATAAAAGACCTGCATCTGTTTTTTGTGGTCATTATATCTTACATTTTGGAAGATGGACAACATGACTAGTGATGACGTCCGACAAGGGATTTTGCTACCGAAGGCGCAGCCTTCTCCGGCTACGGGACCACTCGACCTCTCGACCCCAACAATCAACCCGGACCAACAACCAACGACCAGTTCAACGACCAGTCCGACGACCAGTTTGACGACCAGTTCGCCGATCAAACCAATTTCGTCTCTGTCATCAGCTCCGGCAATCAACCCAACCATCAACCTGACATCGTCACCTCCGACGAAGCGTCAGAAGCTGTTGTCTCGTTATACTTGCTGTATGTGTGGCAGTACCTTCAAGTATAAAGGGAATCGGTCCGCTCATGTGAAGCAGGGCTGCTGTCAAAGGAAGCAAGATAAACAGCGGCGACGTAAAGAACAACTTGAACAACAGCTTGAAGAACAACTTGAAGAGATAACAGTAAGCTTCAATTTTTCATAGTGTTCAAATGGTATTCATGCTATTTTGTTAGAACATTTTCAAAAGACCATAATATTATATTTTTTCTTATATATATCAGGTGAACATTCATTACTAAGCTCATCTCGTTACTGTTTCAGCGACAAGAAAAGGCATCCTCAAATCACACATCACGTCCATGAACTCAGACCAATTAGATGGTGAAAGACTGTTTGAGCGTTTTGTTAGACGCAGGTGTGAAGCTATCCGATGTGACAGTCGAACAGTTGTGTAATATCAATACATGGTTGCAAGAATCTGTTTCGAAATAGTGGCGAAACACTATGAAACATATGGTTCTGGCAGTTATGGAGCGTGACATGTAAATACGTTTGTGTTGTTCACGAATAAACTGTGCAAACCTCATCTTGTATCTTTTTCATAGTGTAATGCAAAGCATATGTTGGGAACCTTACTAATAGTCTTACACTTCACAAGTATGTCTGTGTAGTTCAGTAGAGATGATAGCCACTTATGTCTGTGTAGTTCAGTAGAGATGATAGCCACTTATGTCTGTGTAGTTCAGTACAGATATGTTAATCACTCATGTCTGTGTAGTTCAGTACAGAGATGTTAATGTACTCAGACCAACTAGTGGTGCAAACGAAACACTATGCTTTGACCAACACACGGCACGAATCGGACTCAGACCAACTAGTTGCGTAAACGAAACAGAAACTTAACCGAATACGCTGCACAAATTGAACTCAGACCAACTAGTTGCGTAAACGAAACAGAAACTTAACCGATTACGCGGCACAAATTGAACTCAGACCAACTAGTGGTGCAAACGAAAAACTATGCTTTGACCAACACACTACACGAATCGAACTCAGACCAACTAGATGCGTAAACGAAACAGAAACTTAACCGATTACACTGCACGAATTGAACTCAGACCAACTAGTTACGTAAACGAAACAGAAACTTAACCGATTACGCTGCACAAATTGAACTCAGATCAACTAGTCACGCAAACGAAACACTATGCTTTGACCAACACGCTGAACGAAACTACGCATGACACATCACACGAGACTACGGATGACACATCACACGAGAGTACCGACGAGACAAGAGACGAGACTATGACCGAGATACGTCACGAGACTACGGATGACACATCACACGAGACGATGGCCGAGATATGTCACGAGACTTCGGATGCCACGTCACACGAGAGTACCGACGAGACAAGAGACGAGACTATGACCGAGATATGTCACGAGACTACGGATGACACATTACACGAGACTTCGGATGATACGTCACACGAGAGCACCGACGAGACAAGAGACGAGACTATGACCGAGATATGTCACGAGACTATGGATGACACATCACACGAGAGTACGGTCTATAGACACGAGTTGTACAAACGAAACACTACACTTTGACCAACACGTGTTACAAATTGAACTCAGATCAACTAGTCACGCAAACGAAACACTACACTTTGACCAACACGTGTCACAAATTGAACTCAGATCAACTAGTCACGCACACGAAACACTATGCTTTGACCAATACACTGAACGAATCGATCTATAGACACGAGTTGTACAAAGGAAACACTATGCTTTGACTAACATGCGGCACGAATTGAACTCAGACCAACTACAAATTGAACTCAGACCAACTAGTTGCGCAAACGAAACAGAAACTTAACCGATTACGCTGCACAAATTGAACTCAGACCAACTAGTTGTACAAACGAAACACTATGCTTTGACCAACACGTGTGACGAAAACGAAACACTGCTTTGACCAACACGTGTCACGAATTGAACTTAGATCAACTAGACACATCACACGAGACTATGACCGAGATATGGCACGAGACTACGGATGACACATCACACGAGAGTACCGACGAGACAAGAGACGAGACTATGACCGAGATATGTCACGAGACTACGGATGACACGGATGACGAGACTATCGAGATACACGAGACTACGGATGACACGTCACACGAGAGTACCGACGAGACAAGAGACGAGACTATGACCGAGATATGTCACGAGACTACGGATGACACATCACACGAGACTTCGTATGACACGTCACACGAGAGTACCGACGAGACAAGAGACGAGACTATGACCGAGATACGTCACGAGACTACGGATGACACGTCACACAAGAGTACCGACGAGAAAAGAGACGAGACTATGACCGAGATATGTCACGAGACTACGGATGACACATCACACGAGAGTACCGACGAGACACGAGTTGTACAAACGAAACACTATGCTTTGACCAACACGTGTCACGAATTGAACTTAGATCAACTAGTTGGACAAACGAAACACTAATCTTAACGTGTTATCGCGTCAAATCCTTCTTTTTTCAGGAAAATAGACGTGTTATCGCGTCAATTCCTTCCTTTTTCAGGAAAATAGACGTGTTATTGCATCAATTCCTTCCTTTTTCAGGAAAATAGACGTGTTATTGCATCAATTCCTTCCTTTTTCAGGAAAATAGCATCAATTCCTTCCTTTTTTCAGGAAAATAGACGTGTTATTGCATCAATTCCTTCCTTTTTCAGGAAAATAGACGTGTTATTGCATCAATTCCTTCGTTTTTCAGGAAAATAGACGTGTTATTGCATCAATTCCTTCCTTTTTCAGGAAAATAGCATCAATTCCTTCCTTTTTCAGGAAAATAGACGTGTTATTGCATCAATTCCTTCCTTTTTCAGGAAAATAGACGTGTTATTGCATCAATTCCTTCCTTTTTCAGGAAAATAGACGTGTTATTGCATCAATTCCTTCCTTTTTCAGGAAAATAGACGTGTTATTGCATCAATTCCTTCCTTTTTCAGGAAAATAGACGTGTTATTGCATCAATTCCTTCCTTTTGCAGGAAAATAGACGTGTTATTGCATCAATTCCTTCCTTTTTCAGGAAAATAGACGTGTTATTGCATCAATTCCTTCCTTTTTCAGGAAAATAGACGTGTTATCGCGTGAGATTTGCTTCAAAAGGAAGCAAAGCAAAGCAAATAGACGTGTTATCGCGTGAGATCCTTAGTGTTGGTCGGACTTAGAAATTTTTAGTGTTGGTAGGACTTAGACATTTTTAGTGTTGGTAGGACTTAGAAATTTTTAGTGTTGGTGGGACTTAGAAATTTTGAGTGTTGGTGGGACTTAGAAATTTTTAGTGTTGTGGGACTTAGAAATTTTTAGTGTTGGTCGGACTTAGAAATTTGTAGTGCTGGTAGGACTTAGAAATGTTTAGTGTTGGTAGGACTTAGACATTTTTAGTGTTGGTAGGACTTAGACATTTTTAGTGTTGGTAGGACTTATACATTTTTCGAGTTGGTATTAGTGTTGGTATGACTTAGAACTTTTTAGTGTTGGTAGGATTTAGAAATTGTTTAGTGTTGATAGAACTTAGACATTTTTAGTGATGGTACGACTTAGACATTTTTACTGTTGGTAGGACTTAGAAATGTCTAGTGTTGGTAGGACTTAGACATTTTTTTAGTGTTGATAGAACTTAGAACTTTTTAGTGCTGGTAGAACTTAGACATTTTTAGTGTTGGTAGCACTTATAAATTTTTCGAGTTGGTATTAATGTTGGTAGGACTTAGAACTTTTTAGTGTTTGTAGGACTTAGAATTTTTTTAGTGTTGATAGAACTTAGACATTTTTAGTGATGGTACGACTTAGACATTTTTACTGTTGGTAGGACTTAGACATTTTTAGTGATGGTACGACTTAGACATTTTTACTGTTGGTAGGACTTAGAAATTTCTAGTGTTGGTAGGACTTAGAACTTTTTAGTGTTGGTAGGACTTAGACATTTTTAGAGTTGGTAGGACTTATACATTTTTCGAGTTGGTATTAGTGTTGGTAGGATTTAGAACTTTTTAGTGTTGGTAGGACTTAGAATTTTTTTTTTTTTGGTGTTGATAGAACTTAGACATTTTAATGATGGTACGACTTATACATTTTTACTGTTGGTAGGACTTAGAAATTTCTAGTGTTGGTAGGACTTAGACATTTTTAGTGTTGGTAGGACTTAGAAATTTTTAGTGTTGGTGGGACTTAGAAATTTTGAGTGTTGGTGGGACTTAGAAATTTTTAGTGTTGTGGGACTTAGAAATTTTTAGTGTTGGTCGGACTTAGAAATTTGTAGTGCTGGTAGGACTTAGAAATGTTTAGTGTTGGTAGGACTTAGACATTTTTAGTGTTGGTAGGACTTAGACATTTTTAGTGTTGGTAGGACTTAGACATTTTTAGTGTTGGTAGGACTTAGACATTTTTAGTGTTGGTAGGACTTAGACATTTTTAGTGTTGATGGGACTTAGACATTTTTAGTGTTGGTAGGATTTAGACATTTTAGTGTTGGTAGGACTTAGAAATTTGTAGTGCTGGTAGGACTTAGAAATGTTTAGTGTTGGTTTTTTAGTGTTGATAGAACTTAGAACTTTTTAGTGCTGGTAGAACTTAGACATTTTTAGTGTTGGTAGCACTTATAAATTTTTCGAGTTGGTATTAATGTTGGTAGGACTTAGAACTTTTTAGTGTTTGTAGGACTTAGAATTTTTTTAGTGTTGATAGAACTTAGACATTTTTAGTGATGGTACGACTTAGACATTTTTACTGTTGGTAGGACTTAGACATTTTTAGTGATGGTACGACTTAGACATTTTTACTGTTGGTAGGACTTAGAAATTTCTAGTGTTGGTAGGACTTAGAACTTTTTAGTGTTGGTAGGACTTAGACATTTTTAGAGTTGGTAGGACTTATACATTTTTCGAGTTGGTATTAGTGTTGGTAGGATTTAGAACTTTTTAGTGTTGGTAGGACTTAGAATTTTTTTTTTTTTGGTGTTGATAGAACTTAGACATTTTAATGATGGTACGACTTATACATTTTTACTGTTGGTAGGACTTAGAAATTTCTAGTGTTGGTAGGACTTAGAACTTTTTAGTGTTGGTAGGACTTAGACATTTTTTTAGTGTTGATAGAACTTAGAACTTTTTAGTGTTGGTAGGACTTAGACATTTTAAGTGTTGGTAGGACTTATAAATTTTTCGAGTTGGTATTAGTATTGGTAGGACTTAGAACTTTTTAGTGTTTGTAGGACTTAGAAATTTTTTAGTGTTGATAGAACTT
>CM034541.1:17025634-17040634 GCA_020002185.1 Paraescarpia echinospica
TTTGTGTTGTTCACGAATAAACTGTGCAAACCTCATCTTGTATCTTTTTCATAGTGTAATGCAAAGCATATGTTGGGAACCTTACTAATAGTCTTACACTTCACAAGTATGTCTGTGTAGTTCAGTAGAGATGATAGCCACTTATGTCTGTGTAGTTCAGTAGAGATGATAGCCACTTATGTCTGTGTAGTTCAGTACAGATATGTTAATCACTCATGTCTGTGTAGTTCAGTACAGAGATGTTAATGTACTCAGACCAACTAGTGGTGCAAACGAAACACTATGCTTTGACCAACACACGGCACGAATCGGACTCAGACCAACTAGTTGCGTAAACGAAACAGAAACTTAACCGAATACGCTGCACAAATTGAACTCAGACCAACTAGTTGCGTAAACGAAACAGAAACTTAACCGATTACGCGGCACAAATTGAACTCAGACCAACTAGTGGTGCAAACGAAAAACTATGCTTTGACCAACACACTACACGAATCGAACTCAGACCAACTAGATGCGTAAACGAAACAGAAACTTAACCGATTACACTGCACGAATTGAACTCAGACCAACTAGTTACGTAAACGAAACAGAAACTTAACCGATTACGCTGCACAAATTGAACTCAGATCAACTAGTCACGCAAACGAAACACTATGCTTTGACCAACACGCTGAACGAAACTACGCATGACACATCACACGAGACTACGGATGACACATCACACGAGAGTACCGACGAGACAAGAGACGAGACTATGACCGAGATACGTCACGAGACTACGGATGACACATCACACGAGACTATGGCCGAGATATGTCACGAGACTTCGGATGCCACGTCACACGAGAGTACCGACGAGACAAGAGACGAGACTATGACCGAGATATGTCACGAGACTACGGATGACACATTACACGAGACTTCGGATGATACGTCACACGAGAGCACCGACGAGACAAGAGACGAGACTATGACCGAGATATGTCACGAGACTATGGATGACACATCACACGAGAGTACGGTCTATAGACACGAGTTGTACAAACGAAACACTACACTTTGACCAACACGTGTTACAAATTGAACTCAGATCAACTAGTCACGCAAACGAAACACTACACTTTGACCAACACGTGTCACAAATTGAACTCAGATCAACTAGTCACGCACACGAAACACTATGCTTTGACCAATACACTGAACGAATCGATCTATAGACACGAGTTGTACAAAGGAAACACTATGCTTTGACTAACATGCGGCACGAATTGAACTCAGACCAACTACAAATTGAACTCAGACCAACTAGTTGCGCAAACGAAACAGAAACTTAACCGATTACGCTGCACAAATTGAACTCAGACCAACTAGTTGTACAAACGAAACACTATGCTTTGACCAACACGTGTGACGAAAACGAAACACTGCTTTGACCAACACGTGTCACGAATTGAACTTAGATCAACTAGACACATCACACGAGACTATGACCGAGATATGTCACGAGACTACGGATGACACGAGACTACGGATGACACATCACACGAGAGTACCGACGAGACAAGAGACGAGACTATGACCGAGATATGTCACGAGACTACGGATGACACATCACACGAGACTACGGATGATACGTCATACGAGAGTAGCAACGAGACAAGAGACGAAACTATGACCGAGATATGTCACGAGACTACGGATGCCACATCACACGAGACTTCGTATGACACGTCACACGAGAGTACCGACGAGACAAGAGACGAGACTATGACCGAGATACGTCACGAGACTACGGATGACACGTCACACAAGAGTACCGACGAGAAAAGTGACGAGACTATGACCGAGATATGTCACGAGACTACGGATGACACATCACACGAGAGTACCGACGAGACACGAGTTGTACAAACGAAACACTATGCTTTGACCAACACGTGTCACGAATTGAACTTAGATCAACTAGTTGGACAAACGAAACACTAATCTTAACGTGTTATCGCGTCAAATCCTTCTTTTTTCAGGAAAATAGACGTGTTATCGCATCAATTCCTTCCTTTTTCAGGAAAATAGACGTGTTATTGCATCAATTCCTTCCTTTTTCAGGAAAATAGACGTGTTATCGCGTCAATTCCTTCCTTTTTCAGGAAAATAGACGTGTTATTGCATCAATTCCTTCCTTTTTCAGGAAAATAGACGTGTTATTGCATCAATTCCTTCCTTTTTCAGGAAAATAGACGTGTTATTGCATCAATTCCTTCCTTTTTCAGGAAAATAGACGTGTTATTGCATCAATTCCTTCCTTTTTTCAGGAAAATAGACGTGTTATTGCATCAATTCCTTCCTTTTTCAGGAAAATAGACGTGTTATTGCATCAATTCCTTCCTTTTGCAGGAAAATAGACGTGTTATTGCATCAATTCCTTCCTTTTTCAGGAAAATAGACGTGTTATTGCATCAATTCCTTCCTTTTTCAGGAAAATAGACGTGTTATCGCGTGAGATTTGCTTCAAAAGGAAGCAAAGCAAAGCAAATAGACGTGTTATCGCGTGAGATCCTTAGTGTTGGTCGGACTTAGAAATTTTTAGTGTTGGTAGGACTTAGACATTTTTAGTGTTGGTAGGACTTAGAAATTTTTAGTGTTGGTGGGACTTAGAAATTTTGAGTGTTGGTGGGACTTAGAAATTTTTAGTGTTGTGGGACTTAGAAATTTTTAGTGTTGGTCGGACTTAGAAATTTGTAGTGCTGGTAGGACTTAGAAATGTTTAGTGTTGGTAGGACTTAGACATTTTTAGTGTTGGTAGGACTTAGACATTTTTAGTGTTGGTAGGACTTATACATTTTTCGAGTTGGTATTAGTGTTGGTATGACTTAGAACTTTTTAGTGTTGGTAGGATTTAGAAATTGTTTAGTGTTGATAGAACTTAGACATTTTTAGTGATGGTACGACTTAGACATTTTTACTGTTGGTAGGACTTAGAAATGTCTAGTGTTGGTAGGACTTAGACATTTTTTTAGTGTTGATAGAACTTAGAACTTTTTAGTGCTGGTAGAACTTAGACATTTTTAGTGTTGGTAGCACTTATAAATTTTTCGAGTTGGTATTAATGTTGGTAGGACTTAGAACTTTTTAGTGTTTGTAGGACTTAGAATTTTTTTAGTGTTGATAGAACTTAGACATTTTTAGTGATGGTACGACTTAGACATTTTTACTGTTGGTAGGACTTAGACATTTTTAGTGATGGTACGACTTAGACATTTTTACTGTTGGTAGGACTTAGAAATTTCTAGTGTTGGTAGGACTTAGAACTTTTTAGTGTTGGTAGGACTTAGACATTTTTAGAGTTGGTAGGACTTATACATTTTTCGAGTTGGTATTAGTGTTGGTAGGATTTAGAACTTTTTAGTGTTGGTAGGACTTAGAATTTTTTTTTTTTTGGTGTTGATAGAACTTAGACATTTTAATGATGGTACGACTTATACATTTTTACTGTTGGTAGGACTTAGAAATTTCTAGTGTTGGTAGGACTTAGACATTTTTAGTGTTGGTAGGACTTAGAAATTTTTAGTGTTGGTGGGACTTAGAAATTTTGAGTGTTGGTGGGACTTAGAAATTTTTAGTGTTGTGGGACTTAGAAATTTTTAGTGTTGGTCGGACTTAGAAATTTGTAGTGCTGGTAGGACTTAGAAATGTTTAGTGTTGGTAGGACTTAGACATTTTTAGTGTTGGTAGGACTTAGACATTTTTAGTGTTGGTAGGACTTATACATTTTTCGAGTTGGTATTAGTGTTGGTATGACTTAGAACTTTTTAGTGTTGGTAGGATTTAGAAATTGTTTAGTGTTGATAGAACTTAGACATTTTTAGTGATGGTACGACTTAGACATTTTTACTGTTGGTAGGACTTAGAAATGTCTAGTGTTGGTAGGACTTAGACATTTTTTTAGTGTTGATAGAACTTAGAACTTTTTAGTGCTGGTAGAACTTAGACATTTTTAGTGTTGGTAGCACTTATAAATTTTTCGAGTTGGTATTAATGTTGGTAGGACTTAGAACTTTTTAGTGTTTGTAGGACTTAGAATTTTTTTAGTGTTGATAGAACTTAGACATTTTTAGTGATGGTACGACTTAGACATTTTTACTGTTGGTAGGACTTAGACATTTTTAGTGATGGTACGACTTAGACATTTTTACTGTTGGTAGGACTTAGAAATTTCTAGTGTTGGTAGGACTTAGAACTTTTTAGTGTTGGTAGGACTTAGACATTTTTAGAGTTGGTAGGACTTATACATTTTTCGAGTTGGTATTAGTGTTGGTAGGATTTAGAACTTTTTAGTGTTGGTAGGACTTAGAATTTTTTTTTTTTTGGTGTTGATAGAACTTAGACATTTTAATGATGGTACGACTTATACATTTTTACTGTTGGTAGGACTTAGAAATTTCTAGTGTTGGTAGGACTTAGAACTTTTTAGTGTTGGTAGGACTTAGACATTTTTTTAGTGTTGATAGAACTTAGAACTTTTTAGTGTTGGTAGGACTTAGACATTTTAAGTGTTGGTAGGACTTATAAATTTTTCGAGTTGGTATTAGTATTGGTAGGACTTAGAACTTTTTAGTGTTTGTAGGACTTAGAAATTTTTTAGTGTTGATAGAACTTAGACATTTTTAGTGATGGTACGACTTAGACATTTTTACTGTTGGTAGGACTTATACATTTTTTGAGTTGGTATTAGTGTTGGTAGGACTTAGAACTTTTTAGTGTTGGTAGGACTTATACATTTTTTCGAGTTGGTAGGACTTAAATTTTTCGAGTTGGAATTAGTGTTGGTACGACTTAGAACTTTTTAGTGTTGTGAAGTGTCGCGTCATCTAGAAGCAGTCACACTATTAGAAAGTGGCCATCTTTCAAATTATAGTAACTTCCGGTACGACGTCACTTCCGACGTAAAGTCCCTTAGTAGAGGCCGCCATGACAGCAAAGTAACTTCCGGTACAACACCACTCCCGGTGTAGCGCCTCCTAGTGGATAATCGGAGTACTATGTCACATGGTGGCGCCATCTAGCGAGTAAAATATATAATTAGATCGTCCCTAGTAGAGGCTGCCATGACAGTCAAGTAACTTCCGGTACGACGACACTTCCGTCGTAGCGCCCCCTAGCGGATAATCGGACTTCCATCGTAGCGCCCCCTAGCGGATAATCAGAGTACTATGTCACATGATGGCGCCATCTAGCGGTTAAAAATATCTAATTAGGTTAGCTAGAGAAAAAAAGTTGGGGTTAACCTCGCGAAAATTTAATGTTTTTGTCCCTATGGGACAAAAACAGAAAATTTTCCCGAGGTTAACCCCAACTGAAAAAGGAAGGAATTGATGCAATAACACGTCTATTTTCCTGAAAAAGGAAGGAATTGACGCGATAACACGTCTATTTTCCTGAAAAAGGAAGGAATTGATGCAATAACACGTCTATTTTCCTGAAAAAGGAAGGAATTGATGCAATAACACGTCTATTTTCCTGAAAAAGGAAGGAATTGATGCAATAACACGTCTATTTTCCTGAAAAAGGAAGGAATTGATGCAATAACACGTCTATTTTCCTGAAAAAGGAAGGAATTGATGCTATTTTCCTGATGCAATAACACGTGCTATTTTCCTGAAAAAGGAAGGAATTGATGCAATAACACGTCTATTTTCCTGAAAAAGGAAGGAATTGACGCGATAACACGTCTATTTTCCTGAAAAAAGAAGGATTTGACGCGATAACACGTTAAGATTAGTGTTTCGTTTGTCCAACTAGTTGATCTAAGTTCAATTCGTGACACGTGTTGGTCAAAGCATAGTGTTTCGTTTGTACAACTCGTGTCTCGTCGGTACTCTCGTGTGATGTGTCATCCGTAGTCTCGTGACATATCTCGGTCATAGTCTCGTCTCTTTTCTCGTCGGTACTCTTGTGTGACGTGTCATCCGTAGTCTCGTGACGTATCTCGGTCATAGTCTCGTCTCTTGTCTCGTCGGTACTCTCGTGTGACGTGTCATACGAAGTCTCGTGTGATGTGGCATCCGTAGTCTCGTGACATATCTCGGTCATAGTTTCGTCTCTTGTCTCGTCGGTACTCTCGTGTGACGTGTCATCCGTAGTCTCGTGTGATGTGTCATCCGTAGTCTCGTGACATATCTCGGTCATAGTCTCGTCTCTTGTCTCGTCGGTACTCTCGTGTGATGTGTCATCCGTAGTCTCGTGTCATCTGTAGTCTCGTGACATATCTCGGTCATAGTCTCGTGTGATGTGTCTAGTTGATCTAAGTTCAATTCGTGACACGTGTTGGTCAAAGCATAGTGTTTCGTTTTCGTCACACGTGTTGGTCAAAGCATAGTGTTTCGTTTGTACAACTAGTTGGTCTGAGTTCAATTTGTGCAGCGTAATCGGTTAAGTTTCTGTTTCGTTTGCGCAACTAGTTGGTCTGAGTTCAATTCGTAGTTGGTCTGAGTTCAATTCGTGCCGCATGTTGGTCAAAGCATAGTGTTTCCTTTGTACAACTCGTGTCTATAGATCGATTCGTTCAGTGTATTGGTCAAAGCATAGTGTTTCGTGTGCGTGACTAGTTGATCTGAGTTCAATTTGTGACACGTGTTGGTCAAAGTGTAGTGTTTCGTTTGCGTGACTAGTTGATCTGAGTTCAATTTGTAACACGTGTTGGTCAAAGTGTAGTGTTTCGTTTGTACAACTCGTGTCTATAGACCGTACTCTCGTGTGATGTGTCATCCATAGTCTCGTGACATATCTCGGTCATAGTCTCGTCTCTTGTCTCGTCGGTGCTCTCGTGTGACGTATCATCCGAAGTCTCGTGTAATGTGTCATCCGTAGTCTCGTGACATATCTCGGTCATAGTCTCGTCTCTTGTCTCGTCGGTACTCTCGTGTGACGTGGCATCCGAAGTCTCGTGACATATCTCGGCCATAGTCTCGTGTGATGTGTCATCCGTAGTCTCGTGACGTATCTCGGTCATAGTCTCGTCTCTTGTCTCGTCGGTACTCTCGTGTGATGTGTCATCCGTAGTCTCGTGTGATGTGTCATGCGTAGTTTCGTTCAGCGTGTTGGTCAAAGCATAGTGTTTCGTTTGCGTGACTAGTTGATCTGAGTTCAATTTGTGCAGCGTAATCGGTTAAGTTTCTGTTTCGTTTACGTAACTAGTTGGTCTGAGTTCAATTCGTGCAGTGTAATCGGTTAAGTTTCTGTTTCGTTTACGCATCTAGTTGGTCTGAGTTCGATTCGTGTAGTGTGTTGGTCAAAGCATAGTTTTTCGTTTGCACCACTAGTTGGTCTGAGTTCAATTTGTGCCGCGTAATCGGTTAAGTTTCTGTTTCGTTTACGCAACTAGTTGGTCTGAGTTCAATTTGTGCAGCGTAATCGGTTAAGTTTCTGTTTCGTTTACGCAACTAGTTGGTCTGAGTCCGATTCGTGCCGTGTGTTGGTCAAAGCATAGTGTTTCGTTTGCACCACTAGTTGGTCTGAGTACATTAACATCTCTGTACTGAACTACACAGACGTGAGTGGTTAACATATCTGTACTGAACTACACAGACATAAGTGGCTATCATCTCTACTGAACTACACCGACATAAGTGGCTATCATCTCTACTGAACTACACAGACATACTTGTGAAGTGTAATACTATTAGTAAGGTTCCCAACATATGCTTTGCATTACACTATGAAAAAGATACAAGATGAGGTTTGCACAGTTTATTCGTGAACAACACAAACGTATTTACATGTCACGCTCCATAACTGCCAGAACCATATGTTTCATAGTGTTTCGCCACTATTTCGAAACAGATTCTTGCAACCATGTATTGATATTACACAACTGTTCGACTGTCACATCGGATAGCTTCACACCTGCGTCTAACAAAACGCTCAAACAGTCTTTCACCATCTAATTGGTCTGAGTTCATGGACGTGATGTGTGATTTGAGGATGCCTTTTCTTGTCGCTGAAACAGTAACGAGATGAGCTTAGTAATGAATGTTCACCTGATATATATAAGAAAAAATATAATATTATGGTCTTTTGAAAATGTTCTAACAAAATAGCATGAATACCATTTGAACACTATGAAAAATTGAAGCTTACTGTTATCTCTTCAAGTTGTTCTTCAAGCTGTTGTTCAAGTTGTTCTTTACGTCGCCGCTGTTTATCTTGCTTCCTTTGACAGCAGCCCTGCTTCACATGAGCGGACCGATTCCCTTTATACTTGAAGGTACTGCCACACATACAGCAAGTATAACGAGGCCACAGCTTCTGACGCTTCGTCGGAGGTGACGATGTCAGGTTGATGGTTGGGTTGATTGCCGGAGCTGATGACAGAGACGAAATTGGTTTGATCGTCGAACTGGTCGTCAAACTGGTCGTCGGACTGGTCGTTGAACTGGTCGATGGTTGTTGGTCCGGGTTGATTGTTGGGGTCGAGAGGTCGAGTGGTCCCGTAGCCGGAGAAGGCTGCGCCTTCGGTAGCAAAATCCCTTGTCGGACGTTATCACTAGTCATGTTGTTCATCTTCCAAAATGTAAGATATAATGACCACAACAAACAGACGCAGGTCTTTTATAACAGTTCGACAGAACATAAAGGTCACGTGGTCGTGCCGAACGAACATTTGTCCACTAGGGGATGATGTTTGTAGTTCGTGATGTATCCGTCAGGAGGCTCTATTGCACGCAAGCGTGCAAGAGACACGAATATTTGCAGTACTCCTACATTTACTTCACAACTTGTCCACAAGATGGCACCACTTGTACAATTAGTCCCGAAAAATACCGATAGGGGCGCCGCGGGGGCCCAACATATTTTAGTTCCAAAAATTCCGCTAGGTGGCGCTGATTCAGTTCATTATCTATCCGCTAGGCGGCGCTGTTATAGTTAACCAACTATCCGCCAGGGGGAGCTATTTTAATTCACCAACTATCCGCCAGGGCGCTTTTATAGTTTTGGCGGGAATTTTTTTTAGTTAACCAACTATTCGCCAGGGGGCGCTATTTTGGTTTTGGCGGGACATATTTAGTTCACCAACTATCCGTCAGGGGAGCTATTTTAAATAACCAACTATCCGCCAGGGGGCGCTATTTTGGTTTTGGAGGGAAATAAATTTTGGGAGGGAAATAATTTTAGTTCACCAACTATCCGTCAGGGGGCGCTATTTTAGTTCCGG
The DNA here is from genome assembly GCA_020002185.1 of Paraescarpia echinospica. NCBI lineage: Eukaryota > Metazoa > Annelida > Polychaeta > Sabellida > Siboglinidae > Paraescarpia > Paraescarpia echinospica. The sequence continues at coordinate 17,034,849 of CM034541.1, forward strand.
AAAATTCCGGTAGGGGCACCACGTGATCTTGACCACATCCGGGTACTTGACCTTGACCCTTGACCTACATCCGGGTACTTTGCACTTGCACCGCGGCGCGACAACCTGCCCGGTAAGGGACCTCCTTTACTACTATTAACAAGTCGACCGTCCAAAAACATATGATTTAAATGTGCAGCCCACCTATCAGATATATCAATTGTGTTTAAAACTTTGACATATATATATAATACCTACATTGTTCATATTTGTAAAATGACTAAATCATGTGTTATATATGTACTTGTCGATTCTTCACATTACCCATCCAATTCATATCGTGTGTTTTCAAACGATTCTTAATTCCCCGTCGTTTTACAGCCTTCTGAAGTTTCTAAGAGCTCATATAAGTTTTAATACAACCCTATATAAACCTTGTAGTTAGCACTTTTATTTTGACTTCATTAAACCTTCATTGCTTCTGCGTTGTCAATACACTTTCTGTTAGTAAATCAACAACAGGCACATTATTGTACGTTGCCGTTTGCCGCTTCCAGCGAATTCGAATCGTTCTCAACACAAATGGTGATGTTCAACAACGAACCGCGATGGTCGGAGACATTCACCTATTCGGACATGTCCCCGGACAAGTCAAGTTGCGTGATATTATTTCGATGAAATGAATGACTTTTATGTCATCTTCTTCTTCTGTATGCCCTGTTTGTCGCGAGTGTTGGCGATCTTAGCCTTGCAAACCAATCGGTTGTTTATTGTTTCTAGCAGTTATGTTGCCCTCTTTCTGAACCATATTGTCATGATATCTGTGATTTGTATTCCCTGACGGCCTCTGCAGATTTTCTACTTCTAGTAACTGTTGTTACTAGAAGTGCACATTTTTTTCTTGCTATATTGTCAATGAATCTTGCTTGTTTTGTTATAATTTCGCTAATGAGCTTTCTTTTCCATTCTTGGCTGTACTGCTGATGTCTCCATTACTTTTCTTTTCAGCCAGCACTTCTCAAAAATCATACTTCAGTGGATTTTACGGATGTGTGATCTTTTATGATTTGATCGTTTATTTATTGTTGAGGATTCACACCCATGTCACAACAAGTATAACAATTCATATCAATATTTGCCATATATCACTTTGCGATGTTTTCTAAATTAGATCCTATAGTACAGCTTTGTACATAACACAACATTATCTACCGTTATTTGTCCGTCTTGGTATGGGTTCAATGTTATGAAACTAGTTCACCATAATTGTTAAAACATAAGGCTAATTTATTCACACCTACAAGATCTTGTTTAAAACTGCGATCACGTACCCATGAACACATGTGGGCTAAGTAGATTGACCTGCAATAATGTCTTAGCTCAAGATCTGTCGGGTTCTTCTTCTGATTGTTGTTCTCTTTACTGCACGACATCTCAACGTATCCATGGTGTCACCGAGCTTAATCTTTCAGATGCGGGGTCTGTCTTTGGAAATTGTCCTGTGGGACTCTGTGGCAAATAAGTCGAACATGTTCCTTGGCGAAGTCCTGTTTGATCTCAAACATACTTACTTCTCGGACGACGCCATCTGGTACAGGTGTGTGCATTGGCTAGTCAGTCTCCATGGATTATTCCGGCAAAGGGTAGGGATTCCAGATTGTCAACTATATGTGCCTGTAATCTGACAGTAAATTTGTGAAACAGCAGACTGCGCTATCGCAAATGCAAGGTATTGTACCATTATATGCCGTTCACTTGATATGTGTTGTCTTTGAGGGTTACTTCAGCTGTCGCCAGTATATTTCTCTAATGTGCCTATGTAAATCATGTATCTACCTGATACATGATCTCCGTCGCAATCAGTTTCACTTAATTTCATAATGCTGTTAAAGAAATACCTGTAGTTCTAAATAGAAACCTTCTTGATTCTTGCAACAACATAGCTAACGAGTATACAATGGTTTACCAGGATTTGCACTAACGGCCCCTCGTTTCTCGCCGTAATGTAGATATGGCACATGTGTGCTACGCACCGTTCATGTGACTACGAGTAATCAAAAATAATTTTTTCAGTTTATTCGACTACGACGAAAACGTCGGTCCCCTGCCGACGAGCTCACTCGAACAAAACGGCCGCGGTGTCTTTGCGCCGAGAGTGGTGGTCGACGCCGCCGCTATGGGCGGAGGAGGCAGTGGCAGCCGTGGCGACGACCACGACAGCCCGTGTGTCAGCACGACAAACTCCTGCAGGTCGGACTTACTGGCAACATCGTCACAAGACCCCGTCAACTTGCGCATCACAAAGTGCGCCACTACCGGTAAGTACGTCTGCACTTCCGGTGTGTACGTCTACTCCTTTCTCTACGCCTAAATATCTTATACGCTCTATGTTGCTCCAGTTCACCCAGGTGTATGGGTCTGGCTATAGACAGTGGTGCATATTTTTGTCTTCTCAATGTAGCTACATCGTGGCAGATTGTTTCCCTGATAAGTCGAGATGGTGTTCAAATGAACAAGTATGCTGGAGGGGTGGAGCTTAAAACGCTCTTAAGCATTGCTAAAGACTGGACACAGCCATATACGATCCGTAGATGTGTGTTAATGATCCCCGAATTGCTTAATGTTGTCTTTTTTAACTTAACGGTGATGATAGAGGTATAGTAGGATGGGGTCAGATGGGCCGATAAGTGTCGGCATATATTACATATCCAAGAAATAACAAGTGTTTCTGTTAAACCACCAACAGATTATTTACAACTTATTTCCTAAACGAAATTAACTCGCAAAGAATTTTGACAACCGATATTGTAAGTGAGTGTGTTTACGTGGGTCGCTTTAGGACCTTCTTTAGAAGACATCAGTTTTCAGATGACCTGTTACATCACCAATATTTCAATCTACGAAGTATTGAAAGTCATATTGTCGAAAGGATCTGAGTAGAATACTTTGAACGGGAAACGATGATCAGTCATTGCTTTTGCATGACATAAAAGGCATTGGTTTCATGTATGATTTTATATTGCCACTGTTTGCCAAGGTTATTGCTAATACTACGGTAGTGATAACAAATACTATTGGAATAATTTGTCTTATGTTGTTTTGTAAAAAGTGAATTATTCGGTACCAGTCAATGTGCGGCCCATCTGTCCTCACATACAAAAACGGTTCATAACATAATTGAATTTTCTTTCAAGTTTGCTTTTTGTTGTATATAGTTAGTTGTTTTGGTTTATCTATATGTTTATAGACAATGTGCTGTTACAACTAGAAGATCGATATGGGGTGAACGTTGTAAAAATATATGTTGTAAGCCATCAAAGCGGTTACAATGGAACGGAGATGTTGTGCTCACCCATCGAGTGCCACGATCAACGTTGCAACGGCATTTAAAATTGAATGGAGCAATCAGAAAGCAACAAGGAACAGCTGCTTTGAAGTCAGGAACAGAGAATTCCATCTTACAGTGGCATATGTCAGAAATGCACCGCCATGTTTTATTGGACACAGAACAAGCAGTCAATCGTTCGTGAAACTCCAAGTTTGCCAAGATTGTTCGACCTATATCGGACATTGCAAGAAAATGTGGCTACACATTGGGAGAAGGTTGTCCATGCCGCAGTCTTGGCAGTTCAAAATACATTAATTTAAAAAATAATGTCATAAATATTTACATAACAAGAATGTGTAAAAAAAATTAGGACTGAATACTGCGCTATATAAGAACTTACATTTTACATCTTTCATTAGTTTATGAAAGAAGAAACATACTCTCGAGACAGCAAGTATGGAGTAGTTGTGGGTCAGTTAATCGTCCACGCTGACCCATTTAATTGGTTGTCGTCTGGGGTATCCTTCCAGACGGGCTTGGTCTACCGAAAATCAGTATTATTCTTCTCCTAGACCCTTAATAAAATTATATCCTCACCCTATTCACAGGGGTAGACCACAAGGCGCTTATGATAGTATATAGACCGTCTATATAGATAACATCCCAAACCTTGTTTGACCAGTTTTTATTACGTTTACGGAGCAACGACAGGTTTTGCCCGTAACGCGTTGCTTTTACGTTATTCGATGCGCAATTGTCACCTCGACAATTCTATAAACAACATGGCGAACCTCTCGCTATTTCCTCATTCGCCAGGAGGCGCCCTAACTTTCTAGCTTGCCAAATGGCGCGCACAGATAGTGTGTTGTCTATGGCATGACTTCTTCGTCTTATGATTAGCATTCTACGTTAGCTACATTTATGTGATTGGAGTATTGTCCAGCTTGGTTGTCAGAGTTGTTCTTTTCTAGAATTAGGTGGTCCACTAAAATTATCCCGTGTGGGATATTTTACTTCTCCTAGCATATACACCAGCTAGAAAGAACCAACGGCATATAAAAAGGCACAGGCAACGTGAGCTGAACGAAATTGCCCATGTTTCGAAAAGGTGGTCGGTGCCAGGATCTGAACCCCGGCTCCTTCAATGGACAGTCCGGCACTCTAGCCGCTGGACCACCGTGCCTCAAATCACACGCCATATGTGCCAACAAAGGAGGCCCATGTTAATACTCTAACATGTTGCCTTTCCTGGGACTTTTCCAATGCAAGGTTTTCACAAAACGAAGTACAAGACGTTTATACGGTACACTCAACACAAATAACTGAGTGTTTGCTATGCCATATTATTGCCCCATTGAAGGCCGTGGTCATTGTAACTACTGCCCACTATAGCCGTCACTCTAATAAGCACTCCCTGCTTGTTATTTCGCCGAACGCCACTGGACACAATAGATGTAACGAACATTTTAACATCGTGACGCAACACAATTGATTTAAAATGTTCAGTTAACCATAATTCTTCGAGTCACTCAAGTAGGGCCTACGAACGAATATTCCCCCAGTATCATATAGGTGTCGCCATTAAGACTACGGAAATTACACTGCCAAGCAAGACGTTCCAGATGGAAAGTGGGCAAAGAAGCTATTGTCTTATTATATCGATAGTCAAAATATGCACGCACGCATGCACGCACACGCACGCACACCCTCTCACGCACGGACGAACTCACGCACACGCACACAAATTAACAAATATTAGAGAGGTACAAATTAACAACTATTAGAGAGCTGTGCAAAACAACACCCGCTAATCACAACATCATATCAACATGACATGAATATCCATTCTGGCGACCAAGGTCATGCCATCACCCGGGTGACGGATGTCGTGTCCGGCAAATTGTATCGTATCAACTGTTAATTGGACATCCGTTTGTCATGTAGCGGTCGTGCGCTTGTTACGGCTGTCTTATGTTGGGAACGTCGCCACGTGAAACAACGTCTTGATTGAAGACAGCTGGGTGAGTTGTGGAAGAAACAATAGTGTAAGTTATGGCTACCATTAGTTTTTGTGAGGGGACAATAGTGTTTGGTGTGTGTGATTGTGTGCGTGTATGTGCGTGCGTGCGTGCGCGTGCGTGCGTGTGTGTATGTGTTTGTGTGTGTTTGTGTTTTGTTTGTGTGTGTGTGTGTGAGTGAATGCGCGTGCATGGGCACGTTTGTGATTATCTCATCCGTAACGCTTTTTAAATTATCAGCAATGAAATACGGAGATAAACAGCAAATCGTTATATTCCATGGCATTGAAGTACTCGATAGTCTGATACTCTCTGTTGGTTCATTTGAGGATTCTAAGAAGACAGACGCAACCGATTTGTTAGGCGTGATCGTTGGCGTGGTTGTTGAAGAATAAAGTTCTAATTAACGACTGCACCAACTTACATACTACTAATGCTAAACGCAATGCTCTATAATTTCT
>CM034541.1:17045634-17205111 GCA_020002185.1 Paraescarpia echinospica
ATCCATCGCAGCAGTGGCTCGTGGTTCCACGGCAAGGCGGCCGCTCCCACCCTCGGCATAGATTGGCTCTATGAGAACCTCGTCAAAATCATCAACGACGCCGACACGGTACGTGCAAGCTTGGGCTGACCGTATCGGAACTGTTGCTACGGTATTCAACCAAACTTTGATTAGGCCTAGGTCGACACATAGACACTGATAAAAACACAAATGTACAAATAAAAACAGTAATAATGGATTTAATAAATATGTGCTAATATTGTTATTATAATTATAATCTTGTGTACGGTGCTTCCAGTTTTACTTACTACATATAAAGATAAATATATATAAATCTATCTTGATCATTCATATTGCTGAAAGCTGGACCACTGTTGTATGCACAGAGTGAGACTAATAAAATGCCTACAACAACAACAACAACAACAACTACAACTACTATTATTTCTACTACTACTACTACTACTTCTACTACTATTACTACTACTACAACTACTACTACTACAATTACCACTCCTACTAATACTACTACTTCTACTACTACCACTACAACTACTACTTCTACTAACACTACTATTACTACTAGTACTACTACTACTGCTAATAATAATACTTCTACTAACACTACTCGTACTACTACTACTACTACTACTACTACTACTACCATTACTACTAATACGACTACTACTACTGCTACCACTACCACATATACTACTACTACTAATAATAATAATAACAATACTATTACTACTACTACCACTACCACTACTACTATCACTACTACTACCACTACTACTACTAATACTACTACAACAACAACAATTACTACTACTATTACTACTACTACTACCACTACTATTACTACTGCTACCATTACCACTACTACTACTACTACTACTACTACTACCACTACTACTAATACTACTACAACTACCATTACCACTACTACTACTACTACTACTATTACTACTACTACTATTACTACTACTACTACTACCACCACTACTACTAATACTTCTACTACAACTACTACTCTTACAACAACAACAAGTACTACTACTACGACTACTAGTACTACTTCTACTACAACATACATGTCGGTGTGACTTTGCTGAGTCAACAAACCTAGTACATTTTTACCGAGTCCAACAATGGTGAACAAACACAACTTCAACAACAATGGCGACAGCAACTGCATCACGTTTGTTTCCCAGAATAATTGTCTTCCTGTCGTCTATGTTGCCTAGGCAATACTCAGGTAATGTGTTAAATATGTGCAAAGGCGTGATAAACCTCGACATTCGTGTTGTGGTTACGAAGACAATATAACAGCGAGAAAGTGACGGTGATATGAGGTGTTTATGTTTAAGAAACGAACAAACAAGAAAACCAGAAAACCGACTGGTACATAAGCGACAAAAGGGCTTAGTAGATTGGAATATTCGTCAACCTGGAAATAAGTGTTGAGTGGCTAATTACTGCAGAGTTCTGTGTTATGACTTATATTGAACAAACAGGCCAAGTTGATTGGTTGTCTCTTTAGGACTATACATGGATGTGAACATCAATAGGGCCTACTCTAGAATAAATTTCGAAAATGCACGACGCTGACATATGGACACATGTATGAAACACTGAAGCTCACAGGAACTAGTCTGCAGCTAGAAGTGGGGCACAACACCAGAATACACACTACTCAAAATTACGGTTGCATGCCAACAACTCAATTGATCACAACTATTCCTTGATGATTGATAATAATCATCTACACTACCAAAATGTGTAAGATCAACTGAAATGGATGGGAGCTAGAATGTTTATATATTCGTATTTTTTAATTATACCAGTTTCCACGAAGATTAGGCGAATGATAATCTATATTCAAAAGGTTTGCCGGCCCCAGATGTAAACTGTCCACTGATCAGTTTGGGATGGTTTAAGTAGCATGAAACAGTCGTAATTCTATTGCTTTTTGACGGAATGAAGGTGGCGTGAATTAAAAAAATCGCAACCCATCATGGATTATTTTTTGATTCGCAGATGAGACCTAGACAGTTTTGCACCCTAGATCCACAAATAGATACGCTAGATAATCTTCTATGGAATAATACACGGTTTGCTGACGGCGCAATAATGTTAGCTGCTAGATAATAGTCACAAGTGTCTATAGCCAGCTACCTAATCTCCAAACCATTTCGATGAAATGGAAAATGGTGTAATTTGCCTAGCGACCAGGTCAGCAAGCTGGCTAAAATGGCCGCCGCAAATATGCGGTTCTGGGACATTCCGTCGTATTTGTCGTTGAAATGCTGGCCTGTGTGTGTGTGTGTGTTGTGCTTGCGTGTGAGCGTGCGTGCGTGCGTTTGCATGTGTTTGTGTGTGTGTGTGTCTAAATCTTCGTTCCCATGTCCTATGTGGAGGCATTTACATTTCCCAAAATTGAAAAGCATTTGCCATTTTTCAGACCATTTGATCAACCTGTCAAGATCATCTTGTAAATGCTGTCTATCTCCATCACTTTTCATCCTTCTAAACACTTTTGTATCATCCGCAAATTTCAACACCTTTGCTTGTTATATTATCATCCAAATCGTTGATATATATTAAGAATAATATAGGTCCTAGTACTGATCCCTGTGGTTCCCCACTCAATACCGATTTCCAGTTTGAAGCCTCCCCATCAACTACTACACGTTGTCTTCTGCCAACCAGCCATTTTTCTATCCAGTTTATTATACCATTTCCTATGCCATGGGCCTTTAGTTTAAGCAATACTCTTTGATGTGGTACTTTGTCGAAAGCTTTTTGAAAATCTACGTAGATAATATCTACTGGTGATCCGTCATCTACCCACTTAGTGATGTCGTCCAAAAAACATAACATATTTGTTAAGCATGACCTCGCTTTAAAAAACCCATGTTGAAATGGGTTTATCAAGTTATTTTTAACAAGAAAATCCACCATGTGGTTTTTCTAATAATTTGCAAATCACTTATGTTAAACTCACTAGTCTATAGTTCTCTGACTTGTTTCTCGAACCTTTTTTAAATAACGGTGTAATGTTTGCCTCTTTCCATTCTAAAGGAACCACTCCCTCTTCTAATGACAAATTGAAAACTGTTGCATGCGGTACGCTAATTTGTTCTACAATTTCAATAGTAATTTGGGCGGAATCCCATCCACTCCAGGTGATTTATATCCTTCATAGCCCTTTTTCTTAGCTACCATTGCCGGGGTTACAATTAACTGTTCTAAATAGTCTTAATCTGCCCTTTTGAACTTAGCCTCTGGTACTGGCAGTGAACTAATATCTTCCCCGGTAAACACTGCACTAAAATACTGATTCAGGTCTTCTGCCATTATGAGTCCCTCTGATATGATATTTCCAGCACTATCTTCTAGAGCACCGACCTTATCCTAAACGTTCTGTTTGCTTCGAACATACGCATAAAACTCTTTCTGTCATGTTTTATATTATTAACAAATTTTTTTTCATAGCTTCTCTTTGAATTTCTAATTTCAGCTGTAGCTTGGACAAGTGCTTCTTTATAAATGTTGTAGTCTTCATCATTTCCAGTACATCTATATGACTTCCACATCATTTGTTCATACTTAATTTTTGTAATGGCTTCTTTCGATAAGTGTTTCTTATTGGACCGTTTCCCTTGTTTTTGAAGGGTACAAATTTATCGACTATGCACTTAATTTCACTCTAAAACATTCCAGCAATCTGTTGCTGTCTTATTCTTCAGTGTGTTATTCCAGTCTGTCTTTGCTAAATATTTCCTCATGTCCTTATACCTTCCTTTGTGGAAATTTCTCCTATACAGCTTTTTACTATTCCTTTCTGATTTTACTTTGATGGTAAAATGTATTTGGTTGTGATCACTATTCCCCAGTGGCTCACATATCTTGACATTGTCAACTAATTCATTCTGTGAGGACAAAACTATGTTTAACACATTCTCACCTCTGGTTGGTTCTAGCACTTGGTGAGAAAGGAAAGTATCTTGTACTAAAACTAAAACCTTATGGTCCTCACTCCCCATACTCTGAACAAATTTCCATTGTATATGCCCATGGTTAAAATCCCCCATAATTATACAGTCCCGTTTGCGTACTTCCCTTATAGCGTTTTGTATTTTTTCATTCTCTTCTATGCTTATGTTTGGACTTCAATAAACTAACCCAACTGTTAACGTTGAGTTTCCTGTAATTATGTTACACCAAACAGCTTCTTCGCAACCTGCTTCTCTTTCTAATTTTATTTCATAAGCCTGGATAGATTCTTTAATACATAAAATAACTCCACCTCCCTTTCTTCCTATTCTATCTTTCCTAAACATTACATATCCTGTCAATCCCAATTCGGCATCCGATATATCGGTGGTGGTCCATGATCCGGTTATACCTATTATGTGGCGGTAAATATCTTCTACCATAATGGTTAGTTCATTTCTTTTGTTTACAATACTCCTTGCATTTAAACAAACACATTTATATCAAGCTTCAAAAGAGTTTACGAGACTGTTATTTGCTGATTTAGTTGCAGTTGATAAAGCAATTATACTTGTTCCCACCTCAAATGTTCAGGTTCATTCTATCTTCGTAGAATACTATGTCTATGACCATTTTTGATCATTTTCTTAATAAACTTACTTTTATTCTTGACAGGACGTGTGCATCCTTTTTATATACAGTTGTTTAATTCCTTATTTAAAAGTGTTCAAGCAACTTGCTAATTTATATAAAAATGTAAACAAATTGCACACTACCATGCACTAATAGATACATAATCAGGACATTGTGCAATGTATTATTGACACAAAAATATTTAAGTGGAGTTTTTAATATAATAAAATTTATATATATATATTATGTGTGTGTGTTATCAAGACCACATCATGAAATGTAGTCTTACAATCATAATTATTACAGCCCTTCACAAACAAATGAACCAATTCACTGAATCCATGATGCGATATTGATAAAACACAGTTTTGCCAGTATAACAATAATTAGAAGATAACAGTTGTTTACAGATTTCAATTACACAGCCGACTATTTATCCTATCTCGAAAGCTAACATTACCGGTAGTGACCTAATTTAAATACAATCAATTACGTTACGTTAGGCTGCTTTATTTATTTAGGTTACGCCGCCCGACTATCGCCCTTGCTTAATTTTAACAACAATGCTACCTAATCAAAATATCTAGCAAGTACTGGCTAACACAGATATTATCTTATGTAAGTAGTTTGATGGTTGTTACTTTATCTCCTATATATTCTACCACATAATCAGGTTTGTTAAATCTTGTTTACAACTTATCGAAGACTAATTACCCTATTATCACTCACTATACTAAGGTGTTCTAAAATACTTTAACTAACTAACTTTAAGCACAACTGTTACTCAATATATGTTTACTGCAACTTTATGAATGATATTAAGGCAAGAATAATACTTATCAATCAGTAATTCCACGTGTTTATCAACTTTTCTGCACCACCAATTTCTACGATCTATCTCCGCCAAATATAGCCTCGAACCATAGTAGTGTGATCATATCCATAAAAAGCAAAACCCGTCATGAGGGCGTCCACTCAGACCATCACAATAAACAAGAGAACTAATTCCTCTGGCAAACTTCCAATTTGTGCAGGGTGGCGTCATTACTATACAGCTGCCAGTGGTTTGAGTCGCGAAATGGCAGACACCGCTGCACGCAGTAATTCAATAGGCGACGCAGCATAGCTCCCAGAAAAACCGACAAAACGCATACAAAAACATAACAATAGATAAATTGAACGAATGCACTGCATGGCTACTGGATATATTATATGTGCTAGGAAACAACTTTTCAAGTACTTCCAAGGAAGAATTTCCAGACAAAAACAGGTTGTAGATGATGAATTTGGCGTGTCCGCCGGCGGCAAGCTCTGGCATCTGCTAGTGTGCGAGGGTCACTTTCGGACGCCGATTGCAAAACTAAATACGAATGTGACGAAAATGGAAAGACGGTGAACGTCAAAACATAATTGTTTGTCAAAGTCACAGTTCCCTCTTTGATCGCTTTTTTCTGCATATGACTGCATCAATGAAGTAATTTTCCACAAATATGTTACTTTTATCCCCCAGTCAAAGTGCGCCTGCATTCAAACGCAATCATGCTACTTTTTCATTGGCTAAATCAATAATTTTTTCTCTTTTTATTGGGAACACAGACAATTTACTTGTTGACCTGTACAAAAAATACCATGTATAATAAGGCTCCATATGTTTGTTTTCTCCCAGAAATGTCTATTTCAGAAATATATCGAACAAAATCGAAAATCTCCATTGATTAGATAGGGGCGACTCAAATCATCCACTTGTATAAAAAAGATGGTGTTACGCAGTGCTCTATTTTGCCGATTTATGCCTCGAACAAAATCTGTTTTTTCAGTTTTTATCCTAAATTAGAACAGAATTACGTAGCAAATACAGAAACAAGTAATTTACTTAGATCTTGGTTATTCTACACGAGTATAAACAGTAGATCTATAAGAGGATTTGTGAGCCAATAATAAACGAACCTTCCCTGCAGTAGACGTCCAACACACCTTCCAGAAACTCCCGCAATGCAACGGCATCTACACACGGCCTGCAAGGAAAACAAAACACATAATAATAATCCTTTATTCACAATAACCTTATAAATTATACAGTTTATCTTCCTAAGGGTCGTGAGTTTAAAACATAAATGTACATGTAAAATTATGTAAAACTGCTACATAAATTAACTATATAAAATTGTATAATGCAGTAAAGATACATACAAAATAAATAGATGACATTTTAAAAATAAGACCTGCACAAGGAATATTGGTAAAATATATAGCATCAATAAATAAACTAAAAACTCTATCAAGCCGTTCAATATGTCACAGTGTCACTATTGTCTAGTCGAATACATTGCGCACATAAGCTGCTTTATAAGCATTTAAAGAATTACAGTTTTGGATTTCTGAATTTAAATTGCCCCACACTTTGCACCATTAACTGCTACATGTGTTAAATAAAAATCCTTTAGACATATGGTATTGTTAGATAAATGAACCTTATTAAAGCAAACATACAAAGTCATACAAATAAAGTGGAAACACATTTTGAATATTCGTTGTACAAATATATCATTTCAGGTGGAGTGTCTATCTATAACTGAAATTTTGTTTAAAAAAAGCCTTCTTTCAATCACGGCTGGTACGTTATCACATCTAAATGTCATATCTAAAATATGCATTAATTAAATGGAACATTTTAAATGCAAAACAAACTCACAGGAGTTGAGCTATAACAACAGCCCAGCTTTATACATCTATTGAAACAATCTTTACTTTACAACAACAGCAAACCACAACATTTCTCTAACAGATTGGGTAAATACCTCATCAAAGAAAAGAGGCAAAGTATGATGGAATGTCTTACTTGTCTTCTTCGGTACTGCCTCGTGCTTCTGGTGCATACGTGAACTCTTTACTTAGATATCTGTCAAAGTTTCTCTCGTTGTCTTTTCTTCTTCAACTTTCGCTTTTGGTTCTTAGGGAGATTTGCCTTGGATGTTTCAGCTTCAGAAATACTCTCAAGGTAACTGTAGGATCAGTGTCCTTGGCTGTTCTTGTCATACTTCTTCTGCATTGCTTCTGTTGTTTCCGGCAACTTCCTGCATACACATCAATTATACCATGTTTGCATGTATATAATTCAGTTTAAAGGTTTACTCTCGCTTTGATCATCATGCGAACTTATATTGTTATTTATTATTATTATCACGTGAAATCATTTGCCAAGGGCACCTTCATATATATTTATAAATTACAGAATTTTGTTTCACTTGCAAAACAGAATATAGGTTGTTATTGCATTATGAGAGTAATGCAGAATACAGAAATGTAACGCTGATTACCATATTTTTTGTATTTAATTATGTACTGTATATGTGCGCATTAATGATAACAAAAAGCTACTAATTTAGGATAAAAACTGAAAAACTGATTTTGTTCGAGGCCTAAATCGGCAAACTAGAGCACTGCGTAACACCATCTTTTTTGTTACAAGTGGGTGATTTCAGTCGCCCCTATCTAATCAATGGAGATTTTCGATTTTGTTCGATATATTTCTGAAATAGACATTTCTGGGAGAAAATAAACATATGGAGTCTTATTATACATGGTATTTTTTTGTACAGGTCAACTAGTAAATTGTCTGTGTTCCCAATAAAAAGAGAAAACAATTACTGATTTAGCCAATGAAAAAGTAGCATGATTGCGTTTGAATGCAGGCGCACTTTGACTGGGGGATAAAAGTAACAAACTTGTGGAAAATTACTTCATTGATGAAAAAAGCGATCAAAGAGGGACCTGTGACTTTGACGAACAATTATGTTTTGACGTTCACCGTCTTTCCATTCTCGTCACATTCGTATTTAGTTTTGCAATCGGCGTCCGAAAGTGACCCTCGCACTCTAGCAGATGCCAGAGCTTGCCGCCGGCGGACACGCCAAATTCATCATCTACAACCTGTTTTTGTCTGGAAATTCTTCCTTGGAAGTACTTGAACAGTTGTTTCCTAGCACATATAATATATCCAGTAGCCATGCAGTGCATTCATTCAATTTATCCATTGTTATGTTTTTGTATGCGTTTCGTCGGATTTTCTGGGAGCTATGCTGCGTCGCCTATTGAATTACTGCGTGCAGCGGTGTCTGCCATTTCGCGACTCAAACCATTATACTATACGTAAGAATGTAGCTTGAGATGGCCCATTGAAAATCACGATATAACGTGACATGGTCACCATCATTAAATAAAGCTTTCATTATTACTACTACCGTTTACTTCACAAAACCGTCCTGTCTGGAATCCGTGTTGATAGTGGAGGAGAATGTTGTGTCTGTGCAAGTGTTTCCACACATTGCATAGAATGATGTGTTCCATGCCTTTATAGAGAGATTATGCATGTTAATGATATTGGTCTGTAATTTGTGGGGTCAGATTTGTGGGTTTTTTGGTGTATTGGTGTTACTAGTGAGTTGAGCCAGTCATCGGGGAGTTTGAATGTGCTGTACGACTGTTGGAAGTTATTCGTGATGATAGGGGATATTTCCTCCGCAGTTTCTTTGAGAACTCTGGCTGAGAGTTCGTATGGTCCTGTAGCTATATTCTGGTTTAAATTGTTCAGGTGCTTAATTACTCCAACTATCCCGATTTAAAGAGTGGGCATATGAGGGTAAGCGGAAGCTGCTTGGTGGGGATTAGGGTAGATTTCGTGGGTGAACACTGAACTAAACTGGATATTGAGTGTGTTTGCTTTGTCATGATCGTTGATGATTGGTTGTTCGTTTACTTGCAGTGTAGGAATGCCAATGTGTTGTCGTTTGTTTCGTTTCAAGAATGACCAGAATTGTTTTGGGTTTCTCTTTAGACTGTCTCCAATTTAGTTATTTATATAGTCTTTGTAAGATTTGGCAGCAGCCTTAGTGGGTTGCCTTGTGCGATCTCTTTAAACGTTTCCCAGTCACTATTGAGTCCAGTTTGTTTTGCTTTTGTTGCATTCTTATTTTTATTTATTTTCCGTGTTATCCAGGGGTGGTGGGTTTATTCTTTGGTGTTGCTATTAGGGATGGTATTGTTGATCAATGTAGCAAGTTGCGTCCGAAAAAGAAGAAGTTTGTGTCGATGTCTCGTGAATCGGGGTCCATGTCAAAATATTATGTGGTTAACTGAGTTTTTCAATCTTTAATTCCCCCCCCCCTGCACATTTGTATTGGAAGACTTTTTGTGGTGGTTTCCTGTTGCGAACTGGGTTGAGGTTGACTCTGAAGGTTACGGTTTCATGATCGTTCATACCAGGGGAGGTATGTGTATTGATAATGACGGATGGATTTGAGGTAGGTATTAGATCAAGAATTTTTTGCCACAGTCGACTGGTGTTGGGTCATTCACCATGTTTTGATATCCAAATTCAGTCATTATTTCGAGAAGATTGTTATGCTTGCTGGCAGTTCTGTTATAAGTGCTTTGTTGCCTGCCCCAGTTGTTAACAGGGAGGCTAAAGTATCCTGCTATGACTACGTTTGGGGAGTTTTTGTGATCTGTACAGGTTTGTCAAAGATTCATGGAGAGCTTCAAGAGATTGAAGATGGTCATTGGGAGGTCGGTAATAAGATGTATATGGATTTGTTTCTTGCAAAGTGCATTTTTGTCTATACTATTTCACAATTTGAGTTAAGGTTTAGAAGTGGTTCTGCAACGATGTAATCGCGAAAGGCTGTAAGTACTCCGCCGCCATGGACATTCCTGTTTGGTGGTATAACTAAGTACGTCGGATAGTTTTAATTAATTTTGGTTTCGACTAAGAATATAATGTCAGGATTTTTTTATTGGATTGGTGCCTATTCGATGTTCTTGACGCTGTTGGTGTTCGTAAAAATACTACTGAGTGTTTGAGTTTGGTTTTCTTGTGACTTTCAGGTGTACATGCATTTTGGTGGTTTGGTCCAAAGACTGGGTGTGGAGTGTTGGCTATGTTGGGATGTAGTGCTTCATTATGGTTATGACTGCCATTATCTAAAGGATCAAAAGGATTAGCAAAGATATAACACTGTTGCCGACATGTGTCATATTCCTTCGCAAAGTGATTTTACTAAAGCTGAATCTTACTAATGCTGACGTCTGAGTGTCGCTATGTTATTTGAGTTTCAAGGGAAAGGGCAACATGACGACTTATTTCCTAGTTGGGCGTCGCCCACCTGACTAGACCAGGTGGGCATTTTCTTCACCTTGCAGAAACACTGCATACGTAACAACTCGGAAATGCCCCCATGCAATGTAGACGTAATTCTACAGATATCACATTCCGCTGCTACACAATTATTAACACTCATTATTAATGTCACCCTCAACACTAGGCAAAAGTGACGTGAATGGCGAGGTGACCGTAATAGCGAGACTAATTTCCTACACTTTGAAGTTCGGTAAATGATATCCTAGGGCGACTTTAATTGTGAGGTGGCTGTATTACTGCGGAAACCGTAAAGCCAGATTCGACTGTAATTACATAGCACTACTTCAAAAAGGAAGGAATGATTGTACCCCAAAATGTATAAAATACATATTGTTAGATTTTAGTTTAAATTGAGGCATTACGTTAATGAATTTAGACAATACAACAACAATGCGATAATATTTGATGTTTTCAATGCGTATATACGTGAATACATACATCCATAAATTTGTTACATTGCAATTACACACACACACATATATATATATATACATGCGTACACATCTGCGCATACAAACACATGTCAATCAAAGACACCATTTTCAAAACTGAGATGACATTATACATAATGTCATTATTCATACATTGTTCGTAAACGTAATAAATAAATAAATAATAATAATAAATAACTTCTTAAGCGCCAATATCCTCAGACAATCCGAGCTCAGTGGCGCACCAAAATCAAAGGATTAAGCATTCTCGTACTCTAGGGAGGATAGGCGATATTGAAAAGATAGGTTTTGAGGTGACGACGAAATGTAACAATATTTTCTGCTAATTTAACATTAACGGGAAGCGAATTCCATATAGTTGGCGCGGCAACTGAAAAAGCTCGAGTTACCTTTTCAACAGTACAATTATACAACATCGATCCACGTAGAATCTAAAACATATTACACAAAAGAAATAAAACTACATTATTCTATCAGAATATAAGTTATAAATTATATGTCAATAATTTATATTGAATTATATAATAATATTTAACGTCAATAAAGTTGCTTGTGTATAAAATCTTTTGTCGCATATATTAGTTATTGTCGGCCGCAAACAAATGTCTCTGTTGAATGATGATCATCTATACTGTCTACACATTGAAATATGTTTCATTGAACAGTTTCCGTGGCGACACATCTTATGAGAACAAACTATGTAAATATCCCTCCTAATTTCGATTGCTATTTCGTTTTAAACTCACAAGTATCTGGCTAGCATTGACTAGAATATATTAGCCCGTTTGTGCAAGATGCAAATGGCTTTAAACGATCAATAACATAAACTGAGTCACGCGTACATGTACGTCGTCGTGAAACAGTCAAATAACAGATAATTGCCAAAGAAAATATTGTTTAAATTCGTTTTATCAAGACACGTTTTTCCTGTCGAAAACATGCCACAATGAGTTTACTAACACGATATCCTGAAAAAGATGTTCAGAGTTTATATATAAAAAACATCTTTGTTGCTTTCAGAAAATTGACCCATTCTACCTGGCTGAATTGAACCGTGTCCGACCAACTAGACAAGACGTAGCTGCATCGGTGACTGTGTTGGACGGAGATTCCAACGATAGCCAGAACGATTTTGAAGAGATGAGCAAATCAGAAGTTGACACCGACACTGAAAACGCCGTTTCAACATTCGTCGATGACACTATCAACATCACGAATGTGGACAGGTCGTCCGGCATTTAGTCACCCAACGATGGTATGGCAGGTATGGCGGTTTTCCCGGTACATTGGCAGCAGCTTGGCATTCTACAAGTATCACTGCCACGACATGTACCCCTACTTCCTACTCGTATACTTTCCGGTATAACTACTCTCTCCCCTTCCACTACTACTATCACGTCTCATTCCCATACGCTATCCATACCAGTACACTTACCAATATCCCTAATACATCCACCACCCCGGATCCTTCCACAACCCTTCCCTCACCACTACCACTACCGCTGCACCTCTCACTGCACCTATCACTACCACAACCTCTGTCACTATCTCTATCACTACCATTATCATTATCACTACCACTACCACAACCTCTGTCACTATCTCTATCACTACCACTACCGTTATCATTACCACTACCACTGCCACAACCTCTGTCACTATCTATATCACAACCACTACCGTTATCATTACCACTACCACTACCACAACCTCTGTCACTATCTGTATCACTACCACTACTACAATCTCTGTCACTATCTGTATCACTATCACTAACATTATTACTATCACTAACACTACCACAACCTCTGTCACTATCTCTATCACCACCACTACCGTTTATCATTATCACTACTACTACAACAACCTCTGTCACTATCTCTATCACTACCACTACCGTTATCATTATCACTACCACTGCCACAGCCTCTGTCACTATATCTATCACTATCATTAACATTATCATTATCACCACCACTACCACAATCTCTATCACTGTCTCGATCACTCCCACTACCTCTATCATTATTACTACCACTACCACAACCTCTGCCACTATCTATATCACTACCACTACCAATATCATTATTACTACCACTACCACAATCTATATCACTGTCCCTATCACTCCCACTACCAATATCATTATCACTACCACAACCTATACCACTGTCTCTATCAGTCCCACTACCAATAACAGTATTATTACCACTACCACAACCTCTGTCACTGTCTCTATCACTCCCACTACCACTATCATTATCACTACCACTACCACAACCTCTATCACTGTCTCTATCACTACCACTAACTGTACCACTATCTCTACCACTACCATTACATCTACAGCTACACCTATCACTACTGCTACCACTAACAATCCCTCTACCACTAATAATTACAACAGCGCTGACTTGAATAATAGTTTATGGACGTCATCGCATGCGTAAGCAAAACCTATTTGATAATTTGACAGTTAAACCTAGTGCTTGGGGCGGGCAGAACAGATTTATGGTTTGCATTGTGCCAGGATACGGGATCGCAAATACACCATGTATTTCCCAGTCTGTCAAGGTACTTCTATGGTTTGCAGCATTTAACAGGGTCGGTCGGGAAAGCAGATCCAAAATAGCAACGTGTAAGTGAAAGTCCTTACACGTGTGTTTGCCACAGGCTACGGCCCATATTTAAATATAAATAGTAATTCATAACGTATACTAGTACTAGGCAGATTACATGTCACCGGCATACTTTCATACGACAATAACTACCGTAAGTGTCTTACAGATAACTTGATCACATCAGCCGTTGATGAGACCGGCAAAAACATTGACCAGATCAACACACCGGCGACAAGTCTTCGTATTAACGATGCACGAGTGCGTGTCCGCTTGCATTAAGAGTCTGTCATGTATTAATAGCATAGTAGTATGGTGTAATTATAGCCACGCAACTCGATGTTGTTAAAGGAAGCATTACAACTGAACTGACAAACTCATTTCGCTTTTCGTTATGAATTGTTGTTTATATTAATAACATAGTAGTACGGTGTAATTATAGCGACGATAGTCGATGTTGTTAAACGAAGGAAGCATTACAACTGAACTGACAACCTCATTTCGCTTTTCGTTATGAATTGTTGTTGATATTAATAACATAGTAGTACGGTGTAATTATAGCGACGATAGTCGATGTTGTTAAACGAAGGAAGCATTACAACTGAACTGACAACCTCATTTCGCTTTTCGTTATGAATTGTTGTTTATATTAATAGTATAGTAGTATGGTGTAATTATAGCGACGATAGGCGATGTTGTTAAAGGAAGCAATACAACTGAACTGACAAACTCATTTCGCTTTTCATTATCATGTGTTGTTTATATGAATGTGTGATTCGTTGTGTCAAGCAAATGTAAAATCACAAAATATATATATTGCAACTGTCTTGTCAACTATATTTATATTTAAGAATTTTCCTCCACGACAAATGTTACTATGCCACACATGTCCATCCATACACATTTTTTTTATTTAGTGCTTATCAAAGAACTAATGATATAATGGAATTTGGTATTACTATTGCTATATTGAAGCAACGTATAGTCAACGAGCAAAGTTGTGCAACCAGCAGTATTTCTAAATGTTGCCAGAGATATGCTACACTATAGTATACTATTTTGGCCGAAACTCACTAATCATGTCACCTAATTAACCAGTATGAACCATCAGAATTTGGTAAATGTAGTCTCAAGTTGTTGTTCTTGACATTTATTTTTAATTACTCAAAACTGTTTCAAATCATCATGTTTTAGTAGTATATATGTAGGATAATCGAATCACTCTAACTTAAGTATTCTATAATAGTGCTAATGGAAAATAGTAAAACTCTATTATATGTACATCTAACGATTCACCACTTGTTATAATGATGTCGCTGTCCAGTTGTCAAGTATAGACTCTCCCCTCACCCACCATAATTTTGGTCTACCCAACATGCCACTATAACCCCAATGAGCATAAAATAATCAGTGGATAACTGAAGCGTAGTTTACCGGAATACATTGTGTGTGTGTCGACCACATGCTTATACAACATTCTTACTGGAATCATGTTGGTTTTGATACTTGAATTGTACAGTCTGTCCAATATGTAATATAAAAAAAACGGGCAAATGTTGCCTGGGCATTGTTTAAATCTGTCGATTTTAACAATTATTGTTCCCCCAAAACGTTGCCAACTATCATGCTTTTCGAAGGTATTTAGCATTACTGAATCATTGCAAGTGTACTATATCTTGCTGCAAATGATGATGGTGACAGATTTTCACATATTTAATGGTCACGTCGCAAAATATCATTTGATGACGTTATTACAGCGGTATTGACAAACTCATTTTGTTTTTGATGTTTTATTTTCTTCATATGAATGTGCGATTCATTGTGTCAGGGGAATGTAATATATCAAAATAAGAATATTTTAGAACTATATTTATATTACAGCATCTTCTTCCACGGTGAATGTTATAATGTTCAAAATGTCCATTCCTGCAACATTTTCTTAATTTAATGCCTATCAAAGAAGTAATGATGTAATGAAATTTATATTTGGGTTTTTCCTAGTCTGTCATTTTTCAAAAAAGGCAAACGCAAGGATTCAGTTTGTATGGAAACGGCAGGCGGATGTGCGAAAAATCGAATCACTACATGTAGCCATCGATCCGCACAGAAATCGGATAAGAGATATTCCCATACGCTATTTCACATGCCATGTTCGCATTTATGGAATCCTTGCTCTAGCCATATTGAATAGTTACCCTTGGTCATACTGCATTCTTCCGAAACGCATGTCTTCTAACGTTGTCAAATTCTTCGGTAGCCGATGTCATGATTGTGTTTTGTGTGAACATTTGTTATAACTGTGCAGTAGCGTGGCGATATCCAACGGCGATGGTAAATTTGGAAAGAAATACATTATACCTATTGACCAAGTATTTGTTGCACGTATGTAAGTTTGTATAAGTAAATAGTTATACCCTGTTAGATACTACAAAGGTCTTCGTACTACTGATGCACCTGTGTGTGTGCATTTGCATTAAGCGATGAAATAATTAGGCATATGTCATAGTAGCGTAGTAGTGTGGTGTAATTATAGCAATGATAGTCGATATTGTTAAAGGAAGCATTAAAACGGTATTGACAAACTCATTTCCTTTTTTGTTATGTTATGTTTTGTTCATATGAATGTGTGACTCGGTGTGTCAGAAAAATGGCAGAGCTATAAGCTCCAGACGATATGCGGACAAGGAAGCCTTTGGCTTATCGAGAGTCCAAACATTTTCCATCTACGTATAACCCGCCCTCGCCAGATAGCTGTCAATTTGATTTTTGAACATATTCACACTGCTAGCATTAACACTATCTTCCGATAATGTGTTCGAGTCATTTATTGTTCTATGAGAAAATGAGTACTTTCTCATATCCAACCTACACTGTTCCTTGACCAATGCTGCATAGACAGACTAAGGTTTGACATGGAAAAAATTGCCAAAATTGTTTTAACACTGTTTTTATGAATTCCCAAGAACACCATTCTAAAAGTCCAAAGAAATTCCTGCTCTGGAAATATGTATAATTTGCATAAATTCAACATACTCATCATAAATCAAAAATAGTGCTAAATGTGTGCTGTCATATGACATAACTGAGTGATTATACGTTTTAGAATGATGATATGGACGGAGGGGTAGATTTGTAATACCACACAATTTGATTGGAGTAGTAGTTCATTTGCATAATTGCAATATGGCTGCCATATATCAATATTATCAAAAATAGATAAGCGAGCAAAAAATGAACAACTCGGAACACGTCCAAAACATGACATTCTACGGTCACTAGCACCCTCATGGCTCGTCCTGTCCCGACGATTTTGGTATAATTTGAAAGGATGCATGTTTTGTAATTCTAGCGTCATTTATATTTCCCGGTAACCGATCATAGAACACCTATAAACGGACCTATAATCGTTCCGTTTTTGGTGTTCTGTACGGTTCCGAACGATGTTGTCGGAGGGTACTCAGTACAATAAACTTCCGATTGCGGCGCTGTTTTCCTCATTTGCATAGGTTCAGACATGCGCACTTCACCATTTCTTGATTTCATTTATAAGCTCCACCCACTTTTAAACTGCAACGAAACCGGTGTGCTTTGATCGCAGCCAAGCTGATATATATACCTACATCGGCGTGACGTAACAATAACTACATCAACCAACGTGTCAAAATTCGTTGCGTTGGTTGGTTAATATACGTGATTGTGATGTAACGCCTACTTCGTGTGTCATTTTAGCAGCCGTTTGAAAGTGGGTGGAGCTTATAACATGAAATCACACAGTGGTGCCTCAATCGGTAGATTGGTGAACTGTGTCCACGGAACAACGCCGTTCGCAGTGTCTAAGACGACGGAATCGGCACCGTTGTATGTCCGTTTATAGTTTATTTTAGGAATGACAATCAGGAAACATTTATATATATATATATATTTGAACAGCAGATATCAAGATTGTTTGGATGGGACGAACCGTAATGGCACAAGCAATCGTTCAAAAAAGCATTTTTGGGACATGTTTTTAGTTGTTCATTTTTTGCTCGCTTATCTATTTTTTATATTATGCCATATTCTTTCTATCAAAAAGGGCCGGATTTATGATATGGCAGAGTGGGCAGTTCCCAACATTTTAAACATATTTTGCGCCGATTTGCTCAACCAACAAAATATTCATTATAACTGAGCCGACCTCCGCTACAATCCTTGATTTTAGCAAATACCGCCGCTTAGTACGTATACGTTCGCTGGGTGGCACACTTTCAATTGAACTCGATTCTGCAGAACACGGTAACATTTGTAATGTTTTGTTGAACAAGTTGTAGGTTTTGTGTCCTTGTTATTCGCTACCGCATTTTGTGTTAAATATGCAAATATCTCATAGTTTCTGTGAGAGCAAGTACATCTGCAATTAATATTACAGATGGGGTGTTATGCAAATTAACTATTCATCGGGTCAAATTGTGAAGTACTCGAAATGGGGTAATGGTCGGAATGCACCTCTGCCTGAATGCACAAGTCGCAATGCACCAGCTGCCTAGTCGCAATGCTCCAACCGTGTGGTCGCAATGCCCAACCGCCTGGTCGCAATGCACCACTTTTGGTCGGAATGCCCCACTTTGGTGTTAACGACCTAGTCACAATGCTCCAATGGTTTGGCGCAATGCACCTCTTAATTATGGTATATATATATATATATATATTATAAAACATAATGGTTTCTCTGTTTGTTTGTTTGTTTGTTTTTACCCGGGTAACGCCGGGTAAGTCGGCTAGTATAATGACTTCTTTAAAAATATCGGCCACGCGACTTTGCATATATTACTTTATATATATATATATATATATATATGTACATGGACTTTGCTTGAAATTTAAACTACATTATACTGTTAGTAGTGGGTGTCATAGTTAAAATATATACAACTTATTGTGAATTAGGTGATAACATGTAGAACGGAACTTGGTAAATATATAGAATAGTTCGTAGTTATGTAGTAGTTCGTTTTTATAAAGACCTCCATGATGTATACATATATATTAATAATGTTATTATTATTACTAGATCGTTGCAAGTGTCTGACCTGATTCGTTCACTACACATAAAACATGAGAACACTGATGTATTGTTTTCCCTTGTAAAATGACACTGTTAAATTCTACACACACAACACGTCTGAAAAGATGTAGTAAGAAATCAGGATGACAATTTTATTAATTAAATATATATACATCCGTAGGCCTTATTGTCACCTTCGAGACTACATCAAATGTTCCTACAATGTAGAGCACATTGAAAAAAAAATATTTAGTGATATTCAGTGTTTACACAAACCGTGACTACACTACACACATTCTTAGAGAAGAAGAGTATCAATAAATATTTCTGCTACGCCACATAATTGAACATTAGTTACTATTATTTTTGTGACATCTTATATATCTGATCTATTATAACAACATAATACACACGCTACACGTGGAATTATTATTACGTTGTTTACACAATTATTCTGAGGTTGACCAGTTCACTAAGTAAGTACTTATTATATATATACTAGTTTAAATTAGTGAACTGGTGACAGCCTTGGTTGGTTCCACTGTCAGCCCGGAATTGAATGTCATTTCACCGTCTGTTACACTTGTTTGATTATGTTTGTATGTATGATTTACACAATTCTTTATGTCTGTCTGTCTGTCTGTCTGTCTATATGTATATATGTCTATATATCTACAGTAGCTGTGTATATCTATTTTTTTGTTATTCAGAATGTAACGTAAGACAATATACTAACACAAATCTGACACGCAAGGTCTGCTCAGTTCCTCACTTCTATTCAAACCATTCAAGGAGGACTTAGTAGGAACTGGATTACCCAGGTAGGCCTTCACGTCATCAAAGTCAAACGGAAGCCAACATCAGCTAGATGCTGCTAATGTCGGTAGCGTTGTTTCAACGCACTTTGTACAATGACGTTTTTCAAACAAAAGGTGTGTTCGATGAAGCAATACAAGGGTATTTAGCCAATTGCTATGGCCTCCAAGTCAAAGAACAGACAACTTGCAACAATCTGCTCAATAAACGAAGCAGGAATAGAGAAGCCAATTACACAAGCCTCTAAATATTCTGGACACACACACGCCACTGTTGTCAGCCTGTCACATTAAAATTCAAAGGTCATCATTTCAGTGTAATTTAATAACGACTACACTATATATAATAAGAAGATAAAACCTTCAGTTATTTATAGAAAATCAAAATGGAAACTTCTGCGTAACAATGTAGAACTATAATACAGTAATTGTTTTATTAGAGTCTCACTCCATGTATTGATTAATTAATAATTTATATTTTCACTCGGTAACATACTTCGTTTACACTATTTTCGATTGCCGAGCCATTCATGCATTATTTACATCGTACAACATATGTACAAAGGATAAATAAAAATTGAAAAACACTTGTTTTTAATTTATAATAAATAATACAAAATCTGTACCTTTATTATTTTATTTAATATCATATGTATTATATACATACACACACACACACACACACACACACACACACACACACACACACACACACACACACACACACACACACACACACACACACACACACACATATATATATATAATTAATATAATACATATACGATATCAATCATAACACAATAACGGTATATCTATATATAGTCCCCCCCCCCCCGTCTTCAACCCTTTGTCCAAGCCAACATAAATTAGACGTCGTTGATGTCCAAAGCTATATTTCAATGTACTTTGTACAATCTTTTTGGTACAATGCCGTTATTCAAACAAACCGACATCAATAAAACAATGCCAGAGTAGCTAGCCAATTAGTATGGGCACACATCCAAAGCAACCAACATAAAAGATCTGCTCAACGCATGAGCAGGATGCCTATTAGGCCATTACTATATGACTTCTACATGTCAAAGGACAATGTAATCGATATTTCATGACAGGTTATGTGATACAATCATACACGTGTATACGAAGACAAAACATAGTTTACTTTCAAGGAGTACAGAAAGTCAACGAAACATGTTTTTCTGTATTAATTATGTATTTAATGTTTTAATATATTCAATTGCATTATCTATATATGCAAAGGTTTGACAATATTACAATCAGTGGGGCATTGCGGCCAAAAGTGGTGCATTGTGACCACCCCATTGGAGCATTGCGACGGTTGGGGCATTACGACCACGCTGTTGGAGCATTGCGACTAGGTTTTGTGCATTCAGGTAGTGGTACATTCAGGCATTGGGGCATTCCGACTATAATTCCTCGAAACGTACACTCATGCCAAACCTTGATATATTTTAAACAACTTAACTATATCGCCTGAGAGCAAAGCCAATATAAAATGTTAAACTATGAACAGCGCATTATGTTTTCAGAGGCCAATTAATTCCCAATACTGGGTACACATATAATCCCGCCTTACATTACACAACAAGATGGCACCGCGACACTTCTATACGTCGTGGACGAAACTTCATTTGTTGGTCTGTTGTGGAACAAACACCAACCTTGACATTTTCACTAAAATTCATAATATTATATAGAATAGCAAGAAGGATAGAAAACAAAATACAGGGGAAGGTTAACATGTTATATGTATATACATATATGTAATTATTACATTTAAATATATATATATATATATACATATATATATATGTATATATATACAATATATATATAAACATATATGATTACATTATGTGTCTAACATGCTTGTAGAATATTTACTTTTGCTTTTAAAAATAAAATACCTTATTTTTCGTTGGAAATGTGTATGCTTTCTGCGTAATTTATGAATAGTTCTCTATATAATTGATGGAGGAAATCGGAACAAAATAGAGAGTGTGTGTGTATGAGTGTATGTGTGTATGTTTGTATGTGTGTATGTGTGTATGCTTGTATGTGTGTATGTGTGAATATGTACGTCCTGCCCTTTTTCAGTGACGCCCTGGTATCCAAAAAAGGCAAAAAGAACGGCCCTGCCTTTTTATACGACGCCGTGCTATATTTTGTACGTAACCCTACTCGTGGCTACAGACGGTTATATGATTGTGTATATTAATTTGCGAGCGCCCCGATCTCGAAACGCATCCCGTTCGCGCCACACGCGCGGTTAGATTGTTTCCAACCGAGCGTATCCCGCAATCGGGAATGGCTGCGTCACGAGGTCGGGACGCTTGCAGACACTCGATCGTCTGCAAGCACTCCGATGTCCACTACGCATCCAGATCGCGCCACGCTGTCATTTCGATTGTTCAAGCACCCCCATCTCGACTCCTTTAATCGTGTGTGCCAAAAATATTAAATACGTTGATTTGAGGAGACGCCGACCTTCGAAAGTGGATAAACCAGAGCGACGGACTTTCGCGGAGCGGCTTGACTATACATATCGTCAAGCATTCCTTATTTTGTTCGTATCTTCAAAAATTAAAGTCTGATCGCCGGAAAACTACTACCGTTATATTAGTCGTTAAATTCTTAATCATGTGATACTCGTTTTGATCTGAGGAGACGCCAAACTTCGCAAGTCGCTAGACCAAACTGTTCGCGACTGACTTTCGAAGTCGGCACGTGTGATTAGAAATATTTTTTAGCCATAGACTCTTGATTTGTTAATGTACCTACATATAATGATAACTAACGACGTTTAGTATAGCATAGTTCAACAATAGTAGTGAATAATTGCGTAATGTGCGCGTTAAAATAACCTGCTTCCTCTCAATATGCAACGACCCGCTGGCACATGACGTCGCTCATGCTCGTTGCAAGGCGTGCCGTTTCTAGGTCACGACGTCACGTGCATGTGTAGTGGACTAGCCAAGGATGCTAATATTGCTGGCGGCTAGCGTCTTCTTTTGCCAAAGCGTTTAACAGTAGCTAGCTGTAATAATTATTATTCGGAGGGGTACTATTAAACAGTGGCTTCAAATTAGTAATAATTACTGTTTCTGTTTATTGACTGATTGTTAAAAATGAGATTGTGTGTGGGTAGTTTTTCTGTAAATAAAATGGAAAGTAGCTATACAGGTCTATAATTATTTTAATGTTTGACATCATACGTTTTACTATTTGCAATGCAATATATCCCAATTTTTGTTCAGCCTAGCCCAACAATATCTTGCATGCATATTGCCTATATAATAGTCACTGAGAATATTAAATATGATGCGAATTTATACATAGAATGTTATGTCATGCTGGATATCGTGTTTTGCTAAAACTTATATAAAGTTAAGACATGCCAATTAAATAAAATAAACTATGTTGTATTGTCTATACATATTATGTAATCATCAATTTGTCTACATTTATATTTTTTTTAATGTCATTTTTCAAAATTATTATTTTGCTTCTACATTTGTACTTTTCAAAATTGAACACAACAGTATATTTATGTTAAATCTAGCGCAAAGAAATTTGGCACACACATTACCTGTATAATATTCTCTATATGTGTATATTGTGCAGATAAATCATTCCAGGCAGAATTATTTCACGGGAACCTTCAGCGTATATCCACTACACTGGGTTTATGACCAGATGTCTTGCATGAGTTTCTCTCTGCAAAGTTGTACTTATGAGGTATGACATATTAAATGCTGCTGGCTGGACAACTAGTCTTGGATTGTTATTACTATTACATTAGTAACAGTTTCTACTACTATTACATTTTTCATCGGAATTATATTGTATAATACACGGAATGCCTGGCGGAGCAGGAGATCAGCGAGGTTAATCGGGTGGCCTAGTTTACACGACTCACTGCCGAATAAGATATCGTATGACGGTATGTGGCTGTGCTTTAAGTCTGTGCGGCGTAGTTTAACGATGCTGGAGAATTGTTATGGTTTGTGAGCGGCGGGCGCAGTGCGGTGCACTATAAAATGATAAATAAAGAGTGCAGTGTTATGACGCGCTGGAGTCTGTGCGGCGCAGGCAGTGATTGTTGTTTTTCTTCGTGGCTGGTATTCCCTGTCAGAATAAGCTGACCGTATGCAAGGATGCGCGATGAATGTGTTTAAGCGTTAAGCGGGCGCAGTTGATAAAGTTGGCTGGCTTGTTGCGCGGTGCATGTTATGACGCTGGAGTGTGTGGACGCTTGGCAGTGTCTGCACAGTAACAGCTGTTACTTGTGAAGTGCACATTAGTTGGAATATAGAAAAAATGCTGCGGTTGTTGGATTATTTCGCTAGGCTGTATTGTGATCGTGTGCATGAGAAGCAGGGCGCCTGTTATAATGCTGAAATATAGTGTAGGCGTTTGGTAGTGGTTATGTGGCTGGCACTTGTGCATTAGTTGGAATATAGACAAATGCTGCGGGTAGCTGTCACTTGTGCATTAGTTGGAATATAGACAAATGCTGCGGGTGGTGGATATTGCGCGGAAAGAAAGGAAACGGTGAGAAATATAGAAATATACTTTATTACACACATATATATATGGACCACCACCACATTATATATATATATATATATATATATATATATATATAATGTGGTGGTGGTCCAAACGTGGTAGGCAGTGTCGATGGTTCGTCGGGCTGATGTATCGATGGCGGGTGTTGTATTCCGAGCACGGACAACGTGGGAAGACAAGGCGGTGTAGGCGATAGTATGACGCGGCGGCAGGGCGGCTCAACAAAGTGTACGCATACACCCCGTCCCACTGAGTAGGTGCGATGGTAGAGGTCTGGTGTAATGCAGTAGACGTGTCTGTAAGGTAGAATATATAGATTGTTAGTTGGATGCGTTGTCGTCGGTAGTGGCGGTCGTGCGTTGGCGCCCCAAATATAGCATGCCACCACGCCGATTCTCTCGAGGGGTCGTATCCAACACAATGAGATCGTTTCGACGGATTCCGGGCGGTGGCACAAAACCGTTCCGTCTAGAGGGAACCATAAGGGTTTGTCCCCAACCAACGTGAAGGGTTTCAAACCCCGCAATGAGGCGTCTGTAAATGTGAAATGTGAGTGAGTGACGTGGAAGGAAAGCAGCTATAGTTATAGTAATCATCAAAGCCCGTAATGAGGCGTCTGTAAATAAAGGTAAGATAAATTGTAGTTATTGGAAGGAAAGCAGTTATAGTTATAGTTTGACGGTTATTGGAAGGAAAGCAGTTATAGTTATAGTAATCAAAGCCCGTAATTAGGCGTCTGTAAATAGAGTTAAGATAAAGTGTAGTTATTGGAAGGAAAGCCGTTATAGTAAGGAAGATAATGAAGGAAAGCCGTTATTTTAGTTAGTATCGTTGAAGGAGGAAACGTACCTTTCTCCTGGTCGTGGGGGTGGGGCAGCAGCCGCATTATGTGTGGCGTTCGCGACGTGTGGTCTGTAAATAAAAATAAAAAATGTTAGTTAGAGACGTTGAAGGAAAATAGTTATAGTAAGATAATTTGTAGTGATATGAAGGAAAGCCGTTAAATGAGTTAGGAAAACGTACATGGCTTCTGGTTGTCGGGGGGCAGCATCAGAGTGTTGTTGATCGTTCTGCTCCATTGTGAGAAATGAATTGCGCAGTTGTTTTCGCGGTGACGTGTAGCGGCCTAGACACGTACGCGGTAGCCTTACATAAGCGGCTGACGTCACTGGTTATATAAGGCGCTTATGTAACTGTTTGTAAGTACCTAAAACTGTAATCAATGGTGAAATGAGCGTAAACTAAGCGGCCTATAATACAAAGAAGGGACTGGAGAATCGTATGGTAAACTTATATTAGAAAATAAAAGCGGCGTTCTGTTTGTGCACTAAACTGACCGAGAGTTTTTTCAGTTTTAGTAACCTTGTAAGAATCGGCTGTTTTATGGCGCGCGTGCGGCAGCGCACGGTAGCTATGCGCGATGCGACTATAAATAGGGTCGGCCGGAAAATGCCTATGTATTGTCGGTGTGGTAACGTTGTGTTGTTGTTGCCGTTGCAGAGCGTTGTTGTTGATCATGGTTCCGCCGCCTGTTCAAGGAGAGGCCCCGAAGAAAGCGAAGTCGAAGTCGAAGGTGCCGACTGGCGCGGCGGCGTCCTGCGGCGAAACGAAAGGCCGTTCAGCGACCGCTACGGCGGGGTCGTTGAATTCGGCTCTCGACGCGGCGCCTACTATGTCGGGGTCGCTGAATTCTCATCTCGACGCAGTGGTGAGTGTGGTCGAGCCGACCGAGGTAACTCTGAAAGAGTTTGTGTTGGCCTCCGATGGCACGTATAAGATTTCTACACCCGTAAAAATCGTTGGCGTTGCATGGAAAAATAAATGCACGTACGTCGGCTGTCACGCTTGTAAGCGCAAAGTGCGAGGCCTTCAAAGCGGTACTATGGTGTGCGCAGTACACGGCGTGCAGGCGAAGCCGAAGACGTATTTTTCGGTTCGCGTCCTGTTGGAAGGGCATGGCGACGATGACGACGACGCTGAGGCTAGTATCTGGCTTACTCTATTCGACGAAGCGATATCGTCGATCGGCGATTTCGATGTCGACTACGTGGCAATCATGTTACCAGAGCAGTTGCGCAACAGTTTTGTAGGGAGCCTGACTGGCACAATACTGGAGGTGACCGTGCACAAAGTCGTATGGGGCGGAATTGTGGACACGTACACTGTTCGGGATGTGAGGGTCGTGTCGAAGAAGGCGAGTGAAAATGAAGTGCGCTCGCACGATGTTCACACTTGAATTACTAACGCTTGGTTTGTTGCTTCTGTAGGACGCTGTAATTGCCGCTGCTTTACGCAGCATCGTTGATGAGAGCTCGCCCCCCTCCGAGAAGCGCGCCAAAACGGAAACGGCGCCTTCTCTTCCGCTCCTCACTGATGAAGACACGCAGACCATTCCTCCTCCTCCTCCGACCGTGACGCGCGCCGGAATCGGCGCGTCTCCCTTGCTGGCGAGAGAAGCGTCGATGTATCGGCCTTCGAACACCGCTGAAGCTCCGACGTACGTTACATTGAGTCCGGTGGTGCCGACAACAACAACAACAACAACAGCATCACTGCCATCACCACGTCTGGACGTGTTGTCTGTGTCTTCGGACGACTTTAAACCGTGGTCCCGCGACAAAAAGCCAGTGATCGTGGGCACCCTCCAAACCGACTCGGAGTGGAGCGTCCTCCATTGGTACGCCGGACGGCAAAGATGCATGATGGCCACCTTCGCCGAAATAGTCGGCGAAAGGGTAATGGAAAGTGCGCGTCAAGAATGCGGTGAGTGCCCGCCCGAGGAGGGCTGTCCCTTCGTACACATGTACGGCTATCGAGGAAGGAAGCCGAGCCGACGGTATAGGCTTGTGTACGAAAACGTGGCGGCCATAAATGTGTGTTTTTTTTCATTGGCGATCGACAGCTTTCTGCAGCAGACGTTGTTATTACCTGCAATTCGATTGATCGCGGTGCTCGAAGAACGTTGCGTGCGCGGCGATCGATTTTCGGAAGGTGCACTCGTGCACCAAGTGGCCGACTGGTTCATGGGCACGGACTGGACGGCTCCGTTTCATCGTTCGCTCTTGGAAGTGGCCGTACAGCATTATCTGCTGAAAAGAGCGTGTCTCGCCGACTAATATGCTGTGGCGTGAAGATGAACATTACCCTGTGGCGTCGTTTATACTGCCGAACGTATTGCGCGGTAAAGTTGCACCCGCATAAAGCCTTATTATGTAATACCCTGCTGTAGCAGTGCTGAATATATAGCGCGGTTTAGTCGCATCGACATATTTACCCTGCTGTAGCAGTGCCGAATTCAACATTAATTGCGCGGTTTATTTACACCGATGAACATTAACCTGTGGCGTCGTTTATACTTCCGAACATTATATTTCACCCTGCTGTAGCAGTGCTGAATTGAACATTGCGCGGTTTATTTACACCGACATATTTATCCTGCTGCGGCATAAAGCCTTATTACTCTGCTGTGGCATAAAGCCTTACTATGTATAACATGTAGCGCGGTTTATTTACACCGACATAACCTGCTGTGGCATAAAGCCTTATTACCCCGTTGTGGCACAAAGCCTTACTTTGGTGATGTATGATGATGATGATGCTTAATAAAACGTTTGAACAAAAAAAGCCCGCCTCCTGTTGTCGACACGTCCACCTCTGCGCCATCATCCCAGTACAAACAAACAAACTGACGACGTCCCAGTACAAACAAATCGCTACCATCCAGCGCGTCGATACTACGAACTGACGACTGGTGGTAAGACAGCTTCCTCCTCCGCTGCTGCGCCGTCATCCCAGTGTAACAAACAACTGTAGAGTAGCGCCAAAACAATTCGCTACCATCCAGACATACCCAGCGAGCCCCTACTAACGGTCGGGGTAGTCGACAGCGCTGCCATCTGACGGCTATCCCAGGGCAAACAAACTTGACGGTAGCTCGCTGCCATCCAGCGCTTCGATACTACGAACTGACGATGGGCGGTAAGACAGCCTCTGCTGCGCCGTCATCCCAGGGAAAAAACAAACAAACAAACAAACAAACATACTGTAGAGTAGCGCCAAAAAAACACTGCCATCCAGACATACCCAGCGAGCCCCTGCAAACTGACGGACTAGTCGACAGCGCTGCCACCTGACGGCTATGCAAACAAACTTGACGGTAGCGCTGCCACCTGACGGGGCGGTGAGCCAAACCATCCAGAATGTTCGCTGCCTAGCTGCGAACAAACCGCGCGGCGCGTGAGAAAAATTCGACCCGCCGCCCAGAAAATGGTGGCTGCCACCACCACCATCACCACCACCTAGCGGTCGTTGCGCGCGGCATTATAGTCGGTGTCGGTAATTCGTCGTAGTTAATATCGTTCCGGGCTCGACTAGGACGAACGTGCGTTCCGCGCTGCTGTCACCGACGATGCACGCATGCCCGAAATGCGATCGAACGTTCGCCCGTCGCCGCGATATGGAGCGGCATCTGAAAAGCTGCGGCGGCGGCGGCGGCGGCGGTAATCACGCGTGTCCGAAATGCAATCGATCGTTCGCCAAACGCGGCTATATGTTGCGACATTTAAGAGTCTGCGGTACGCCGCCGCCGACGGCGCGCGATGACGACGACGACGACCTACGGCGTGCCGTTCGCGAACACTGGTGGAGCATCCGTACGTCTGTAGTGCGCGGTCCCGTCCAGTCTAGATATCATTTTGAAATGTCCGACTGTTCGGACACGTCCGCGCACGACGCTCGACTACGACTGATGTTCGAGGCGGAGACTCGAGCGTTTAAAATCAATTTATCGTACGGGTTTATCCTGCGTCACAGGGAGACGGGCCGACTCAGGTACTACCATTCTTCGTGTAACTGTTGCGGACGCTATATCGAGTCAACCCTCCTCGTTAACGACGCCGCGTCGTTCGTACGTTTCCTCGACGCCGCCCGACAGCCCGACATTCTGCAGTACGTGATCGCGCAGCGACCCGACTCGGGGTGGATCGCCGAGTAGGTGACGAACGTTACGTACTTCCTCAACGCCAACATCAACCATCCAATCGGGTGCTCGCTCCAGCAGCGACTCCCCAACTACCTGCGCAACAACAAGGCGCTAATCGGCCTAGCGAAAGATCGCCACAATCAACCGTACACCGACAACCTGTGCCACTTCCGCTGTCTGGCGCTGCATCGGGGCGCCGACTTCCGCGTAGACGATTTGACGACCTCGGCCTTAAGGCTCTACGCCGGCTACAGCTCCGCCGCCGGCGGCGGCTGCCAACCCTACTACGCGTACGCCGGCGTCCCGCTGAACGAACTCGACCGGGTGGAGACGGTCTTCGAAACGAATGTGACCGTGTATCGACTGACGGAGGAGGAGGGCGCCACCGCTGAAGTGGTCCGCCGCTCCCTCCACCGCTACCCGACTACCATGAGCGTCAATCTGTGCGAGACGCACTATTCCTACATAACCGACGTGTCGCTGTTCTGTCGCTCGTACCTATGCAGTAAGTGCGGCGAAGCGCTGCGGACGACCCTCCATCGACTGCGGCGTCACGAGGCGACTTGCGAGGGCGGCGTTCGCGACGTCTTCCCCGGCGGCGTCTACCATCCGAAGCCGTCCGTGTTTCAACAGCTGGAGGACGAGGTCGTCTACATGGACGAACGTCTGCACTACTACACGTACAGGGCGACGTACGACTTCGAGTGCTACTTCGACGATCGCGACTAGCCGGCGGACAGCGCCAAATGCCGGTGGATAGCGCGACACGAGCTATTCAGCGTGAGCTTCGCCTCGAACTTCCCCGGGCACGAGACGGCGCCCTGCTTCGTCACTTCCAGCGATTCGGGCGAGCTCGCGAAGCGCCTGATCGACGCGCTGGAGGCCATGAGCGAGGCGGCGTGCGCGGCTCTGCGACCGTCGTTCGACACGACCTTCGAGGCGATCACCGCGCTCTACGACGAATAGCGAGCTCGCGCGACGGAGAAGGAGCCGTCGCGCGATATGAGCACGTACACAGTGTTCGGCGACCGCCTGTGGACGCACCTGCGCCGCCTCCCCGTCCTCGGCTTCAATTCGGGCAAGTACGACTTAAACGTCGTCAAGAAATATCTGACGCCCCTGTTCATGACCAGCGAGGCGCAGAGCGTCTCGTCGGCGTTTGCGATCAAGCGTCAGAACAACTTTATGTGCCTAACGACAGCGACGCTCAAGTTCCTGGACATAACCAACTACCTGGCCCCTACGATAGGTTTCTGAACGTCTACGGCTGCGAGGCGACGAAGGGCCACTTTCCCTACAAGTACCTCGACGACCTGCGAAAACTGGACGAGACCGATCTGCCGCCGCGCGAGGCCTTCTACAGCCACCTGAAGCGAGAACGCATCTCCGCCGCCGAGTACGAGGGTTGCGCGAAGGTATTGCGCGACGAAGGGATGACGACGCTGCGGTACTACCTCGCGTGGTATAACAGTAGGAACGTGGAGTCTTTCCTGGAGGCCGTCGACAAACAATTCGCCTTCTATCGGCAGCGCCTCATCGACATGTTCAAGGACGCCATCAGCGTGCCGAGCTTGACCCTGCTGTACCTGTTCAACGATCTGCCGTCGACGCTCCACTTCACGCTCTTCAACTAACCGAACAAGAACCTGCACCGGCTCCTACAATCGCAGATCGTCGGCGGCCCCTCGATAATTTTCGCGCGCTATCACGAGGCCGACGTGACCGCTCTTCGGCGCGAAGAGTTCGACGAGTCGGAGCGGACATGCCGCTCGATTGTCGACTTCGACGCAAATGGCCTCTACCTATGAGCGATCACGCAGGAGATGCCGACGGTGTGGTACACGCGCCGTCGCGTGGAGAACGCTTTTCGGCCGGAACGCGTGCACCGCTACGGCTGCCTGGCCGTGGAGTGGCTGACGTGGGAGGCGGTGCGGACGCGCATACCACACCAGCTCAACAGGCGCGAGAAGCGCGTCGGCAAATAACGGGTCGACGGCTGGTGTCGCGAGACGCGGACGGCGTACCAGTTCCAAGGGTGCTTCTTCCACGGCTGCCCGTGCACGGGGAAGGAGACGAACGAGGTGAACGGCAACCCGATGAGTCAACTGTACGCCGAGACGGACGCCGTCACGGCCTACCTTCGCCGCTTCGTCACCGTCGTCGAGATGTGGGAGTGCCGGTGGTGCGCAACGAGACCGCCGCCGCCGCCTACGCGGCGCTGGACCGACGTTGGCGGCGCCGCCGTTACGCGGTCGACGATCCTGAAGGCCGTGCTGACGGCACGCTGTTCGGCCTCGTCGAGTGCGACATCGCCGTTCCGGAGGCGCTGCGACGCCTTCGCCGAGATGCAGCCAATCTTCAAGAACGCCTACATCGCGCGCGACGATCTCAGCCCGTTCATGCGTCACTACGCCGAAACGTACGAGCTCCTCGCCCGGCCTCAGCGCACGCTCGTGGGGAGCTTCTTCGGCGCCAAGATTCTGTTCGCGACGCTGATACAACGGTGGTACCTGCGGCACGGACTCGTCGTCGAGCGCGTCTACCAGATCGTCGAGTACGTGCCGGTCGCGTGCTTTCGTCCCTTCGGCGATACGGACTCCGCCGCACGACGCGAGGGCGACGCCTACCCCGACAAGGCCATCATCGCCGATACATTCAAACTTCTCGGCAACAGTTCCTACGGGAAAACGATCACGCGGGTCGACCTGCACCGCGATAACAAGTTCTGCACGTCCGCCGGCGCCGCGACGCTGATCAACGATCGACGCTTCCGTCAGCTCGACGTCGTCGTTCCCGACGGCCTCTACGAGGTGGCGCTGAACAAGCGAACCGTCCGGTACGCGCTGCCCATCCAGATCGGCTACTTCGTATATCAGTACGCCAAACTGCGTATGCTGGAATTTCACTACGATTTCATCGCCGCCTACATTCAGCGCTCCCTTTTCCAGTACTGCGCGATGGACACCGATTCTGCGTATTTGAACCTCGCGGGACGCGACCTCGACGAGCTCGTGGCGACGGCTAAGCGCGAACACTATTTTCGGCACTGCGGAGAGTGGTTCCCGTCGGAACACTGCGACGCGCTCGCGGAGGTGTACGTGCGGTGCCGGCTCGCCGGCCGAGCGTGGGACGCGCCCGACGAATGTTGCGCGAGACGGCGCAGGTACGACAAGCGAACGCCGGGCCTCTTCAAAGAGGAATGGTCCGGTCGCGGAATCGTCGCGCTCTGCAGTAAGACGTACTACTGTTTCGGCGGCGCCACCTGCGACAAGTACAGTACGAAGGGCCTGAGCTAGCGTTAGATCGACGTCGACAAGGACGTATTCCTCGGCGTGCTGCGTGGCCGACGGATAGAATAGTCCAAGTGATAGAATCGTCCGTGCTGACGTACATTGAGGAGCGCCCGGCGTTGAGCTACTTTTACGCCAAACGTCGCGTGCTAGACGACGGCGTCACAACGGCGCCGATACTCGTATAACGAGGGACCCACTCCCTAGAAGTAGGGACCCCTAGAAGTAGGGACCCCTAGAAGTAGGGACCTATTATATATAGGGGAGGCCTACCCCTAGGGTTAGGGACCTACCCCTAGGGACCCCTAGATAGGACCTACCCCAAGGGTATGTATGTATGTATGTACGAATAAAAAAATGAGTGAACTCGCGGTACTGTTTTCATCGTTTTTATTTACTACAACCTCACTACTTCGGTCTTGCCTGCCTAGCACGGCGAGGAGCCCGCGACCGGCGGGTCCGACAAAGTTGGTTCGGATACTCGGTCGTCTAATAATAATAATAACAAGCGATAAGCGTTCAATGCGACTTTAGCCAGTCGAATACGAGACAGTCGTTGGCCACCCTATCGGGGCCGAACAGGCACTCAAAGCCGCTTAGCGGCATACCGCGGCATCGTAAGAGCAGGTAGGCGACGCAATATTGTCCGGACACGTTAGATACACCGCTCTGCAGTCTTTTGTCGTTGTGCGTCCACGAGTCGCAGTTGCGGCGAAGGAAGGCGCGGAAGTCGGTGTGCAGCGGCGGTAGGCTGTACGTATCGAAGTACTCGCCTCGCCGGTCGGCGTCCACGTAGACGGCCATCCAGTGCTCCCTCGGTTCGTCGCCGTCGTCGGTGTTGCACACGAACGCCGTCGGGTAGGCGGTGAGCCGCTTTCCCGGTAGCTTTCACGACGCCGACGACGACGTTTTTAGTGTACGCGTCGATCGCCAGGCGACGTATCAGCTGAAACGTGTCCATCTCAGTAGTCGTACACGACGTTCC
This sequence comes from Paraescarpia echinospica, assembly GCA_020002185.1. Lineage (NCBI taxonomy): Eukaryota > Metazoa > Annelida > Polychaeta > Sabellida > Siboglinidae > Paraescarpia > Paraescarpia echinospica. The sequence continues at coordinate 17,079,244 of CM034541.1, forward strand.
GGTTCTTGTCGATTTCGAGCACCGTCTCGAACTCCCCGTACACGACGACGTTCACCGTCCGGGGAAGCGCGTGCGCGAAGTGGATCTCGGCGAGCAGGTTCCCCTTACGCACGACGTTGAAGTGTTCGCCTTCGAAGCATTCGGGCGACAGGTCGAAGCCGAAGATGGTGTAACCGTCGCAGAATTCGACGCGCGTCAGGTCGATCCCCTCTTCCTCGTACGCCTTCCCCGTCGCGGCGAAGAGGTTCATGTAGCTTCGGATGTAGCGCCGATGCGTGAAGTGCGGCTGCAGCGGCTTGCTCGGCACCTGGCGTCCGTCGTCGTAGAGGACGAGGAAGTTTATGTCGTTTTGCTTCGCGTTGAACGGGTTTTTATCGTAGGCCCCGTTGTTGGAGTCGTTGTCGATCAGGCACACGAACAGGCGTCTCGGGAGCGTGCCCAGGTAGACATTCTCGTGCGTATGAGACATCGTGCCCTGCGGTATTGAGAACACCTTGCAGTCGACGCGACGCATCGGGTACTTGGCCGTCCCCCTCTTCAGCGCTTTGATGTGACCGAGCTGGACGGCCGGGTTCACCTTGGACTTTCGCACCTGCAGGTAGGTCTCCAGCAGGACGATCTTGAACCCCGGATCGACGATGTCGCCTAGGAGCGCGAAGGCGTCCTTGTTTCGCACCAGTCGCACCTTTACGTCGTCGCCGTTCAGCAGGTACCGGTTTTGCATGAACACGTCGACGTGCAGGCGTCCTAACATGTCAAATTCGCGGCTGTCATGTATGTAGTGGTGGCGATGCGCGTACCCGCCTTTGTTGTTCCCCGCCGTCTCCATGCGCCCGGCGGTGTCCTTGCACCACAGATCGGCCTCGAGCTGCGATCTTTTGGCGTCGGACCCGTAACTGAGCAATGTCTCGATGTAGGCCCGGTGCGGGTACGTATTGGTCGACGACGTCACGAGCGTGGCGTTCAGCGACACGTCGACTTGACTGAACATCGAATGCAGGAAATTGTTGACCGGAGCTACGGCGCTGTCGTTCGCGAAATCGGTGACGTCTCCCTTCACCACCTTGACGCGGAAGTACAGTTTAGCGGTCGCCATGTCCAGATAGTCGTCTCCGGAGCCCAGAATGAGAAACTCGATAGGGCCGCCAGCGTCGAGGGCCGTCAGCGGCTGGTGATGGATCCACTGGCCGCTCTCGATGTTCGTCTGCGTCGTCGGGACGCTGAACAAGTCCAGTTCGCTCTTTACGCCTTCGCACGACTGTCGATGCACGAACGCCATTCTTCTTCTTTTACGCGGGGAATACGTCGTCGCTCGACGTCTGCTCCTTTCGACGGCGCCTCTTCTTACTGTTCGTCGCCGGCGTGCCGGGCGGTTTTATTCGCCGTCGTCGTCCCTTTTTCGGCGGCGGCGGCGGGGGCGAGTTCAACAGCCCATCGACAAGGTCGGCGCCCGCCTCCTTCGCGCGTCGCTTTAACGACTGTTTCAAATCGCCGCCGGCGACGACGTCCCGCGCCACGCGCACGCCAGTATAGAGAGCGCGCTTGCCCAGCGCCACGGCCCCTCTCTTGATGAGCGGCATGGCGCTTCGAAACAAGCTGCCGAAGAGATTACCCAGGCCGTGGCCCCGCTGCGATCGGCCGCCGACGAACACCGGCAGGTTACCGCCGATCTGCCGAGTGTAGTAGACCTCATACACGTTGCGCCCGCTTCTCGCCATCGTGAGAACAGTTTCGACTTGCAGCGTCTGACGTGAAGCGTCGTCACGACTTTTCCGTGCTCGAATGGTATCGGCTGACCGATGTCGTCTCTTATATCTATCTCGATCGAATCGAATTGGCGACGCAAGAGCAGCGCGTATTGGACGCTATCGAAGACGTTCGATACGATGAGCCCGTTCGAAACGTAGGCGGGCACGAATCGGAGGAGGGGGGCGAATACGTCGCCGATGATGCGCGGTTCCACAATGTCCGTGTACACGTACATGGTGTTGACGTCGCCGTTCATGTCCACCGTGTGGTCCCCCTCGAACTCGAAGGTATACCCTACGGGCATGCCGTCGTCGCTCGACGGCGCCACGAAAATCGTGATACGGTCCGACTCGAAGCCTAGTATCTAGTTATCAGGTGGCTCCGCGGGGGTATGTTAAATTCGACGCCCGCCGATAGACGCATCGTCATCCGGTTAGAGACGGGGCTGTACTCCAGGCGCGCCTTGACTCTACCGGTGCTCAGTCTCGTCAGTGTCTCGTTGATTTTGTGCATCAGCTCGTAGGCGCTGTTGTAAAAGCCGTGCGGGATGGTGCCCTGCCGGTGAATTTTACTCCCGTCCGCGGTGGTGTAAAGGCCCTCATCCCCCGTCCCACAAGCCAAGAAGAAGTAGGCGTCCTCTTCTCTCACGTTGTACCAGCTATGCGTGTGCTGTAGAGACACCAGCCCGCGTTCCCACCGCCCCTACAGGTCGACGCGATGCGGCAGATTCGTCTTGTAGTGCGTCAACGTGTTTTCGGGGTGCGCCTTCATAGACGGACTCGGTAGTAGGTAGCTGAGGCAACTACTCAGCAGCGCCGTCCACAGGATGGAGTCGCCCTGGCCGAGCGTTAGATTGTATATACTGACGACGACCTCCGTGTACAGGACGACGATCTGGCACAGGAAGATGATCTCGGCTTTAGGGCATTCGTTGTCGCAGAGACGCCACGGAACGTTCGTGACGAAGGAGTCGTCGACGGCATCGGGCGCATCCACAGAGACGCATGAGTCGACGGCGGGTTTTTCGACAAACACGCCTGAGTCGACGGCGGCACTCGGCTGCTGCATCGGCTGCTGCATCGGCTGCTGCTGCTGTCGTCTCGACAGTGATCATAACGCGACTGCCGTTCGACGCTACGGCGTCTTTCCTTTATCGCGTACGGGGCGGTATTATCGCGCAGAAACACCATAGAACGAGATCGCCGACGGGTCCTTCTGGTAAGAACGTAGCGCGGCGACCGCGGTCTTCTAATGTGCAGTCTACTAATACAGCACCACCCCCTTATAAAGAACGAAAAGCCGTTGCACAGCCTCGCCTCGTGCATTCGGCAGCACCCCGCATGTCGCATCCAACGCGTCATCCCTTATAGTCCACGAGCGCCTTGGCGTCGATCCAGCTATTGAACGAGGCCGGATAGCCGGACCATTTGACGAGCACCTCTTCACCCTTACCGCGTCGTCGTCGACGTCTCTGTAGAACAGCCTCCACCCGATATAGTTTATCCTTCGAGACGATTACTTTTTGTAGCTCCGGCTCGTAGAAGGTACCGTCCAGTATCGTTCCGGCGTCGTCCATCAATCGGTAAACGGGAGGGTCGGACGGGTGCGATTCTACGACGGTATAGAGTTCTTCGCTCCAGTTAGCCATGTACCCCTTCTTGAAACGTCCCTTCGCCTTGCTGATGCGTACGCGGTCCCCCTATCGCAGTTTCGGCTTGTTTTTTTGACACCCGACGCCGCCGTACAGCCGCTGCCACACGCTCTCCTGATTCGCTGCGTTGACGTTCGCCGGCGTCCTACCGATGTTTCGATGGTAGGCGTTGTTGTACGACCGCACGAAGTCCTGCAACGGCTTCACGTACCTCAGCGTCTGATGTTTCGTGATGTACCTCCACATGCGTGTCTTCAGCGTACGATTGAATCGCTCCACGACACTCGCTTTGGTCTCATCGTTGTACGTCACGAAATGGTGGAAGCCGCGCGCCTTCAAAAGCGTCTGAAGGGGCCTGTTGAGGAACTCCGTCCCCTTGTCGGTCTGCAGGGCGTTCGGCGTTTGTTGCGGCGACGACAGCAGGCCCTCGAAGGCCGCAACGAGCGCCGGACCGGATTTACTCTTCAACTGGACGCACCACGCCCGCTCCGAGAAGACGTCGATGACCGTCAATAGGAACTCTATACCGTCGTTGTGTTTTTTCAATTTAGCCACGTCGACGAGATCGGCTTGCCACTGCTGGTTTCGACCGACCACGATAACGCAACGTCGCTTGAAACGGCTTCTGACCGGCTTGTGAAGCGTATAGGCGTCCTGCTCCGATAGCCACCGCTCGACGATCGGCTTGGGTACTGCGGTCGCCCGGTGCAACGCGTCGACGCCGCCGTAACTGCCCGCCCGTTTAGGGTCGAAGTAGGCGCGCTTCAGTCGGTCGTCACGTTGTTGGCGCTTTCGTTGCGCACCACGAGACCGCCGGTACACCACCGCCATGGCTCTTGCGACGATACGGCGAACAAGAGGGCGGCGGCGAAGGCCGCCGCGATTACGCCGGCGACGACGACGACGATGGCGACGACGAGTACTGATCTTCGGGCGGGCATCCTCTATGGGCGCTGAAAGGGGGCCCACGGCATGCGTTCGACAGATTGAGTGCGGCCCTTTCGCTTCTGCGCGCGCTGTATGTACGCTCGACGCTGGGGATTACCGACGAACTCTATAGGGACGTTCAGCCGCTTTATATGGTCCCCAAACGCTTACCAGCCAACCGGCGCGGGCGTCTTCTTCCTCTTTCGCATGAGAACGTTCACTAGATCTACCATGTTGCTTCCGGCGATAGGCGCACAGTCGTACACGAGCTCCCCTCGATCGTTCCAGCGAATCAGCGGGTCGGCTTTCAGTCTCGCCATCAGGAGACGAGCCTTTTCTTTCAGAATTTTCGGTACGCTCTTCACGATCTCGCTCTCCGTATCGTCCGGCGATTGGTCGGGCGGCGGTGGCGGTGGCGGCGGCGGCGATTGGTCGAGCGTCATCGGCGACTCGTTCTTCACTACGGGCACTCGCATCGGTTGCTGCGCGCGAGACGTCTCCATGGCGTTGTAACGACTCAGCAGTTGATTGTACGCCGCTACCTTTTCTCGTTCGGATAAATCCGTACGCTCGAGAACGGCTTTCATGTCGTTGTCCATGCTACTCATCACACGCGACGTGGTCGTGGTCGGTTGCGATAGTAACGGGAGTAGACGCTCCACCAACCGGGGGTCTACCATCGCCATCTTCTTTGCGTGCTGCATCAACCACCTCCTATATACCTATAGCCTGTCTGAGGAGGGGCAGAAAGGTGCTCGCCAACGGTGCCAGCAGCGCCGTCAGAAATGCGCCCGACCCCGTCTGCAGGACGGCCCTCTTCCGTTTGATAGGTACTTTTTTCGACGCTAGCTTGCGCAGATAGTTACTGTACTTTGTCAGCACTTTTTTGTTGTTAGGCGTCAATTTTACGTTCCCTCTCAGAATGTTATACGCGCAGTCACACAGACTACAGATGAGGTCGGCGTCCGCGTGGGCGATTACCGCTTTTCTCAGATTCGTATTCCGATGGTATCTACGCAACAGCTGCAGGGCCAGGATGTGCCTCTTCACGCGATCTGTCATCCTGTCGAATGACGTCGGCCGCGACGCGTTCCGCTTTTTTATACTCTCGTCGGAGCGTAGACGTACTGAATGCGATCGTCGGGGAAAATGGCCGTAAGCAGGCGCATAGTTTCCGGTGTTTCCTGTTTCAGGTCTACCAGGAGGTAACCGTAGGTTGCTGACGTGGCATCTTTGAACGCCTCCACCATGTAGTTGGTTTTACCCGGATACATCTGTTTCGCCAGGTGACCTACTTGCCCCGCGTCCCGGGGACTCTTGAAGAGGACCATATACTGCGCGTTTAGGCTGATTGTGCGATTTTGTTTCCCTTTCGGAAAGAGATTCTGCAAAAGCTGTACGACGGACACGTTACAGTGATGACTTTTTTTAGTAAACAAAATCGTGACCCTACTATCGGTCTCCGACATAAAGTCATCGAGTACTAGAAGCGTCCTCGTTTTGGTGTCCAAAAGCTTAGGATCCGGCAAACCGTCTACAAATTCTACACCTGCTGTCATAGAGTCGTAGGCGGTTTGCCACTGGCAAAAATTATGTGGTGTTACACCACATAATTTTTTCCGGCGCGGCTCAATCATACACGTAGCAAACTTTAACACCGGAAAAAATTATGTGGTGTTACACCACATAATTTTTTCCGGCGGCGGCTCAATCATACACGTAGCAAACTTTAGCAGCCGAGCAACGAAAGTAGTCTTACCGCACCCCGTAGGGCCGGATACTATACACGTAAAGGATGCTTCCACTTTCCGTCCATATCGACGACTGGTGCGCGGACAACGTACGATGACTTTTATTGGTTTCTTCTATACTCACGACGCACCTCCATCAACAATTTGCCAAGCATGTTCTGACCTTCTTTATACCCGTAGGCGCAACCCCAAAAGGCATCTTTCGACGGCACCCACTCCACCAGTTCGACGTCCCCGGTAGCCAATAAGGCGTCTTTCAACTTTGTCGACGCCCCGAACTTACTCATCAACAGGCTCTTGATATACTCGACTCTAACGCCGTCCCATTCGGCACTCGTTCTCGCTTTCGTGATCCCGTAACCTCGTCGCTTCGCTATATAGGCCGACCACGCCGATTTGATGTACTTCGCGCTTGCTTCGTCTGCGTTAAATATCGCTTTTCTAAACTGGTAGGCGGCCTCGACGGATTTGAAACCCCGACCGTACGCCGCAATTCTACACGGATAAAAATTCGACAGGTACGACATGGACCCTCAGAAACGTATAGGCTCCATATCTAGACACGGACTACGACGCTACTGACTACATCACCTCACACGTAACCACTATATAACCTTACACATACGTGTCTTCTTTCTTTTTCAGTCACTAGATGTCAGCACACATGCTTAACCATTCTATAACCTTACGCACACGTGACTCACACATAAACCATTATAAGTTGGAATTACTATTTTTACTTATTGCTAGTGCTGCCCTCCAGTGAATGCACTACTCACTTGTTGCTAATTAGTACCTAATTAATTACCTAATTAGTCATTAGATGTCGGCACACTCTCTTCCGTGGACCTGTCAAAAAAGTTTTTTATAAGTAACATTCCAAGTTTTTTATAAGTAACATTCCAAAGCGCGCAGAATGTGCTCCGACTGCTAAAAAACGCAAAAATTCTACTTATAAAAAACGAAAAACCCTTTGATCTCGGGTCATGACCCGTACTGTGGACAACACCATAACTACTTCTGTGTATTGTTATATGTTATACTATATGTAATATTGTCTGTTTCTATATTTTATAATTTTACTTCGCTTAAGCTATTATACCGTTTTTGTATTGACATGTTAACTATTCAATTAACGGTTGATATTTTGGCGCTTTTCATTTCATTTACTTCTATCCACCTCTCCACAATATTGTGTAATTTGTGCGCTGTGTATTGTTATGTTATACTACATGTACTATTACTTGTCTCTGTAGTTTATAATTTTACTTCACTTAAGCTACTATACCTTTTTCGTTTCGACATGTCAACTGTGGTTGTAACTATTCAATTAACGGTTGATATTTTGGTGCTTCTCACTTCATTAAGATATTTTATGGTTGTTCAAGTACCGATAAAATATTTATACATTTTTAATTATCAAACTATCTCTCTCTTCAGCACAAATGGTTGACGGGGAAGCTTTTCTAGAATACTGTGGGAATATTGAACACAGCTCATTGTGCCATTTATTAAATACTCTGAACAATGATATTGTCAACGCTGATAATGAACATGAAATAATTAAACACTCGCTGTATTATGATGACCTTAGTTTAAATAACCTATTCTTAAATAAAGGAAATATATTTAACATCCTACGTTTAAATTGCCAAAGAAATTGATCAAGGTATCACTCCAATCAATGTGTACCTTGATTTGTCAAAAGCATATGAAACCCTTGACCATAATGTTTTGTTATCTAAATTACAATTTTATGGGTTTACAAATTCAGCGTTAGAATTTTGCAAAAGCTACGTATCAAATAGGAAACAGTTTGTTCATCAAAAGCAGTCTCCCATTTCTGCCCATCAAAAGTAATCTCCAGTTTCTGTCCATCAAAAACAATCTCCCATTTCTGCCCATCAAAATCAATCTCCCATTTTTGTCCATCAAAATAAATTTCCCATTTTTTTCCATCAAAAACTATCTCCCATTTCTGTCCATCAAAATCAGTCCCATTTCTGCCCATCAAAAGTATTCTGCCATTTCTGTCCATCGAAAGCAATCTCCAATTTCTGTCCATCAAAGCAATCTCCCATTTCTGCCCATCAAAAGCAGTCTACCATTTCTGCCCATCAAAAGCAATCTCCCATTTCTGCCCATCAAATGCAGTCTCCCATTTCTGCCCATCAAATGCAGTCTCCCATTTCTGCCCATCAAAAGCAGTCTCCCATTTCTGCCCACCAAAAGTAATCTCCCATTTCTGCCCACCAAAAGCAATCTCCCATTTCTGCCCATCAGAAGCAATCTCCCATTTCTGCCCATCAAAAGCAATCTCCCATTTCTGCCCATCAAATGCAGTCTCCCATTTCTGCCCATCAGAAGCAGTCTCCCATTTCTGCCCACCAAAAGCAGTCTACCAAACCACAATTACATAAACTAGTAATAATTAAAATCATAGTTGTAATCTTACTCATGCATTTCAGTGGTAATCATAATTGGTCACATTTATGATCTAATCATAATAAATCTTTCAATCTCTTCAATGAGTTTCCACACATTAGTAATCATAACTGATTGCATTTGTGGTGTAATCATCCCATCTCTGATGTTAGTTCCCTGAAACATTGCAATGTGCATATAGTGGAGGACTGAAGGGAGAGGTGCTTCGACAGAGGTGCATAGATATTTCTTCATTGCAGTACATCCGAAGCCAGCCAGTGGGGACCATGGCTCTCAGACCAACAGGAAACATATGCACCCAGAGAAAGAGCCGTGGGAATTGCAGGTTAGTACAGATGTGGTACAGGTAAAGAGAAGTTCTTCTATAGCATGACATCCAGTCGTCTGAGTTTCCAGAGTAATATTTGTGTTTCCAGTGTACTGGGCCAAGTGTAGATTCCCACTAGGACCATGCCAGAAATATCCATTATCTCTAAGGAGATTTGAACTAGTACTACATATAATTTTACTGATTTAATTGTAGAGTGTGTGTAGTATAAAAATAAGTTATATAGCAAGTAACTTGGGAAATTACTTGCAGGGAAGTATTTCTATTAATAATACAAAGAAAATCACACCAAATTAAACTTTTGGCACACTTAATGATCCAATGGTTCCACTTTGGTAAAGTGCATGGGAATAAGCCAATGTCAAACCAATAAGTGCGTGTAACGGCTGTTTACAAAATGTTCTATTTTCAGTATGAATGGGCGCAACTTTCAAACTGCAAATACTGTTTTGGGCTTATTAGATGCAATTTGGCAGGCAGTATACCTTCAGCTTATTTATTCGAGTATTAAGCACTATATCTAGATAACTATTAACAAACAAGGAACGCATCTGTATGTTTCATCATCAAGTACTCTTGTGTGCCAAATAATAGTATAGGTTGATAAATCGGTCAAATTGAATATTAGCATAGTGCCGATTAAGTTGGCAAAACCGCCACCAGCCAGTTGCAACTGGTTTGACTTTGTTTTCGAGGTGCTGTGCATGGCTGCTATATTTACGGTCGGTGTATGCTGCAATAATGAGGTTTTAACAAATAATATCCCATACTGAGTTCCCGAACACTAAGGATTCTGACCAATCACCTAATCATGGAAATCGGACGGTAAGTTCTAACACTGGGATCAAAATCTATGATCCTTGGAAGACAGACAAACAAACATAAGTTCTTTATTTAGACCCATATACAATTATACATATCACTCAATAAGTGAGTATGTAAAAGCATAAATATAGTAATCACATGGTATACAAATTATCATGTGTGGGTCAAGGAGACTCCCACTAAGGCTAAAAAAGCTGCTCTGATGGGAGCTGCCAGTTATATTGAGGAAAATCCTGGTATATAAAAAAAATTGTAACATAAATTAGTTAACAAAGTAAGTCAGACAAAGCTTAGAACATGACATTATACGTGATTTTGGACGATTGGCTATTCATCCAAAGATGTACACATAAAAGCTTACTCATATTTGTTGTTCATTCATAATGACAAATGTAACAATTTCGTAATGCACATACAGGTAAAAAAAAGTCTGCAAATAATGATGTTTAACATACATTACAAACCCATGTAAGCTGTGAATGTAGATTTCACTTGTCATTAAATCAGGTGCATTATTGATAGTATGCGGCAAGGTTTATCTGAGATTTTGTTTCGCCGATTCGTGTTGTACCCTGATTGTATGTATATTGTATTGTCCACGTGTGTTGAAATTGTGAATGCTGTTGTTCTGATGAAGCGGCAAATTTTGAAGGTAAACAGGAAGTTTGTTATGCATGAATTTATAATGCAATTTTAGTTCTTGCAATTTTAATATGTTCTATTTTTTATAATTTAAAACTTAAACAGTGGCTCAGTGTGAGCATTATGTTTGCTTACTAATTATTCGGACAAGTTTCTTTTGAAGTTTCTGAATTCTGTCTCATTTGTGACCCCAAGCGGTAATGCCGTAATTTAAGTTGGGCAATGTTAGTGTGTTGTACAATACGATCTTTATATTAAGAGGTAATAACCATTTTAGTCTATTTAAGACACCTAGCGTCCTTGTAAACCTATTTGAAACTTTTCAATGTGACTTTTCTGCAAATCTCTAAATGTAATAAACGTATACTGCCAAATATGGTGCATAAAGGGTGGCAATTTTCATGAAATAAGTACGCGTACCAGGACATTTATTAAGCATTCATGAGTGGTAATGTTGCTTGACTTCTACAGTAAGATTAGTGTTCATCTACAGGAAGTGTTTAAATATGTTGACAGAGGTCGTCTACGAGACACGATCCTTGATTGGGAAGATGCTCTGCCTGTGGATATGCTCGAGTTATCAGAGAAACACTGCAGGTAATTGATTCCTTACCAGTGCTGCAGGTGGCAGTGAATCACTGCACCAGTGATTTTGGATCAACTTTTAAATTGCATTTAATTTGGTCTGGCAAAATGTACAAAAATGGGCAAGAGATCTGACTGTGATATTATAATATCCCTTAGGGCTATTCATACTTTTACAATATGTTGATTAAAATCAGTTCTTTTGATGATTTCAACAAAAGCACACTTCCTATTATTCACCTGACTAGGTACATTACTTAAATTGTTACACAGGGAGATTTGGACATCAACGAACTTAATTTGTGATGGGCAAAATCACCTGGAGGGGGTTTGAGTGGTTAATTGTACGTTGATGTAAAAAGATCCACGTGAAGTGAAGACTGATATAAATCCGGCATTGGACACAATAGAGTAGTGGTTAGAACGTCAGTCTCTCACTCCAGAGAACACGTTTTTGAATCCTTTTGATTCTGTTTCGAAGCTTAAAACAATGTTGTTCACTCTGCATTGCCTAAGTTCACTTGGTAGTATAAATGCATTCCTCACTAGATATAAATGATGGTGGATATAAATGAATGAGTAGTTTTTGTGCAGTAACTGCAGCATGGCAGAAATCTTCCCGAAAAGTGGGAGAAGTCGCGATCAAATGAACTAGTCTGTCAGGGTGTGAAGTGTAAAGTACTGCAAGTAATCATGAGGATTGAATACAACACTAGAACTTGTCTATACCATTTATCACTTCCTATTGTAGGGTGTCCGACTTGTGTCTATGCCTTGGCACAACGCTACAGATAGTGCCGTGTGGCAACATGCCACTTCTGACAAATCGCAACGGCGGTGGGATCGTCATTGTGAACCTACAGCCGACCAAACACGACAAGGCGTGCCACTTGAAGATCAACACCTACATCGATGACGTCATGCGACATGTGTGTGATGCCATTGGCGTTACCATGGCGATGGTATTGGAACCGCATGTTACGTTGACGTCACGACACGTCGACGAAAACCCACGGCGATGTCACTTCGAAGTTGACGCGTGTCTTGTCCGCGCCAAGGGTGAATGTGACAGTAAGACGTCCACAGTCTCAGATGAACAAAAGGACATGAAACATTTACCTGATGCGGAACCTTGCAGATCTAACAGTGATGTGAAGCCACCATCTGTTGACATTAAGGAAGCAGACATTGCAGCTCGTAGTCATGACAATACTAAAATAGAACCACGAGACACTGCACAATCCAATGTGCAGAATGGATTCAGCGATTTATTAACCGATGTGAAATTTGCAGTGCAAAAGGACCCTGATGCAAAACAAGAAAAGAGTAACCTTGCTTCAGTGATGCCTGCTTGGAATACCACCGACACTGATGCATTGTTGTCGAATGGTGATTTCAACTTAAAACGCAAAACACTCTGAGGCAGATTGTAGCAAAGGTTTGAAAAAGTACCGACTGCGGTAATGAATGTTTGAATTCGCAAACCTATGATATGGTGTTGTTTTTTAAATAATGTACAGTCCTCAATTATAATAAAACAGTTTGCATGTAGGTTGTTTGTGTAGTACTTTAGTATTTCACAAATTGTAATTATAAAATATATATATCCTGTATATGTAGTTGTATGTGTAGGTGCTTTATTTAACATGTAATCATAGCTTAGAATTATATTAATAATAAAATAATTATCTTAAAATGTAGTCCACATAAATGATTATAAATAATAAGTACAACTAATTATTAAGTATACACAATATGTATATGTATTTTAAATATTATTTAAAATGTCTATATTATAGGTATTGAACAATAAAATAAGTACATTAGTACACATGTGACCATCACTGAAGCCAATGTAGACACCAGCAGCTCTGTCTGTGAAATTTCACTTGAAGCTATATTTCCCCCAAATTCGACACTTGTTCTACTATGTTGTTAAGTTATTATTGCTAAACATTTTCTAATGCCATATATCTGGGACCAGCCAGTTGACGGGTGCAAACAATCACTGTAAAAACAGTTATGAAATCGTGACAGTCGTAGTGATAACGCATAGTTAAAATGTAAAAAATAAAGAAACATTAAGATGAAATGCATACGTGTTTAATTAAGTCATCACAATTTATTGAACTAGTTTGCAAATATACCATAATACATATATGTTACATGTCAGGCCTAGGGTTGTAGCAATAGTAACGATTACAAATATCAAAGTAATAGCTAGGTTTGATAAAACACAATGTAATTGTAATAGTACGGTGGCTGGGAGAGGACATTTAAATAAAAAAAAATTATCTCGAGATCTCGACTTTAAAAAAAATCGAGATCTCGAGTTACGAAAGCCTTGCGGGTGAGAAGGACGTCGTTTGATTGGTAGTCAGACGGTATGGAACACATGCTTGTTCTAGCATATCCATTTAGTTATATTTATTTACATAATCGTGCGCGTGTGCGGCGTGTGCTTGTATCTTAGTGTGTGTGCGAAAGTATGCGTGTGTGTGCGTGCGTGCACGGCGAATGCATGGATAACTCTAAACATTACTATAGGGTCGTTGTTTCAGCCACGAAAACGTGGACATCCAGAGCCTTAAATACTTCAATACAATATATGTGTATGTCGCAACAAGGTCAATATCAGATTGCGGTACGCTTTCAAGAGTTTTATTTCTTTCTTTTACTACCCCGGATACAAATCTTTCCGCTTACCAGCTTAGTGATTGCATCCGAGACGTGAGCTACAAACAAAACAAATAAATGACATCAGACATTTATTTGTTTCAGGAATAACACTCTTGAAAGCGTACCGCAATCTGATATTAACTTTGTTGCGACATACATATACTACTGAAATATTTTAAGGCTGTGTATATTTATGTTCACGTTTTCGTGGCTGAAACAACGATCCTATACTAACGTTTAGAGTTATCCGATCCGATGGGGATACAAAGACGGCGCCTAGGCCTAGCGAACCACTTTCAGAGATGTGATGACACTCGTGCCGTCACTCGCCGTGCACGCACGCACACGCGCGCGCACACACACACACACGCAAACACGCACAAACACACACTAAGATACAAGCACGCACATGTACATACGCACACAACGATTATGTAAATAAATATAATTAAATGGATATGTTAGAACCAGCATGTGTTCCATACCGTCTGATCACCAATCAAACGACGTCCTTCTCACTCGCCTCGATTTCGTAACTCGAGATAAAAAGTCGAGATCTCGAGATCAAAAAATATTAAATCGGATTTCAAATAAAAAAATTAAATGTTGTGATATCCTTTCAAGTACAAATAAAAAACCGAGATCTCGAGATAAAAAGTCGAGATCTCGAGATAAAAAAAAATGTTGTTATGCCCTCTCCCACCCACTGTATGGTAGTAACAAGAAGCAATGTAATACTATTGGAACCTATTACTTTTATATCACTATTGAACATTTCAACGACATCAAAGTGCAATATACACTATCTGGGTATTTAATTATTTACAAAGAAAAGAAGATACCACTAGTTTCTCTTTGCTTTATGATTGACCCCCCGATATTCAGTGGTGCTGTAAAGTCCGTTCTCATGCCAGCTATCCTTTTCATCCTATGAGTTTAGTGGCTGCCTGTATACATAGCCCAAACTAACACAGGTGTTTTTATTATAATGTAAAATGCATGTCTCTGGATCTATTCCCTCAGCTTCTCTGGAGGCAATCTGGAAGGAAGGAAGGAAAGAAGGAACATCTTTATTCGACAGATATAATACAAATAAGTAAAAAATATGTAAGAACATTTTCATTAAAAAAACTGTGGGAGACTCTCACTAAGGCTTTCAAATGTGCCGCTGAACATGAGAGCCACCCACTGGTAACTAAAACATTTCTCCTACTCCCATTGTGTTGTAAAACCATACGTAGCAGTTTTTGTCCGTGCTAGTGTCTATAAAATGTCAATAAGTACTTTCTAGTGTATTTAGAGAAGCTGCAGAAACTATGAGTGTACATTTTTTTCTAAAATGCATGATGGCATTTTCTAAGTAAAACTGGTGGGTGGTATCTAATACATTTTCTGGCTCTCGAAGTATGACTGAATGGGATAATAATTTGATGATTGTGTCTTGTAGGATAATCATGATAAGTAGCATTTTGTAAAAAATAGCGATTGGAAAAATATAGGAACGCGTCTGTGTACAAATTTATAAAAAAAAGTTAAACATTGACAAGTAAAGATATCTTCCAGTTTTAGTAGATTTAGGGATTTCATAATAGGTTCGGTGTTTGAGTTATATTTACTGCGGGGAATTATTCGGATTGCCCTTTTCTGCAATTTAGAAAGTTTATTTGTATTAAAACCCCAGAATAAAATGTTGTAGTTGAGATGTTGTAAAATTAATGAATTATACATAGTCTTTAATGTATATCCAGGTAGAAAGTGTTTTAATTTATTCATAATTCCCAGAGTTCGTGATATTTTATTATATATTTTGTCAATGTGTCTAAACTTTCTTGAATGGTAGTGCCTAGAAAGTTGAATGTGTGTACACACTCTATTGGTTGACCATTTAATATTAATTGTTAATATTATCACTGACAACGCTATAATTATGTGTGTTAGAGTTGCAATTGAAAAAAACATAGTGTTCCGACGAGGGTGGTATCATCAGCGTAAAGTATGGCCTTGAATTTGTTGTTGGCAAGATGGATGTCATTTATAATTATAGAGAGCAAATAGTATGGGTCCTAATACTGACCACTGCGAGACGTCAGTTTAAAACAAATAATGTGTCAGATATAACGTCATCGAATTTGACAAACTGGCGTCTTTTGGAAAGGTAGCTCATTAACCAAGTGAGGGAATACCATTAATGCCGTAATGGTCAAGTTTTAAAAATAAAACATTGTAGTCTATAGTATCAAAAGCTTTTGACATATCCAGAAAAATTGCAATTAGAGTTTTTCTGTTATCTAAGTTTTGAAGAATGGTGTCAGCTTGTTCGAGCGTAGCCATTTCCGTTGAATGTAATTTCCTAAATCCGTATTGACTTTTGTATAATAATTCGTTTATAGTTAGATAGTCAAATATTTGATCGTATACAATTTTTTCAAAGACTTTAGAAATTGAGGGGAGTAATGAAATGGGTCTGTAATTGTTAAGCAAGGTGCTCTCATCTTTTTTATGCAAAGGAATAACTTTAGCAATTTTAGTCTTTGTGGCAATATGCCTGTGCTAAGAGATTGGTTAATGATAAAGGACAAAGACTTCGCAATTACTAAGTTGATTCTTTTTAGTAACATTTTGAAATCGAATCATGGCCTGCACTTCTCTTTGAGTCAAATTCCTTGATGATTTTTATTACAATATCTTCAGTTATTGGTTTGAAATTAAACGTTGTGAGAGATTTGTTTTGTAAATAACTAAGAAATTGTTTTTTGTGGACGATAATCTTTTCTTGTACTGTCACCTTTTCCTCCATTTCGTTTAGTTTTTTCATACATTGCTTGATTTGCAATAATACTGTCCATTTTAGTGTTCATGCATGTAAGTGTGTTGTGTACGAAAGTTGTGAAATCTTCATCATGCGCGACGGACAGTTCAAAGGCTGGGGCATTGTCCTTTTCCGCCGACACTGGCATGTCTTCGGTCACAGACCGGCCCTTCTTGAGCGATTTGTTTGCCATTCCCAGGCATGGTGGCCAGTGACAGATTATGTAAGAGATTATGTAATTTTGGCTAGATCCTACAGTATGTAGTGCACTGGAACGCACTGGAGCGTGTCCACTGTCGGTTTGGGTGTAGAAGTGAAGCTTGTTTGCCAAAAATTACCACATACGCGACTTTTATGAAGTAATATTAACTATGCGTGTCCCGGCTCCATACCTTTTAATTAACGATTCTCATCGTAGAGTAGTCACTCCGTCTCAACGTTACCAAAATTCTGTGAATTGTAGGAGCTCACGCCGTCACGATGCCTTTCTACTAGCTGCCTCGTTTTGGGAAAGGGATGTTGAAACCGACGCCGCCAATTTTCCTGCCAATTTTGAATGAACTCTCATAACCTGCCGCATTCCAGATAATGTTTCAGCAAGCATCTACCAGTGACAAGCACATTATTAATTACCGTCAGTTGGCGCGACGTTGGCTTTGTTGCCCTTCCAGCCAACGTCCTGCAAACGTATACGATTACATGATTAATCATACACAGGCCCTAGCTGGGTGACCGGGACAGTCATCAGATAAATAGTAGTTTACACAGCTTGTTGTCCACCCAGAAAGGTATGATTTCCTTTTTACCGGTTTTCCAACTGATTGCAGTTCCCAAAGCCTGTGACGCATTCTGCCCACCACAGCTATACGTGTTTTTGAGATTTGTGGAGTTGTACCGAACATCGACGCTTATGTTAATCTGATCATCTTCTGGCAGACCACGCAGAGTGTTAGTCTCTTTTGTTTTCTGTCTTCTCCTGTGTAAGTCGTCCGTGGTTGCTTGTGCGGTGACAGTTGCGACCTTGTTTGCAGTTCTCTGTAATCCTGTGCGACTAGGTGGTGGTGTGTCCATTGCAGCTAGAATGTGACGGATCTTTGTGGTCCCTATTGTCGAATCCTGGAGACCGACGTGAAGTGCGACATTAGTTGTAGCAGCTCGCTGACCACTACGTCCAGTGCTGAACTCAGTGTACAGTTTGTACATGCGCGAATGATAGTCACAATTTGTACATCGGAGTGATTGCTTCCAACAGAGACCAATCTGTTGTTCATGGTATATTTGAAACTGTGGAGAAGTGCACGTCGTGTTGCAGGCGTGCTCAGTGTAACATTCATTCCACATCTGAGTACTCTTTTCCATATTTAGCAGACGCATCTCGGAACCTCCTTAGTTTTCGACTGGCTGGAGGTAGCTGTCTGTTAAATCTGGGCATCGGTATGGCCGCGGTCGTAGAATTTTGCGATTGCCAGGCCTGCCGTCAGCATCGGGTACCGTTAACAGTCCACCAGAAGTTTCTTGTACGACTCTTGAAAAGTCAGCCATGCTGAGACGTGGCATCCATACATGACTGTGTGGTGTTTCTGTTGATTCACCATGCATTGATTCAAAATATGGGTGGCCATGTTGGAAACCGCGCCGATTTCTCCTCATTCCTCCAACAGGCGGTGTCTTCCTATCACTACGTTTGCTAATTTACCAGTCTCATAACTTGCAGTCTCCTTCATTGTAATAATGGACCAATGACTTTGCAGAAGGGTGATTAAACAATCTTTTTTTTTATACTTCAGCTAATTAAACACACGTGAAGAGGTTGGGAGCAACGCTAATGACATCTTGGCAAAGTGACTACTGGGATTCATCTCCTAGGCCCAGGCTGCCTTGAAATACAGTCAACTGACTTGATCAGTACTCAGTCAGGCAAGTGCCTCAGTGTATTGAATGTCTACTAATTGGGTTGTGTAATACTGTGCAATTGAACTCATTAAGACGTCTGGCTTTTGAAGAATCCACACTTTAAGGTCATATATCATGTATAATTACAGTTGTCTAATAGGGAAAAAAAAAAAAAAAAATTTAAATTAAATGCAACATAACAACTGCCTGTATGTGATTTGTTTACAGAACACATACTGGACTTTCTGGAAAACAGGGTTAGGTCTTCATATATGCCGGATGAGAAAGTGTGCACCGTGTAGAGTTATGCCAGATTAGAATATGTCCAACAGTAAAATGCTTACTCATATGGTGCCCGGTCAAGTAGGGTGGCGCTTTTGAAATGTGTATAAAAACATATGGATGAATTACAACAAAATATTGCACAGTGTTTGAGATAGGAGAGCCTCTAAAATTTAGTAATTTCAATTATTTTCTCCAAAATTGCTATACCTATTAAAGTCCCTAGCAACGGAAACACGATACACAGTGAGGCATCATGGACGACAGATTTTATTAAAAACATGCAGATAAAATTAATGAAAATGTGTATATTTCAACAAACAATCAGTGTATATTGTGGACAGGCTGCACAAAAGGCACAGATGTGAAATACGGAGCAGTTAACTGCAAATTTAGATGTGGCAATAGACGTACCATCACGGCACACCGATTAAGCTATATGCTTAGAATAGACGGAGAACATTTATAAGAGCGAATCTAGATGCTTCACATCTCTGCCACAATAGTCTCTGTGTGACAGCCACACATGTCAGCCTGGAATCACCGTGTCAACAACGAAAGAATTTCTTGCGTGAAATCAGGCGAATGTCGTGGTCATGGCATTTACCCTGCATGCACGTTAGATTTAAAATTAAATCCATTAAAAATGGTGAGCACTTACATTTTTTCGGGAGTTCGTGTACGATGAACTTTTCAGAAGTGTGATCGTTCCGACTGGTCACTGATATATGTCGACATCAGTCAGCCCCTGCTCTCACTGATGTAGCATTGCATCGTGTCAATTGATCATGGTACTCAAGATGTTCGTGGTGCTCGTAGTCTGATTGTGTTCGCATGAATGTCGGCTGGCAGATGGTGTCGTGTGTATCGGATGGTCTAGGTCTTCGCATTGTGTTTGCATGGATGATGGTCCGTTTGCAGCCCAAGTAGACGCTACAGAAATACAGAATGTCGTATTGTTATAATGTTGTGTATGCACATTGTGATCGTGTGTATGTGTGTCTGTGTGTCTGTGTGTCTGTGTGTCTGTCTACTCTCTGCTTGCGTAAGAGTGATCAGCCGATTTTCGTGACCTTAGCGAATATGGGTGATCAGTACGATTTTCTGGTGGCTGTCGGCGCCTCTTTCTCACGGGTGTAACTGCCGTTGCTGTCACTGCTACTGTTGTTACTGTATGACTTGCTGGTTTGGGATCAAGTTGACTCTTTCTGTAGATGTCGTCTTGGCATCTCTGTCGTTTCGCCCTAATGTAGTCTCTCATCCTCTTTGACTTGGTGGCTCGTCTGTGTAGGCGCACCGATGGCCGTCTGGCATATTGTCGTTGGTAAGCTACATCTTGCTGGATCCGTTTAGCAGCGCGAGCAACTCTTCCGCTCTTCGTAATGGGACACTGTGCATTTTCCAATTTTCGTAGCATTGAATCTCCAGCACCGTAGTTTAGGCGATCGATGACTGAGCACACACGTCCCAGTGCATTTCGACTGAATTTATTGTTCTCAGGTACCGACGCGGAATAAGCTCTGATGGCAGATTCATTTGGATTTGTTGTTAGTCTGCGTCGTGTCATTTGAAGTGCGGCATTGCCAAGACGCATTTCAATCAGTCCTTGAAGTGTTGCTCGATCACTGTCTGTCATATTTAGTCGCGTGAGGCCGCAGGCCTTCAAACAGTGTTAGGTATTCCACCAATTCTTGCGACCACCACGGCAGACAATTGCATGTCTGCGACAGTTTCTGCACGAACCAGAATAGCAGTCGAGTGTGGCTTGAATGATGTCCGGCATACGTCTAGTTATAACTGTTGTGTCACTGTCGTGAAGTATGTGGACACTTATGTAGATCTTCTGGCATCTTGTATTCACATCTTCTGCAAACATTCTTCTGTTTTCTGCTCGCCTTGCAGCAGTTTCTCCTGGAAACATCCTGGGGGAGAATGATGCTTTCATGATATGACGAAATTGCGTTTGAGACAGATGCGTTGTATCGGATTGCCTCTGTGTCTCCATACCTGCTGGCATTGCATCTTGTACACCTCGCGATGCTAATGCACCACCGTTTATAGCAACATACTTGATTGCAACGTTATCTTGTGCTAAACTGTTGCCAATTTTTTTTCCCAATTCTGTACTCGGACAGCGGATCTGTTGCTTGCACATTGGCCGTGCAACCAGCATGGCCAGGACAGGTGACATTGACACCCTTGTTCCGAAGTGAAGATCCTAGTTTACACAGCTTGTTGTCCATCCAGAAAGCTATGATTTCCTTTTCACCGGTTTGCCAACTGATTGCAGTTCCCAAAGCCTGTGACGCATTCTGCCTACCACAGCTATAAGTGTTTTTGAGATTTGTGGAGTTGTACCGAACATCGACGCTTATGTTAATCGGAACGTTAGGGTTAAGATTTTTGTGGGGCAACTGTCGACTGCAAGCTACTTGTTGGTGGACTGGTAAAATTTCCGGGCACCTGATGCATGGCACTGTCATAACTGATAACAATATTATCCTGCATTAGTCCCTGATGAGAACAGTACAAAAACATACATCAATAGTTAAAATAAATAAAAATTATCACTAGGATACTGCATCTCGTGCTATTTCAAAGTAGTTAAATGTAACACTTTGTGGGCGGGGCTAGTGGATCCCAGACAGTGCATATTGGGTCATGTTGTTACTTGTGGGTGGCGCCAATACTACTTGTGTGTGAGACCAATATTACTTGCGGGTGGGGCCAATACTATTTGTGGGTGGGGCCAATAGTACTTGTGGTTGGGGTCAATATTACTTATGGGTGGGGCCAATATTACTTGTGGGTGGGGCCAATAGTACTTGTGGGTGAGACCAATATTACTTGCGGGTGGGGCCAATATTATTTGTGGGTGGGGCCAATAGTACTTGTGGGTGAGACCAATATTACTTGCGGGTGGGGCCAATATTATTTGTGGGTGGGGCCAATAGTACTTGTGGTTGGGGTCAATATTACTTGTGGGTGGGGCCAATATTACTTGTGGGTGGGGCCAATATATTTCAGACATTTTCTGTTGTAATGTTGCACATTATGCTACATTATACCTTTGTCTTCGAGTGCAACGAGTGCTCGGTGGGAAAACGTTGGTTTAGCCGATTCAAACGTCACAGTAGCTTGTGGAGCTTCATTCCTCTGCTCCAAGGTCCACACACCTGGTGACAAGGTGAGACATGTCAATAAATTAATGGTGCATTATGTACTGAACTACACACATGCAAACACTATATGAATTAATTGTGCATACATGCAGTGTGTGCATGTGTGATCTTGTTTTTGTGTGGGTGCGGATCTACTTTTTTCAGATTGTGATAACTAACTTCCTGACCACCGACACGCAATCCAAACAGTCTAATACCATCACCCAAAACACCTTGACCCCAAACACTCTCACTCCAACACCCACACACTCTGCGCGCGTGTGTGTGTGTGTACAACTAGTTTTTAAATATGTGGGTATCATAATGTAAATAAATGTTGCAATGATACGAGGGAAGAGGATGCAGCTCATCTTAACAGGAAGAAGTCAGATGACTAAAGCTTTGAGTGAATGGATAATTAAAAGGATGCAGTCTGTTCCTAATTTTCATTTATTAATTAATATAATGGTCATAAAACTATGCGAACTATGTTGAAGGTATACTGGCGGCCATATTGTGTTTAATAAGCATGTAAATGTTCAACTTTCGCAAGTTGGAATGTAGGCCCTGGAGCACGATCAGTGACTTGATCACACAGTAAACAAAACGTCTAGCATCTAGTTTCAAAACAAGCTTAATTGGCTACAAGGCCGAGTCGGTAAATTATCTGTGTATCATGAGGACTGTTATATTATATTCTTTCGATGCCGCTTTTAATTTTTCTTAATTATTCTTTTAACGGGTTTTTTGCTTGTAATAATAATGTAGTAGCATGTTGGTTTTAGTTACTCGCCCTTAATAATGACAATTGGTGTATTTAAGATGTTCTGTCGCAGACACGACATTTGCATTATATAATCAATGTATTGTAAAACATGGCGTATGCAATTGATATTACAAAATAGTAGGATAGATTACACCAATACATATTTAAATATACAATAATTTCAAGCGCTGCAAATTACACTGCATGTATAAGCAGGCCTTGCAAGAACAGAGGAACTTGTTACGTGAATGGAACATCGTATTATTGTCATTGCTTAGGTACTTACATCGGACACAACTGCGAAGGTAAATTAATAAGCACACCCATAAGCGTGGGGAGGGTAGTGGTGTTGTGCGATAGGGTGCGACCCTCCCATCTCCGCTGGGTTCCATTTAAAGGAAAAGATTGCCACTGAGTAAACGAATTGAAATTTGTTTTGTGAGGATCAAGGGGGTGCGGAGATTTCAAGGGTTAGTAGTGTAGTTGGAGGCTTCAAAGGGGTTTAGTTGGGAGGTATCAGTGGGTGCACGCACGCACGGACGCACGCTCATACACACACAGAGCTTTCCACAACCCTTCAACTTTGTACAGTTGTTTACCACATCAAATTTTCGACACGTTTTCACATTTCAACATCTCATCGAGTCAGCGTGATCAGTTAATAAATTATAGCTCATTTCACGTAATATGAGTCACAGTAACGCGAGTCACGTTGAATATGTTGTATTTGTTAATGTTGGTGGTGAAATTCTTGAAGTATTTTGTCAACCTTATTTATTTATGATCCATTCAAAGCATTCGTGTTTCTATCATTCTTTCAGTTATATTTCGAATAGGATAAATTTGACTTGTATCAAAGTAGGTTTTTTTATTTTAGGTGTAACGCGAGTCACGCAATAAATACATGCAATTAAGACGATACTATGTAATCAGATTAGTCTTTGTTGATATAATTTAACATATTATGTCAGTAGGTCCCTCTTCACCAAACGCGAGTCACAGTGGAAATAACCGTTGTATATAAATGTCCAATGTGTATAAATACCCGTTGTATATTGTCATTAAGACCCACAATTCCCCCATTGCTAATAATGTAATTTCAGCTAAAGTTGGCCAAAGCGTTAATTTGTTATTCATCTTCCACAGTGTGTTGTAGTATGCATCCTGCAGTCTCATAAGACTATGGATCTGCGCCCTGGTATCGAAAATCAGTTGTTTGGTAAGCAGCGTCCGTTGTGTCTGTAGACGCTTATTCTTGAATGGCGTTCTTTATTGCATTTGCTGCACTTGAAGGCGCTCTCAGCTCTGTTCTCAGCCTCTTTTGAGACCTGTGTATTTCCTGCCTCCATATGGATCGGTCTCCACCGAGCTGCCCCCAGTTGTCAGCACCTATGTCTAGTGCCTTAAAGTCTTGCTTGTATATGTCCTTGAAGCGCAGATGGGGACGTCCTGCAGCTCTCTTTCCAGTGGCCAGCTCTCCGTAGAGTTGCGAGACAAGTTGAATAGTTTTTTGTCAGATCTCGTGTGAATGTACAATCCCTCTGTCGAAGATCCAAAGGCATGCTTCAACATTAGGGCAAAGAATATCCCAAATAGGGTTGGGGCGATGACACATCCCTGTTTGACGCCATTAGTCTCGGAGGTAGAACCGTCGTACAGGATTGTACCTCTTATATCATTGTGGAATGACCTGATTACGCTGCAGAGCTTTGGGGGGAATCCTATCTTCGGTAGGATCGTGAACATACCATCCCTGCTCACAAGGTCGAAGGCTTTGGTAAGATCAATGAAGGCAATGCACAGCGGCTTCTTCTGTTCCCCTTGCATTTCTCCTGTAACTGTCGAAGCAAAAGAATAATGCCAGTATTTTATATATTTGCTCTGAAGCCACACTGGGATTCGGGGTAGACCCAGCAAGTATATGTAGTTTGTTCAGGATGACACGAGCAAACAACTTGCCAACTACGCTCAGCAATCACTTGCTGCAATCACTCCCGTCTCCTTTGTTCCTGTAAAGCGTGATGATATTAGCGTCCCTCGTGTCTTGCGGCATGGTCCCTTCACTCCAGCACTGATACCTAGGTGCTCCAAGTAGGGCCTATGACTTTCTTGATGCCGTCATACATGGCCCCAGTGTTGCCTATCAGTCTGCTGGACATTGTTTCTGGCTGTTCGGAGCACCTGGATGGTTGCTTGGCTGGGCGAGCGCTTGTGTTCCTCAAGGGCTGCACGCTTGGCCTCGATAACTGGAGTCATCACACTGCAGTTAGCCTCGAACCAACCATTTGTCTTCCTTGGCTACTTCTCTCCAAAGACTGTGACGGCAGCGTTATGGACTGTGTCGCGTAGATGGCCCATGTCTGAGTGGTAGTGTTACGTGTTCACTTGTTATGGATCGTAATCAATGTATACATCACTATTAAAGCCCTTAGCCAAAAATGGGGTTGTACTTATTTTGAAATCACTAGATTTGTCCGCCACCGCTTCACCACTACATCGTATACACAATCAATTATATATTTAAAAAAACCCCGTAAATAATTCTTATATGCGTTAAAGAATTATTGTGAATCATGGGCCTTATTATAAATCGTCACAACTCACAACTTAGACCGTCGTGTAACGCTAGTCTCACACCAGCTGCGCTGGTAACAATTTCAATGTGTGCACCTACCTTAGTTATGTAAACATAATATTATTTTGAATTTAAGTTTTAAAATAACATAAGCTGCATTGCTCTCTGCATTGTGTACCTAGGGGGACGGGGTGTGATTTAGGAGATACCATCGCCTTTCTTCGCTTTGTTTCCAGTTGTTGCTCCTAATACCCGGTGCCGATACGCCAATACTTTGGCAGCTCGAAGGTCATGCGTCTTGCCTTGCCATTGCACCAAGGGGTGCAACCAGGACACAGGCGAATATCTTGACGGAGGAGTGTGTACAGTCTGTTAACCTCCCGTGTACCGATGGTCCGGCCCGGCCCGGCGTGTCAGACCGGTGTGTGCAACAAATTAAATATTGTTTTCTTTATAACAATAATAGTGATAATTATAATAATAATAATATATTTCTTATATAGCGTCCCATCCAAATAATTGTTCTGGGGCGCTTTACAATGGTTATTATAAATGGTTTAATAATATATAAAACCATAAATACTGAAAAATACCAATGTGCTAAAATAGGCAATCATTACTTTAAAATAAAATCAATTACATACAAGCTATTAACATAATAACATTATATTAGTTATAGTAATACATGCATTAAAGTAAATGTATGAATAATTAACTACGATCGTCGCATATTAAAAACAACAGACAATCTTGTAAGTGTAAAAAGAGAATGCATTTGCATTATGCTTTGCACAATATAGTATTTAATAATACATTTTATGACCGGTGCTCAGCCCACAATACTGCGCGACACTGTTCCAAATCAATGTACCTGGTAACGCGCGATCACACAGCCCCCAAACAACCAATACCCGATTAAGGGAACTTCCTTCTGGTAATATGTAGCAAGCATGGCGTGAGAGGTGGATTACCGGTGATGCAGTAGAAATCATCGCTGTTTCAGGTAATGTTGCTTACGGAAAGTCGGCGGTATAAGGCAAGGGGCAAGAAGCCCTGAATCATCCCGCCGAGAGAGCCATCAATGGCCGATTGGGACCAGCCTTGACAAGCGGGGAATGCTCGTGGTCACAATTTTCTGGCATCTACGCTAGAACTTGGAATGTTGACCTTGGTTTTCTGCACAGAATATATAACACCACCTTTCACGCCGTCGATGATACCGGTATGTGCATACAATGCCTGTATTATTTATTTTTCAGAATTGCGCGCAGCTGTAATCAAACAAGGTCGTCGTGCGCGTTTGTTTGTTTCTTTTGTCTGTTCCTACATCAGATGTGTACTATTATTGTGAAATGGAGATTACAAAGATATAATTTTATGTCAGAAGTGTATGATCTATTGGTTGATAATAATATTGTTTATTTTTAAGTGTAATATATATATAAATATATAAGTATATAATTAACATTCGTAACATGGAAATATACCTTTAGAAAACAATCTCATTCATATTTTCAATTATATTTGTACATACACACTGTTATATTGTGTGGAAGGATATGGCCAGCAACTGCTTTCTATAAAGCCAACTAGGGACTAGGTAGTGTTTTTTTAACAACAAATATGATCTGTATATTACCCTAGATGGCAATGGTATCACAAGTGTTGTCAGCACGCTTTGATATAACCGACAGTAGGCCCAATTATATTTGTACATACACATATTTTCAATTATATTTGCACATACACACACACACACACACACACCATTTCCCTATTAATTGTGGATATGAAAATCATTAAGAAATATGTGCTTAAGTTTTTTAAAAACTACTCGAGGTTGTGGACTATATTCTCTATAGGCGCGGTCATGTTTCATGTGGTTTTAAAACAATTACAGTAAACCATTGTTTCGTCGTCACCACACTTATTTTTAAGGAGATGATCGCGTTACGACGTCAAGAAATAGTCCTTCGTATTCGAACGTGTGCAATTATGAGATCATAACTGCACACCCGTATTGGACACAACGCGTCGTACGTATGTGTGTAATACAAGTACGAAAACGACTACCGCGAAATTAGTCAGAAACCAAGTGTGATTAACATATCATTAAAACATTAGGTAATATCGAAATTGGCATATATGCAGTATTTTTTATCGTTTTGTTTGTCCACAATAGGATGATTCTTACGGTTTTAGCATCTATCCACGGGCATTCAGTAGTGGTGGCGGAAACAGTCATTTTTTCGGGTGATGTTGTCAGATACCGGGGGTTCCCATCCTATTTGATGGCCATGTGTCAGGCAAAAGGAAATGCAATGTTTTTAAATCGGTCAAAATTTCGCGTGTGCGAATTTTGTTTAATGAAAAATATGTTTTTTAGGTTAAGTTTATAAATGATATGGCTACAATAATAATTTAACTATATATTCCTATGTTTTTAGATACAATGAATCTAATAAAACCGCATTCAAAATGCTACAACTGATAATTTTCAGGAATAATACATTTTATATTGAAAAATAGGCTTCCGTCAAGTAAAGTAGGTTTCACCATTTTTTTCTATAGACGTGAGGGACTCGTTCACTGATTTAGATACTCTTTAACATAACTAATCCACTCACTTCTTTATATACGTATTGTGATTTGTGACCTAGTAAGTATATGTAACATTGACAACTTGGTTCAATGCCTACATAGATTTACCGGTAGGCCTACTGTCGGTTATATCAAAGCGTGCTGACAACACTTGTGATACCATTGCCATCTAGGGTAATATACAGATCATATTTGTTGTTAAAAAAACACTACCTAGTCCCTAGTTGGCTTTATAGAAAGCAGTTGCTGGCCATATCCTTCCACACAATCAGGTATGGACATTGCCATTAATCATTATCCGAATCATTATCGTGCATAATTCCCTCAAAACTGTAGTGTACAAATTGATTGTTGTTGGTCGCGTTATCGTTTCTCTGCCTGGAATATTTCCAGGTACTTAAAAAAAATGTATATCACTCCCTCGTGGACTAGTACAAGCCATATCGCCAATACTGAATAGTGATACTACTTTGGACACAGTACTGATCCACCAGCAAATAAATCACTCACTAATTGCTAATAGCTCAGTTGCCAGATCTCTGGATCTGGTCGCTAGAGGGCGCATTTCACACATCCGGCAAGTTCAACCAGTGTACGAGACGATCCAGACGCGGCGTCAGATTACAAACCCATATGTCATCAGATAATTAACCCATGCTACTTGTTTAATATATAAGGCAAAGCAACTATTTACACCGGAACATATCTTCACTTCATATAAAAGGTGAGTTTCAACAATATTTATAACGGCAACAATCTCGACAGATGTTGCCCCGCCAATGGCTACAGCGTGCCCCCGCCATCGATCAAACGTGCGCTCACTTTGTGTTTATATTTGGTGCATCAGAAAAAATCTTTCATATATATTTTAGAAAAGTTTATAACATACTTTATTTGACTAATTTTAACCAGTTAACACAATAATTTGCCTTCTCCATGGCCGATCATGGCCAGATTTTAGACGAACTGTCAAGCTTGGATAGATCACAGCTGAAACCATTGCTCAATAATGGAACCCCCAGATGTAGGTCGATTGTTTGGGGGTCGTGCCAAAGGCTAGGCTCTTATTAGCTCAAAAAGTTGTGATTGATCCATTTAGATGTACACACAGGCCTGCTTATCCATTGTTGACATTGTTGGCCTAAACTAATTAACATGACCCTTTCCACGCATTCAGAGCATGTTTACAAGGATAGCTTTCGGGTAGAAACGAGCGTCAAAATGAGTTATTATGCGATATACCGATGTAATACAAACACTGGTCATCATAGAGGAACAAGCAGTTATCTTACGGTTCCACATGAATCCAATTTTATTCAAAACAATGAATGCGAATGGGCCTACAAGTCGACTAGGTTTCGCCGAGCTTGGGCTCGTTTTTAGAATAATTATATCGGATGCAACCAACGGAACATAATCTACACCAATAAACATACATAACAAACATATATTGTATCCAGCTACAGAAAGTAAGGCGTAAAAGTGTATAATCTTATAATATAATTAGAATATCGATGTATGAAGGAGGAGTTGTACAATTTATCATAACAACTTAAATATGAGTCAGCGAATTTATGTCGGTCCTGCTAGCTGAGTTTGTAAAGGCGTTGGTTCCTTGGCATTTATTTTGTAACCAGGCGACGCCGGTTCAATCCCGACACCAAACCATTGGTTTTCTTTACACTTTTTTGTTTATTCGCCAAGTAATATAAACCAAATCATTTTTATACTATGATGCACTGTTTGTAAATATTGTTTTGATTTTTGTTGTAATTATTTATTCGCCACAAAAATTAAAACATGAGAATTATATAACGATGTTTCTCAATTTTATTTATCCAAACAAATATAATGTAATGGATATATAATGTATTAACTGTATATATATATATTGTAATTATATATGTGAAAACAACTAGTGATCTGTATGGATAAATACAATTTAGAAACATCGTTATATATAAATACCATATTTTCATTTTTGTGGCGAATAAATAATTACTACAAAAATATTTACAAACAGTGCATCATAGTATATAAAATGTTTTGGTTTATATTACTTGGTGAAAACATAAACACAAAAAGTGTAAAGAAAATCAATGGTTTGGTGTCGGGATTGAACCGGCGTCGCCCGATTGAAAAAGAAATGCCAAGGAACCAACGCCTTTACCAACTGAGCTAGCAGGACCGACATAAATTCGCTGACTGATTTAAGTTATTATGATAAATTGTACAACTCCTTCTTCATACATCGATATTCTAGTGATATTATGAGATTAAACACGTTACTTTCTGTAGCTGGATACAATATATGTTTGCTATGTTTGTTTATTGGTGTAGATTATCTCCCGTTGGTTGCATTCGATATCATTATTCTGAAAACGAGCCTAATCTCGGCGATACCTAGTCGACTTGTAGGCTCATTCGCATTCATTGTTTTGAATGAAATTGAATGCATGTGGAACAGTAAGATAACTGCGTGTTCCTCTATGATGACTAGTGTTTGTATTGCATCGGAATATTGCACAATAACTAAGTCTGACGCTCGTTTCGACCCCAAAACTCTCCTTGTAAACATACTCTGAATGCGTAGAAACGGTCGATCTGCTGCGAGTGTGAGTCGTATGTGACGTTACGATACCACGTGATCGCCTAGCTCATTAAATTTTTATTTTCCGCGGGAATTGCTACACAGACGGGTTTAAAATTGAATTTATGCTACAAATGTATTTTTCTGTAATTTTTTAATGTTCTCGAATGTTACATACACTGTTAAACTTTGTGTACACATGGAAAACGGATTTTAGCTAATGCCTTGTTTTTATTTCCTTTAATGTCAGGTCCACGGCAAGATCTTACATATTGAAGGGACCTGCGCCACTTTCCATTGATGATGATGTGGTCAATTTTGTTGCGTGTTCAGGTGATTTCCAGGTGATGATGTGGTCAATTTTGTTGCGTGTTCAGGTGATTTCCAAGTGAGCTTGTGGATGTCTCGGTGTGAAAAGATGGTACCTCCGTTTACAAAGTTGTTGTTTAAGCAGAAGTCAACAAGGCGCTCACCATTGTCATTTATCACACCACTTCCGTGTTTGCCCATAGCCCTTTCACAGTTAGAGTTACCAGCGCCAACTTTGGCATTCATGTCTCCGATGGTCAAAACCCTGTCATGTTGTAAGACTTTGGAGACTGCTTATTGGAATTGCTTGTACCAGTCTTCCTTGTCCTCTTTGTCAGCCTCATGAGTTGGTGTGTAACACTGAATGATGGTAAGCTTGCGTGTTTGGAGTTCAAACGAGCTTTGATTATCCTATCACTGATGGATTCCCATTCTAACAAGGTGTTGGCCTTGTCTCTGGAGACAATAAGGGCTACACCATAGATGTGTGGTCACCATGTGCTGAGTATAGGATGACTGATCCATGGCTGGTCACATGGCGTCCAGAACCAGTTCATCGGCACTCACTAACCCCTGAGATGTTCAGTCTGTATCTTTTCATCTCCCGGATGACTATATTACTTCGTGAAAACATAAACAAAAAAAGTGAAAAGAAAATCAAAGGTTTGCATGCTGTCAGGATTGAACCGGCGTCGCCCGATTGTAAAATGAACGACAAGTAACCAACGGGCCTACCCACTGAGCTAGCGGGACCAACGGAAACTCTCTGACTAATTTAAGTTGTTATGATAAATTGTACAACTCCTTCATATATCGATATTCTAGTGCTATTATGAGATTATACACGTTACTTTATGTAGCTGGATACAATATATGTTTGCTATGTATGTTTATTGGTGTAGATTATCTCCCGTTGGTTGCATTCGATATAATTATTCGGAAAACGAGCCCAAGCTCGGCGAAACCTAGTCGACTTGTAGGCCCATTCGCATTCGTTGTTTTGAATAAAATTCGATTCATGTGGAACCGTAAGATAACTGCTTGTTCCTCTATGATGACTAGTGTTTGTATTACGTCGGAATATTGCACAATAACTCGTTCTGACGCTCGTTTCGACCCAAAAGCTATCCTTGTAAACATGCTCTGAATGCATGGAAAGGGTCGGCCTGATGCGAGTGTGTGTCATAAGTGTCGTCACGATACCACGTGATCGCCTAGCTCATTAAAATTTCATTTTCCGCGGGAAACGCTTCACGGACGGGCTTAAAATCGAATTGATGCTACAAATGTATTTTTCTCTATTTGTTTAATGTTGTCAAATGTTACATACAATGTTAAACTTTGTGTACACATGGAAAAAGGATTTTAGCTAATGCCTTATTTTTATTTCCTTTAAGCCCTGTTATGTGTATTTAGTTATAGTGATTTGGACATCTTATTTGATATGTGTTAGTTGAAGAACTCATTCCAAACAAATAGATTGGTGACTGTCCCATCTATTTATATGATGTAGCAAACTGAGAACAACTGAACACAATGTTTAAAACCACCAGTACAGACTGGATACTTCACAAATGTCACACATTTAACAAGATTTAACAAGATTTCCATCTAGAAAAGTAACTCTAGATGGCAGGTGGGCACGGAAGCCATTTGGCTTATCGAGAGTCCGATACTTATAATCTATGTGTATCCAGCCCTTTTAGGGTATGTGTCGATTTTATTTTTAAACATATTCACGCCACTAGCACCAACACAATCAGGAGATAATATGTTCCATTCATTTACTGTCCTTTGTGAGAAGGAGAACTTTCTTATATCTAATCTACACTGCTTCTTTACTAATGTAACTTCATGTCCTCTGGTCCTTCTATCTTTCTTAACTGAGAACAAAATATTTCTATCAATATTTGCATAACCATCCAATATTTTAAACATTTCTATCTGATCTCCTCTCAATCTCCTGGTCTCTAATGTTGTTAAACTACATTATTTTAGGCGTATTTCGTAACTAAGATCCCTCAGTTTTGGTATCATTTTAGTTGCTCTCCTCTGTACTCTTTCTAGCATATATATGTCCATCCTGCGATATGGCCTCTACGCTTGAATACAATATTCTAAATGAGGCCTCACTATTGTTTTGTACAACTGTATTATTAGCTCTTTTTCCTTATACGTTATATTTCGCCTAATTAATCAAAGGATTTGATTTCCCCTTGAAGCGGCAATACTGCACTGCTCTAAAACCTTCAAATCAGCACTAATGGTTAAACCTAAGTCCTTTTCTTTTAAAGCTAGCGCAGGTCATCCGGGAGATGAAAAGATACAGACTGGACATCTCAGGGGTTAGTGAGTGCCGATGAACTGGTTCTGGACGCCATGTGACCAGCCATGGTTCAGTCATCCTATACTCAGCACATGGTGACCACACATCTATGGTGTAGCCCTTATTGTCTCCAGAGACAAGGCCTAACATGGTGATATTCCACCATAAATGCAGATATTATATTACCGAATGCATTGTACATGCATGTAAAATACAATATGAGTAAATAAGGTAAAGTTCACTGTGGTCCATCCTTGATGATTTTGCGAACTCTGTTGACCAGTGCATCGGTGTTGCCAGTTTTCTTTCCTCCATGTCTCCCAATCCATTCAGAAAGTTGGGCGGTGGTTCATTTATCTACCTGTGATGGATCAACTGCTGTGTGGTCAAGGGCATGGTGATCAGACTGTTTGTTCATAATGGTCTAATAATACAATATAAACTTGCAGGGAAGATAATAATACAATATAAGAATACTTTACATTAATAAATACAGCATTTCAAGTCGATCATATATATGTATTCAATATTGAGACGACCCTCGCATTTTGAAAGCTGTGGTATGGCCGCTGACTGTGTCTCGGCAAAAAGCAGACATAAACTTTTTGTTTAACATCGCAAGCAATCGTGATAAAGATTCCGGTGGTTGAATTCATATTCTCAACATATCACTTTATCAAAAATACACAATGATAAGTGAAATAGTTTAGCGTAGAATACAAAAAATACAGTTTGACAAATGTAAATAACGTGTGCCGTCTCCATACAATCAGCATGCTAATCAGCTATGGCCACGAAGATTTAGAACCACATTTTGATCAATGTATTTCAAACTTATTCGGAATAACAACATGACAAGAAAACAGTAAATATCACAAATATGCAAATATTCACTTACTGGACATGTTTCAGTTGTGTGTGTAGATGGTAACCCTATGTAAATATGCGATGAAAACTGTCTTTAGCTGGTTAATCCTATATGTAGTGGTGTGGGCCACGATATTGAACTTGCAGGAAGGCATGAAAACAGTGGTGCTCCAAGGAAATGGTGAAATCATTATCTGGCAACTCAGCTATTCTGCAAGCAATAAAACAAATCAACAAGGTATAATATCATCCCATACAGTAAGGTAAACTTCTGTTTTAAATGATTAACTATTTTCAAAGAATGAATTATTTTACAGATGACTTTATTTTGTTTTCAACATTCATTTAATGTTCAGTGGTTGTTCAGTTTTTTTTTAATTTGACCTGGCAATGCAAATCAACAAACATAACATAATTGTAATTTTAACCGTATTGCTGTCAAATTTGTAATACTAAACGACCTCCATTTTATATGTTCCTGGTAGGTCGATTTACAGAATACTGCCAGATCTGTTAGAATTCTTATACCTCACCACTGAATGTCGCCCCCGGGACTGGACAAAACATTATCAACAACATGAAATGTAGTGCAAGTGACCAGTTTTAAGCTTATGTCCATGTTATATGTATGATTGGATGAGGGATGTCAGTGAGTAGCTAAACTAAAAACAAGGGTATGAACCCAGTAACTATTGTTATAGAGCACAAATTATGAGACCCTTTCATAGTTATTTTACTTGACGGATGTCCATTTTTTCAATAGAAATGCAATTTTCATGAAAATGTCCACTCATAGGCTTTTGAGTATGGTTTTAACAGATTCACTGTATTTAAAACTATATGAGTATAGCTTTACAATTGATGAATTTATCCAAAAAACGATTTTCCAGATGAAAATAACACTTTGTGACTTTCATTCATAAAAAAGTCAAACGTCAATGGCAATATCCAACGTCTGACTATGTGGAAATACACCGACCAACAACTGCTTTCTCTAAGGCTAACCTGGGACTGTTTGGTGTTTTCTATAACAAATGTGATCTTTAAACTACCCAAAGGCAATGATAAAACAAGTACTGTCAACATGCTTTGATGTGACTGACTGTAGACCTACCGGTATCTGCATAGGCACTGAACCACACTGTCAATGTCACAAAAGTACAAATTCACAACACAGCAAGAAATTAGGGTTATATGGATGTTGGAAAGTATCTAAATGAGTGAACGAGTTCCTCGTGACTAATACATTTTTTTTAAAGATTTGTATAATTTTACTTATGTAATATTTTAAACGACGATGTTGTAAGTCGTATTATTATGAAAGCAGTGTGCACTTGCCATTTATATTGAGCAGAAATATAGATTGTATTGTTATTAGCTTGCATACTAAGTTGCAGACGAGGATCCACTTAGGCCCCATAGCAGATAGTGACATCTGTTTTGTATTGTATAATAATAATAATGTATTTATTTCAGACAATCATCATGTTCATATATAAAAATACATCAATAAAAGTATGTAAATAAATAAAAAAATACATCGATAAAAACAACATGTTTAAAAATTATATAATTCCCGGACTCACTGATGCCACAGTTTCGAAGTACAATACATGTCAGCATGGTGGTTGCGCCTATGTGGCTTCACCTTGGAAGAGCTCAATAACATTGCGATATTTTATAATTGGTGGTTGTCGGACATCGATACTGAAATGATATAGATAATGGTATAAGATGTAATACTTTTATTGTGTATAACCGTACATTCAGAACATGGCCGTGCACGCCGCATCCGCCAACCAAACATGTACGACCCGTAATTACGCGAGGCCCGTAAGGGTACTGGTGGTACGAGATGCGTGTGATCTATCATTAC
This sequence comes from Paraescarpia echinospica, assembly GCA_020002185.1. NCBI lineage: Eukaryota > Metazoa > Annelida > Polychaeta > Sabellida > Siboglinidae > Paraescarpia > Paraescarpia echinospica. The sequence continues at coordinate 17,114,881 of CM034541.1, forward strand.
ATCCCCCTTGTTATATAAGAAAAACAATCTCAACAGCGAACAGGCAACAGCAAGACAAAATAATAATAATAATTATAGGGTATATTAATGTCTCTACAGGTCAAGGATGCGCCTGGGTTTGTGCACTCTTCCCGCCATGGTTCTGTAGGGGTGCGGTGAGACCGTATCTTGCGTAGGCGACGCGGGTTGCACGGTAGATGTCGGCGTTGCAGCTGGCTCCGACGTGTTGACTGGGCGGAGTGCGCACGCCTCGCTGGCGGAAGTGTGGTCTTCGTCGAGACATCCGAGCTGCTCGTCGATATCAGGGAGGGGGTCGGCGACAGGTCGTTCGCGCGTCTTCAAGAGGTGTTTCCGATTTCGTCGGTATACTCCTCGTTCAGATCGGACAATGTATGAGCGCGGTGTCTTCGGTTGCGGCGTTTGAATGACGACGGCAGATTCCCAGTGTGGCCTTGGGTCGGTGATGCATATGCGTATGCGTTCGTTGACGTGAAGTGGCTCGAGGTCTTTGGCAGACTTGTCGTAGTGTTCTTTCTGAGTTGACTGTTTGCGTCCGAGCATGTCCTCGATGACGCTACGCTCAACCACTGCAGGTTGTAGATGCCTCGGTGCGCACGGTATCAACGACCGCAAACGACGAGACATCGCAAGCTGCGCAGGTGATGCGAGTCCATGCTCGGGGGTGTTTCGCAATTCGAGTAGGCCCAAATAAAGGTCTGTCTTCCCGTGTTTGGCCTTCTTGAACAGTCTTTTGATGGTTTGAACCGTTCTTTCGGCAAGACCGTTCGATGTCGGGTGTATAGGGCTGGAGGTTGTGTGCTCGAAATCCCACTGTTTTGCGAATCTCCGAAACTCGGCACTCGAAAATTGAGGGCCGTTGTCGTTAACAAATTTTTGGCATTGACCATGGCGCGCCAAGATTCTTTTGATTTTGTTAATGACGGTGGCAGATTTCGTGTCTTGAAGATACTCCACCTCAGGGAAGTTACTGTAGTAGTCCACTACAACAACGTAGTCACGACCGTCGATATTAAACAGATCTGTCGCTACAACCTGCCATAGCAACGAGGGTATCGGATGGTTTATCAGAGTCTCTTTCTGGTTGGCATATCTGTGCATCTAGCACGTGCTGCAGTTGGCGACAGTTTTCTCGATGTCGGCGTTCATACCGGGTCAGAACAGTGCCATACGTGCCCGTGATCGCCACTTCTCGACCACGAAGTGTCCTTCGTGTATTCGTGTTAGCATTTCTGGGCGCAATGCGTTGGGGACTACGATTCTGTCCGTCTTGAATATTAGGTCGTCTGCGTGCATCAGCTCATCTCAGTGATTCCAGTGATCGCTGATGGCAGTGGGGCACTCCTTACGCTGGCTGGGCCACCCCGATATAATCACATGCTTTAACGTCTGCATGCGGGGGTCGTTCGCGGTGCTGGTCCGGATCTCTGCCAGTTTTTTTTTTGCTGATCGGGAGTGTTGCCATCAGATGGTGGACGGCTGGTTCTTCTGAGAATTCATCGTAGATCGGCACAGCGTTTGCAGTGAGGTTACGGCTCAAACAGTCGGTTACTGGTATTTCCTTACCAGGTTTGTGGACGATGTGAATATCATACATGTAACGCTGTAATTCGACAATCATGCTTTGCAGGCGTTTCGGGGCTGCCGATATTGGCTTGCGCATGATGGATTCAAGTGGTTTGTGGTCAGATTCCACAGTTGTTTTGCGTCCGTACATGTATTGGCGGAATCTGTTGCGCCCGTGTATAATGGCTAGCATCTCTCGTTCGATCGTAGCCCATTTTGTTTGGACTGGTCCAAAGCTCGTGACATGTACTCGATTGGGCGTCCTTCTTGCATGAGTGTGGCACTCGTCGCTTTTGATGAGGCGTCGACTTGTAGTGTCAGCTCCTTCTTTGGATCGTAGAAAGCTAACACGGGTGCTTTTGTGATGATCTCCTTCATATTTGCGAAAGAAGATTCTTGTTGCGCATCCCACACGAATTCCGATTCTTTCTTCAATAGATCGCGCATCGGGGCAGTGATTTCACTCAGTTTTGGCGCAAACTTAGCAAGATAGTTGGCCACACCAAGTATGGTCTGTAGCTCGGCTTTGTTAGCAGGGCTTGCCATTTTGACGATAGCTTCTATCTTTTTGGGGTCTGGTTTGATGCCCTCGGCAGATATGACGTGACCGTAGTATGCAACCTCTGGCAAATAAAAACTAAATTTGTCCATGTTGAAACGTTGACCACTTTGGCGAGCTCGTTGAAGCGCTGCGCGTAGTGTAAGAAGGCGTTCTTCTTTTGACGTGCCTGCGACAAGTACGTCGTCTCTGATGCCTGTAACATGTGGCAAACCTTCGTATGTCTTATCGACACGGCACTGAAATATGTCTTGAGCTGCGTTGATTCCGAATGGCATGCGTAGGTATCGGTATCGTCCATATGGTGTGTTGAATGTTGTCAATCGAGATGTTGAGTCTGTCAGTTTTATCTGCCAGTAACCACATCGTGCGTCGAGCAGCGAGAAGTATTTTGCGCCCGTCAGCGTGCTGGTGACGCCCTCTAGCATCGGTACTGGGTAGTACGGTCGTTTTATCGCATTCTTCAGGTCGCGAAGGTCCAGGCACACACGTATGTCACCATTACGCTTTAGCACGACAACCATGGAATTTTCCCAGTCCGTGGGCTTCGTTACTTTCACGATGATGTCGCTGGCTTCCATACGTGATAGTTCTTCTTTGACCTTGTCGCGAAGTGCCACTGGTATGCTGCGTGGCGGGTATACGACAGGATTTGCACCAGGGTGTAACGTGAGCGAGTGTTCCCTAGGAAATCCACCAATGCCCTCGAACAAGTCACTGTACTCGGCGAGCAGTCGCACAACATCTTCATCGCGATCGGGTTTATACGCGACGTTATCATCATCATCGGTACTGGATAGTTCATCACAGTTGCGTCGAAGGTCGGCATCAACGTCATTGCCAGACTTACCGTCATCGACAGACAGTACAAGCTGTATGATTCGCATCTCGATGCAAGATGCCAGGTGCAATGATGGCAAGATGGGAAGAGCTCGCGCGTCGACCACCTGGAACTGGAGTGCATAGCTTTTGTTTTTGTGCGAACAACGAAGCTCACATGTACCCAAGTTCTTGAGGGCATGGCCACCGTAACCTTGAAGTGTTACTTTGCTGCTTTGTAGCTTGTTGCACTTTTGTTTGGCTCGGAGCTTGTCATACACGGACTTAGGTAGAATGTTCACCTGTGCCTCCGTGTCTATTTTGAGCTTTAGTTTTGTGTTGTTGCACATGACTGTGACATATGCCTGATCTTTATTGTATGGGTGAGAGTCAACGTTATCAACACAGAACTCATCATTTACGTCGCTGTCGCTGTCTTCAATGTCAGGCTGATCAACGATGTTGACGTTCTTCTGGCGGCACACGGCGGCGAAGTGGTTTCGCCGTTTGCATTTGTTGCAGTCGTCCATATTCGTGTGCTGACTGTATCCGCAGTGTCCGCACGTCTTCTTCGTCTGACTGTTTTGTGTAGGTCGAGTGAAGCTCGTGGCGTTTCTGTTAGCTTTAACACGGCGTGTTTGTTTTTATTTGACCATCTTGACATCTGTTGGTTCACTGATCATGTTGTTTAGTTGTTGTTGCGCGCTTTCATGCGCGCGCGCGATGTCGATGGCGTTTATTAAACTCAGTTCTCCGCCGACGTTTATAAACTGTTCACGTACCTTCCGCGCGTTTGTGCCATATACAAGCCTGTCCCGGATCATTTCGTCAATGATGTTGGCTGGGAAACCGCAATCACGTGCGAGTATTTTTACATCCATGATGAAACTCTCAACAGGTCCGCCAACCCCTTGCACGCGGTTGTAGAATTTATATCGGCTGAATATGACGTTACTCTTCGGTGTTACATACGCGCGAAATTTGGCACACACTGTGTCCAAATTTTGTCTTTGTCCGTCGTTCGGGTCAGTTTCTGATGTGACGTTATCGAATTGGAACGTGGTGTGGATGTCGCGGCCCTTCTCTCCCACCCACAACAACAGATAACTCACTTGTTGCACCTCTCTTTTGTCGTGTAACGGCCCAGCGAACATTAGCCGTGCGTGTTTTACGAATTTTGTCCATGTTTCTGACAACGCCGGCGAGTCCCAGTCCAACGTCGGATACAACGCGCTATTTTGGTCCATGATGTTCTTCTACGGCGACACGACACGTTGCTGCGTGTCTCTGGACGTGTGTTCCTTATTTTCCGACACCATGAAATGATATAGATAATGGTATAAGATGTAATACTTTCATTGTGTATAACCGTACACTCAGAACATGGCCGTGCACGCCGCATCCGCCAACCAAACCTGTGCGACCCGTAAGTGCGCGAGGCCCGTAAGGGTACTGGTGGTACGAGATGCGTGTGATCTATCATTACAGATACTGTTTACCTGACATGATTGTGAATATACGTGGAGTTCAATTCGACGGACTATTTTATATAAGTACGACATATATGTGAGTTTTAAGCTGTTTTTATGACATCGTATCGTTGAATTGGTGGTGATCAGTCAGGCTTGACGACAAACAGAACCAGAGACCCTTCCAGCCAGCCGACAGACTGGTAATCACGCTTGACTAATCACCTACACTCAACTGATTGAAGGCAGACATTTCAACAAGTCACGCTTGGATGCCAGCAAGTGGACACTGTTGTGTAAACTTGGCATTGCAGTAAGACTTCCTACTAAGCGCAGCTGCCGTGGTGGACGTAAACAACACCGAATATTCACTGCGGTAGCAGCAACAGCAACGGAACCAGCGGCGGCAGCAGCGGCGCCGGTGGCGGCAGAAGCGAGAGCAGCGGCACCTGTGGCGGCAGCAGTGACAGCAGAGGCACCAGCAGCGACGGCGGTGACTGCAGCGGCGACGGCAGCGACACTAGCGGCGGCGGCACCGGCGGCGGCGGCACCGACAGCGGCGGTCTCTCTCTCAGTGGCGCCAGGGGCGGCAGCAGTGACAGCAGCGATAGCGACACCAGCGAAAGCAGCTACAACAGCGGCTGCAGCAGCGACAGCAGCGGCTCCAGTGGCGGCAACAGCAATAGCAGCGATAGCAGCGAAAGCAGCAACAACAGCGGCTGCAGCATCGAGAGCAGCGGCTCTAGCGGCGGCGGCAGCAGCGACAGCAGCGGTACCAGCAGCGGTAGCAGCGACAGCAGCGGCGGCAGCAGCGGCAGCAGCAGCGACAGTAGCGGGGTCAGCTAAATGTTGTGCCATCAATGCACAATCTATTCGTAATAAGACAAGTGAATTCACTGAGTTTGTAATTGAGAACAACCTGGACATAATTGTTATATGCGAAACGTGGCTTAAACAAGAAGATGATGTGATTATCGGTGACATAACGCCAGCTGGATATTGTCTCAAACAAATTCCCCGCTCGGCACCAAAGCGAGGCGGAGGCATCGTCTTAATGTACAGGACAGAATTTAATGTGCGTTTCGGAGACACAGGCCTGTCACTAAAATCACTTGAGTTCCTGTCATCTGAATTTATCACCCCAACTGTATCCATACGATTGGCCAGCCTCTAACGTCCACAGCAGAAATCCACCAGCTGTTCCTTCAGTGAATTCCTCGAAGATTTTACATTACTGATTGACAGCGTTTTACTTAACCCAATGCCTCTTATTATCGCAGGAGATTTCAATATTCATGTTGATGACCCGTGTGACAATAGTGCCAACGCCTTCCTACGTCTCCTGTCCAGCAGTGGTCTACAGCAAAATATCCACAGTGCTACTCATAAGAAAGGTCATACTCTGGACCTCTTGGTCACTAGAGAGTCTGACCCACCTGTCATCGATGATATCAGTATCACTGACGGTATATCTGATTATTCAGCGATCATGGGGAAAATCCGCCTACAACGACCTCGAGTTCAGAAAAAAGTAATCAAATCACGCAACATTTCTACAATAAAAATTACATCATTCTGTGAGGAATTAATTGACATGGATCTTAACAATACCGCTCACGCCAACAACGCGCTGTCTGCACAAGTTGAGAGATACAACAATATTCTCACCCAAGCTCTTGATAGGCATGCTCCGATGAAGGAACGGTGTGTGAAACTTCGCCCAAATTCTCCGTGGTTTGGTGAAAACATCATGACAGAGAAGCAGTTACGGCGCCAGCTTAAGAATAAATGGAGAAAATCACGTCTTGAAATTGACCGCCAAAATTACTGCCATCAGAAGCAAGCGGTAATTCATCAAATCAAACTGGCAAAATCACATTACTATAATCAGCTATTCATCGACATGGCTAAAGACCAAAGGCGAATTTTCCGTCTGACTGACAAACTCCTTCACCGGCGACATAACTCGCCCTTTCCGAAGTGTCAATCTCAGCAGGATTTGGCTCGTAGATTTCATCTCTTCTTCAACGAGAAGGTAAAGCGGATCCGAGAGGAGTTTGATATAGTAAATGATCTGCATCTTCCTACGAGAGATCCCCCATCGCCCGAATTCGCGAGCTTTCATGAAGTGTCTAAGCAAGATATACAGAAGATACTCTCAAAGTCGCCAGGAACAACCTGTGACTTGGATCCAATTCCATCTTCACTATTGAAGAAGTGTGCAGATGCCGTATTGCCAGCGATGACACACATTATCAACAATTCAATGAACTCAGGCGAGACTCCCCCCTCTCTCAAAGCTGCGCAGATCCGACCTGTGTTGAAGAAGGCAAACTTGGACCCAACTGTGATGACCAACTATCGCCCCATATCAAACTTAAGTTTCCTGAGTAAGACACTGGAGCGAGTGGCAGCCAAACAACTGTCTTCATTCCTGGCCGACAATAATCTTATGGATGAATATAGGTCAGCCTATCGTGCACACCACAGTGTAGAAACTGCAATAGTAAACGTTCACAATGATCTACTGCAGGCCATGAACTACGCCAAGATTACCCTTCTTGTATTACTCGACCTATCCGCAGCTTTTGACACTGTTGACCATTATGTACTGTTATCTCGCATGACCAGCTTCTTCGGAATATGCGGTGTTGCACTTGACTGGTTCAAGTCCTACTTGAGCGACAGAACCTGCTGTGTGCGCATCGACAATGTAACATCGGATACATCGCAACTAACATACGGACTCCCGCAAGGCTCTGTCCTAGGGCCAATACTTTTCTCAATGTATACGATACCCATTGCTGATATCACCAGGAAGCATTGCCTCAATTATCATTGCTACGCGGATGATACACAAATTTACCTCTCAGCCGATCCCACACAGTCAAAAATTAATGACGCAATACAGCAAATTGAAGCCTGCCTTGACGAGCTACGTCAATGGATGTCGCAGAACGTCCTCAAGCTGAATGATGGAAAGACAGAATTCATTGTCGTCGGATCCAAACAACAGAGATCAAAGGTCAGCATCACACAGATCAGAGTGGGCGACACCATGGTTACTCCTTCGGACAGCGTCAGGAATCTCGGTGTTATCTTTGATGAAAACCTTTCCATGGATAAACATATCGCCGCTGTATCCAGAGCCGTCTGTCTGTCAATTCGTAATATTGGCCTGATTCGTAAGCACATCAATCAGCCGGTTGAGGAACTACTTACTCACGCTCTCATTACTTCTAAACTGGACATGGGCAATGCTCTGCTTCACGGCCTCACCAAATCACAACTACAACGAATCCAGCGACTACAAAACACTGCTGCCAGACTGGTCACGCTCTCCAGGAAATTCACACACATTTAACAAGATTTAACAAGATTGCCACCCAGAGAATTAACTCTAGGTGGCAGGTGGACAAGGAAGCCCTTTGGCTTATCGAGAGTCCGACCCTTTTATCTATGTGTATCCCGCCCGTCTGAGGTATGTGTCGATTTTATTTTTAAACATATTCACGCTACTAGCACCCACACAATCAGCAGGTAATCTATTCCATTCATTTACAGTCCTTTGTGAAAAAGAAAACTTTCTTATGTCCAATCTACTCTGCTCCTTTGCCAATGTAAGTTCATGTCCTCTAGTCCTTCTATCTTTCTTAACTGAGAAATAAATATTTCTATCAATATTTTCATAACCCTTCAATATTTTAAACACTTCTATCTGATCTCCTCTCAATCTCCTGGTCTCTAGTGTTGTTAAACCGCATTTTTTTAGGCGTATTTCGTAACTAAGATCCCTCAGTTTTGGTATCATTTTAGTTGCTCTCCTCTGCACTCTTTCTAGCATATCTAAGTCCTTCCTGCGATATGGCCTCCACGCTTGAATACAATATTCTAAATGAGGCCTAACTATTGTTTTGTACAGCGGTATTATTAGCTCTTTTTCCTTATACGTTATGTTTCGCCTAATTAATCCAAGGATTTGATTTCCCTTTGAAGCTGCAATTCCGCACTGATCTGAAACCTTCATATCAGCAATAATGGTTAACCCTAAGTCCTTTTCTTTTACAGTAGTACTTAGTACAGTACCCCCCATTGTATATTCTACCTCTTCTTCCCATGTCCTGTGTGGAGGCATTTACATTTCCCAAAATTGAACAGCATTTGCCACTTTTCAGACCATTTGATCAACCTGTCAAGATCATCTTGTAAATGCTGTCTATCTCCATCACTTTTAATCCTTCTAAACACTTTTGTATCATCCGCAAATTTCAACACCTTGCTTGTTATTTCATCATCCAAATCGTTGATATATATTAAGAATAATATAGGTCCTAATACTGATCCCTGTGGTACCCCACTCAATACCGATTTCAAGTTTGAAGCCTCCCCATCAACTACTACACGTTGTCTTCTGTTAATCAGCCATTGTTCTATCCAGTTTATTATACCATTTCCTATGCCATTGGCCTTTAGTTTAAGCAGTAATCTTTGATGTGGTACTTTGTCGAAAGCTTTTTGAAAATCTAAGTAGACGATATCTACTGGTGATCCCTCATCTACCCCACACATCACACCTATCCTCAAACAACTGCACCGGCTGCCAGTCGAACAGAGGGTCATCTACAAAATATCCACGCCTGTATTCAAGACAATCCACCGTGTCTCTCATACGTACTTGTGCAACCTCGTTAAACAATATGTGCCATCCCGTGAAAATCTGCGCTCTGCAAACAACTAGTAGAACACAAACCGAAAAACTCGTGGGGAGCACGATCGTTTACAGTATCCGCAGCAAAGATCTGGAATGCGCTTCCAAACAATGTTAAATCTACTACAACAATCAACACCTTCAAAACAGCCTTGAAAATCCACCCCTTTAAAATATACTTCGAATAAGACAGTATGTAGAAATGTGGACATTTCCTGGGCATTGTATAATACTGATCTTATACTATGTATGAATATACTTTTATTGTATTTATTATTTAATACATTACTTATAATATCGAACATTTATTGTGTATACTAGATATAGATTTTTAGAAAGGTTGTATTAACGAGTCTACATTACATTGATAACTATATTTTCTATTGATTTTATGATGTATAACTTATAATTAGTGACACTAATTTTTATAATTTCTAGAACATTGCTCTTATTATATTTTAGAACAGTGCGTTTACAATTCTTAAAATTACTACTTTAAAGTCAACAATGGTGAAATACTGTGCAAGCGCCATGGACGCCTCTACGGCGGATACCGGCGCTATATAAGTCTTCATTATTATTATGTCGCTAGTCTTAATGCTATAAATAATGGGATTCAAAGACATGTCAATCCTATTCATTAGGCTAAAAATAGCCTTTCTGATTACACATTTACCCGAGCTGACATTAGCTGTACCAAACATGTGGCTGCCGCTACATCTCATGGGCAAATTGTTCAATATCCTGAAAGAATTGTTATATGCAACAACGAATTGCCGAAAACTAACTTATTTTTATAGCAGTCGAACAAAACTGGAATTTTGTACGTAACATACTACTCTTGGCATACAAAAGTATCACTTTGGCTTGCATGTCAGACTCATCAGACATTTTATTAAAAATGACATGTCCAAGATATTTACAAGAGGTGGCAAAGTTTAACTTCTTTCCTCCTAATGTCATTTCGTTAGAAAGACTTTCTAGATTCAAATTACATGACCAGGGATTTATCCGGATTGTATTGCACGTCATGCTCACATCCATATATTAGTAACACATGTCTAGTAGTGTTTGTAGTCCTTTAGCAGAAGGTGCAAACAGAAGTAGATCATCGGCGTATGTAAGGTGATTAACAACCACGTTACCAAGACTACAACCGATTTGTTTTTTGTGCAGTTGTATACTCAGATTATCCATATAAATGAAAAGGTAAAGGGGATAACTTGCTTAGCACCATTGCCTACCGAGAAAAAGTCAGAGTAGGTATTTCCCCATCGTAATGCATACACATTGATTATTGAATTAATTGCTGAGTACTCTTAAGATAATATATTTCGGTACATTTCGTTGTTCTAGTTTCGTTAAAAGTTTAAATCGGTTGACACGATCAAACGCCTTTGATGCATATAAAAACGCGACATGCATAGCATGCATAAAGCTCTCCAGTGGGTGGATCTGAACCCCAGTAAATATAAAGCTCACAGTTTTCGAATCGGTGCCGCTACCACGGCAGCTGACATGGGGATGAGCGAAAAACAGATTCAATACTTGGGCAGGTGGAAGTCCACTGCCCTTAAACGCTACATTCGTATTCCTATGCGGCATATGACCCTTGATTTGTCTCGTTGGGTGCTTCATCTTGGTTGGCGCCCATTCTGCACTGTAATATTCCTACTGATATACCATATTAAATATTATTTGGGACACATTCTCGATATATATTAAATTTTGGTATATTGCTGTAAGCAGGGGTTGTTGCAGCATGACTGGCATCCGTTGTTTGCAGTAGTGTTCATAAGGATATACCACATCCCGTTTGTTTGATACATTCTTTTTTCACCATATATTTGGCCTAGTGCTATAAGCATTGGTTGTTGCAGTGTGACTGGCACCCATTATGCGCCGTTGTATTCCAAAGTGTACACCCCATTCCGCTCTTTCCATAACTGATTTATGTCGCCTATTGCTGTACGCTGTGGTTGTTGCAGCACGGCTGGCATCCACTGTGTATAGTTTGGAAATAAGGAGCACGACTGATCACCCTGGCATCCAGTTCATGGTCACATATCTGTTTAAAAGTGTAAAATTGCCAGGCTAATTGGCGGTTATATTGAATAGGCGTTGCAGCATAACTGGCGTTTGTCTTACTTAACGTGTATTGATACTTATTTTACTTTCATACTGTTAGTACTCGTACCACTCCATAAGCAGTTTAATGCACAGGCAGATCCCTGGGGTGGGGGTTGGGCCTCTATTGCAGGAAGCCGGGTGGGGGAAAAATTACCACCCCACCTTTGCTAATTTGATTTGTTATTTAATAATTGTTTGTAGTACCTCGATGATAGTATCAGTTGTTTAGCGCTTAAGCGTTATCTCATCAAGTGATGTATTTTATTTGTACCTGTTGGATACAGTTATTAAATTACCGTTACCAACTACATTCGTTCTTGTTCAATTCGTATAGCAAACAAGCTCAGGGTTCTGCCAGTAAGCGTCAGCAGGGTATAAATACACACACACACACACACACACACACACACACACACACACACACACACACACACACACACACACACACACACACACACACACACACACACACGCACACACGCACACACGAGATTTAGAATAAAATTAAGCAAGAATATTTAAGATGTAGTACTGAATTTAGGTATACATTTGTACAAAAACATACTAAATAAAGTGTTAGCGAAATACTTAATATGTTATGTTAAAAATAGTCACTGCTTTTAAAGTAACAACAGTAACTTAAAAACTAAATACAATAACACATAAACCATATCGCAGACAGTGTGAAATTAAATGTATTGTATGAAATCATACTATCTATTCACATTTTCGGCCCATTGTAGTAATTACTATGGTAAATCAGGACACACAAAAAAAAAAAAACGGGAGGTCAGAGTTAATGAATTAATGAAATAAGTGTGGACACGAGGAAGAATCTTTATATATGAGTTAATGACTGGTCAAGCGATGGTTAAACAACGGTCACGCCAATAAAAAGGAGTAATATAATAATTTTTCAATTAAATATTAATGAACAATTAGTTTATAAACGAGGTGATCGGGATCATAAATACGGCACCATTTATGTAACGATGGGTCACTCATTAAAAACTGTTCAAGCCTAGTTTTACAAAAAGATGTAACTAAAGCTGTAATTTACGAACTATTAATAATGTGATATACTTGTTTTCCCTAATAGGGCGGTTTTGGTGGGTCAACTTACAATACGTATCCGACTTTACACCGGGTCGTCTAGGCAAAGCGGATTCATCCTCGTGTTACTTTTGTAATAAGTAAAGTTTATAGTTTCACCGTTTTTTAATTACGATTGATCACTCATTATTTATTTAGTTCATTAACCTCTGACCTCCTGGCTTTCTTCTCATTGGCGATCAGGAAAGACCTTATTAACTATTCAATCTGACAAATGGCACATATTGTCCGCTACTCGTGCATGCATGCATGCACACATACATACATAAATACATACATATGTATGATACCTTCAGGAATCGAGAAAGTGCTTGCACAGGACAATACTGATTGTGCGTTTGCGAAATGGACATAGAGTGACAGGGCACCCAGATGTGTTGTGCTTAAACTGACACAAAACTACAACAATGTGTGAACGAGATATGGTGACATCTGTCAACTGTATGACAGATTCGCTCCTGGATCGAGAATGGACCGTCATTTCTCCAATGAGCAAGAATGCATGAAATGCCAAGAGAATCATGCTCTGTAGCATATACCTTATATAGGTGGATGAGGCAATAAATTGTGTGGCGTCAACTATTTAGTATAGTACAGAGGGAGTAATGAATAAACGGGTGTCAGGTGTACCTGCCAGCTTCTGAGCCCCAGCCAATAATTTTTTAATAACAAAATGTTGAGTTGGATCCGGTATACCAGACAATTTATGAATATACGACAAAGCAGACATATAAGTCATTAGGGTAGCTGGAGCATAGTCTTGGGAGAAAAGGCTTGCTATATATGTAGCCAAATTACCTGTTGAAGCTGGAAATATCGAACAGTTGGGAAATTGTTCCGGCTGAAAGCTGCATACGATGTAATAGATCGTTTGTAGGCCTTTTTAGTACCGTCAGACAAGGCAGCATTAAGTAGATGTAGCATCACTGGTGCCAAGGAAGAATTGCTGCCGGAATCTCACACCAGCTTTCTGTGCCTTGGCTGCTACCCCGGAGTCCGTATGTGATTGGCTAGGTCCACTGGAACAATGTGTGGTCCTGTTGTACGACCATACCTGCAGCCACGAATAGGGCGTGGAACCAGCTATTCACACAGAAATGTAGAGCTATTGAGGTCTTCCTCCGACACAAGCAGCACTTATCCAGCACACCAAGCGGGCTGCCTACCAAGACGGTCAGTGCTGAGCACAGACGATGATCGCGGCTCCCAAGCTTCCATTTCCAAGTGAATGTGGGTGTTACAGGAATGAAAACGGTGGCTGGAAAATATGCTGGAAAACTCTTCCAGAAGCGACACAAGCTTGTCGAGAACTATTGCGCTGTGGTTGCAAGAAAAGATGCAGAGGACTACACAAGTGCCCCGAGGCAGGACTTCAGTGCACTGCTCTTTGTTACTGTGGTGGACTGTATGCTCCCAGCTAACATGTGAGACACTTGGGACGTGCAGTAACTAGGCACTGCCACATTTGGTAAAGAACGTTTCTGTCGTGAACAATGTGTACACAGTTGTATGTAACATACACGCACTTGCTACATGCATACTGATCTGTCACACACGACGTAGTAAGTTTTGTTCTGTGGATTGTTTCTGCTGACAAGTAAGTTTCTGCTGTGGACTGTTTCTGCTGACAAGTAAGTTTCTGCTGTGGACTGTTTCTGCTGACAAGTAAGTTTCTGCTGTGGATTGTTTCTGCTGACAAGTAAGTTTCTGCTGTGGATTGTTTCTGCTGACAAGTAAGTTTCTGCTGTGGACTGTTTCTGCTGACAAAATGTCCCAAAAACATTGGATCAAATAATGATATTCCCATTGTTGTACTTTATAAAATAAACAATGTATTAAGATTGTGTGGCGTCTTGAGAGTAACATAAACTTTAATTACGTAGGATGGAAAGGAACGGGCTTTGATAACCCAGCATGGATTTAGCTTAGCGGATTATAATGTAAAATAGCAAATGATGGAGGCCATTTTGGAAAATAACCCATTTCAAAAATAGCCGCCATTTTGGGAGACATGGGCAATACGAATGTCCGACAAGATTAAAAGTATCATATTTGAAACAGCCACACTAAAACAACTAAATTTATATCTCTGGATGGTTTAGTTCTTAACATATGAGGAAAATTGGGTTTGAAAGGCGCCATCTGTAAAAATGGTGGTTAGGAATATCGGCGAAGACCAATCGTAACATATTTGCCATCATTGACCTGTAACCAATACGGTGCCACAAAAATTGCGGTTTTATATGCCAAATTTGTTCAGATATGAGAATGAGCTTAGCGACCGCCATCTTTAAAAATGGCGGACGTAAATGTCGGAGAAGGTCAAAAGTAACATATTTGAAATCGTTGACCCCGAAAACCTATGTTTTGGTACCAAAATGACTGCTGTACGTGGCGCAGTTATTAAGATATGGGGGAAATAGATGTTCGACGGCCATCTTACAAAATGGCCGCCAACGCCTTCCAGGGAGAAATCTGAGATGGCCCTATATCCAAATATTTTTGTTTTATATGCTCTAAATTTCGTGCTTGTATCATGAAATTCACAATTCATTATCGGCTGGGCTATATGTTAAAGTAATCACAGTTTGCGTAAAGAAAGTGATTGACATCACATAAACCAACAGCCCAAGAAAGTAAAGAGACAGTTTAAAAATAAAGGTTTGTTTTATTTACCTTGTCATTTATGTCACGTTTGTCACAAATGCTGCCTAGCCAGTCAAACAGGTTTTGTTTCTCTAGAGTAGAATCTATGGAACTCGGTGCCCCATGAGAGGTATGCTGAGTTTGGTGTGAGGTGTAAGACAGACCTACACAATTAATGAATTATTCTATGGGGAAAAACAAATCTGGGTGGAACTTTTCCAACCAGATGTTGAAAAGGGACAGCATTTTGCACTTTCAGCTCTATCATTCGACCATTTCAATGGAAAACCTAATACTTCTATTTTGACTGGTCAATACCATCACAATGCACATCTACAAGCAAACTAAATAATTACCGCTATAGAATTTTTTGCTGGACACAGACTTATAAGTGTGACAGACGCGACACAAAAATGTGAACGATCTGTTTCATCATCCTATAAAATAAACACAAGGCAATATTAATTATTTTCTACTTAACATTTTGGTAGATTAACCTGGTACGTGACCCTGTACATTAACCTCGTACATGAACCTGGCACATGACCCCGTACATGACCCAGTACATAAACCCCCAACATGATCCCGCTCCTGAATCTCGTACATGACCCTGTACGTTAACCTGTATGTGAACCCGCACGTGTACCCGTGTGTGCTCTCTGAAATGTCTCATGCGTAACGCAGTTTCATAAAAAAAATCCACAAATACTTGACTGCTACGATTTTTTTGAAATTCTCGTGACACCTGCCCAAGCAAATGTTTCAATGTGTGTGTGTGTGTGTGTGTGTGTGTGTGTGTGTGTGTGTGTGTGTGTGTGTGTGTGTGTGTGTGTGTGTGTGTGTGTGTGTGTGTGTGCGTGTGTGTGTGTGTGTGTGTTTTGGTGTGTGTGTGTGTGTGTGTGTGTGTGTGTGTGTGTGTGTGTGTGTGTGTGTGTGTGTGTGTGTGTGTGTGTGTGTGTGTGCGTGTGTTTGTGTGTGTGTGTGTGTGACAGAGATTAATTTGTAGCTAGCACAAACCATTGATTAAAAAAGACGAAATTTTGCATCTACATCGTAATTGTAGGTGGCTAATTTTGTTTATTAATTCTTAGGTGCATATGTCCAAAATTTACGTTTTTTTAAATACCACCGCATAATTGTAACATTGTGCGTATTGTGTTGTTGATAAATACGATACCTTGCAGCCTTATGGTTGCAGATGACTACCTTCCGTGCATGGGCAAGCCTTGTGGAAATGGCGGCGCCTGTGCGCCGCATGGGCAGTGCATATGCAACGACTTATATACTGGGCAAAACTCTGAACGTAACTATTTATATTTAACATGATTATGTGTTTGTATCTTATAGACGGGCGTCCAAGAACGAAACAAGTGCTCAGAAAAAGTTTCGATAGCATTTTTTGTAACAAACAGCCAACCATTTTATATGTTCTCCATAAATATTACTGATTATGGTATGAATTGTTGGACTTTCTGATTTTTGATTTTTAGGTCAGAAAACGAGTTTTGTTGTAAAATGTTATGTAAATTTGATTAAAAATAACCGTATTATGGCTCTGTAAGACACAGGCCATATATTACTGAATGGGAGTTTTTGTAGGTCAGTAGGTATGGGTAACTTTTCTCCCCAAAATGCAACAAAAGTTGACCAAAGTGTTGTTAACACACACGCACGCACACACACGCACACACAAAAACAAGTACGCACACAAACAAACAAACACACACACACACACACACACAAACACACAAACACACAAACACAAAAACACACGCACACACACAAATTCACGTGTTGATGTGTTGGGTATTTATATTATTATTTAACTTCGAGTTAACGTCATAATATCATTGCACTGTATGTAGAATACATGGGATGTATGAGCAATCCCTGTCTACACGGTACTTGCCGAGTGGGTAATGACTCATACGAGTGCCAATGTGGGTCCGCCAACAAAGGAAGACTCTGCGAAGGTAAATGTATTGCTATTCATTTCCATTAGTACTGAACCATCTTTGATTCAGACGTCATAGCCACTCTGCAGAGCATCCCTGACTGATCTTCTAGAAGTAATACACGCAATCACAGTTTAAAAGTTCAAAGGTCAAATCGAGCAAAAGTTAACCTGTTCCGTTGTTATAATACGGGATGTCTGGACATAGGGGATTTCAATATTTATATACACGTATCGGATACTTACTAAAAATATGTTAATACTTTTAACATTAGCATAGGAGACATATACGCCATTGCGATCCTACGGTGGTTTATTTTATATTTTACTAGATTTGACCTGTTGCGCCAATGGCGTGACCCGAACTGTATGCCTATATAGGTCAAACTGTGATTCCGGGTACTGCGGAGTGATATATGTGTGTTCTTCTCACTTTGCGTCTGATAGATCTTCTGCCTACCTGATGATGATGATGATTTATTACAGAAACTATGACACAATACATTCGATAATTGATGCACAATTGATACATACATTGTTATAGATTCTATAGTGACGGTATGAAGCCACGAGTGGCTGATGTTCCCTCTCAATACATGTAATGCATATGTAATTCCATTGTGCACGTAGAATAATTTAACAAAAGAAGAATTAACATATTGTGCAATTGAAAAAAAGAAATCAGCAACACAAATCACAGCAATACAAATCACTAATACTAGTTACTGACAAAAATATCTTGAGTTGCCATTTAAACGTTGCAAGTGCCTAAGTACAATCCACTGTTGTTGTTATATAGTCCCAGAGCTTAACACCTCGATGTCTAATGGTTTTATATAATACACTGGTTTTATAAATCGGTACACGCAGTAGCTCCTCATGGCGTATCCTGTACTTGTGGAGTTTGTTATTTCTAATGAACATCCTTGTCATAACCGATGGAAACATATTCTATACATGTACAGGATAACTATGTATTCGTAGATTTTTCTTATTGGTAAAACAGCTTCGTGAAGAGTCGGTCTGTGTGCGCTCTGTACGGAGCTGACATAATTAGACGAACTGCATACTTTTGTAATTTGATTAAGGAACTAAAGTATGTGTTACAGGCTCCTCCCCACACTTCGATGCAATAAGTTAAATACGGATACAAAAAAAGTATAGTATAAAATCACAAGGGGTGATCTACCCAACGTTTTTCTTGTTTTGTTTATAATTCCTTCAGCTTTTGTAATGTTTACGTTTTATGTACTGTATATGAAAATACCATGACAAATGATAATGTATTATAATTGCTAAGAACTTTGTATTTTCGACTTGAGTAATTAATGTGCAGTCAATCAATAAAGATGCTGATTTGATTAGATACATTTTATTTTTATTTAAGACATTATACCAACAATATGATATTATTTTTCAATTTTTTTATTAATTTAATTTCGAATATATAGTTATGACCACCTTGCTTATTTGTAATACTTGTGCAGTATTTAAATTAGCGGTATTTAATCTTTTTGGCACTGTTACTCCTTGAGCGAGCCAACAAAACCATAATTACCCATCCGTTTTAAAATACCAAACTCAAGAAAAGGAAATCGTCTAAAGAAAATTAATAGTCGTGTAATTGATATATTTGTTAATAAAACATAGCATTGGCTACATAGGCTTATATATTGGCTTCCTCAAACTTTATGGTAAGATCAAACGTTTGATAAGCAATATGTTACAGTTGAAAGTATCTGTGTATGGCTAAAATTGCAACTTCTCGTGACGTTTTTTTTGTTACAGCTAAAGCACATCGCATGCGAGGATACAATGTATTTTGTGTTTTGGTTTTAATGTTTATCCTGGTAGAAATGCCAGATATCCACAACAATACATTGGGATGAGGACTGTGCGAGCTATGCCAGAGCGGATTGGATATTCACCACAAGCCTATTGTCGGAAAGTTACTAGGTCAGAAGTCTGAAAATATTCATTCAGCATGCAATCTTCTCGCAACCCAAGGAACTCGTCTTTCACCTTTGACGTCCACTGAAAAAGTATCACTATTCATGCATTCTTCTCACAGTGTTCCAGATCCGGGAAATATCACCGGATGGCCTCTTCCATGAAAAGTATGTGCGCCCATGATACCATCAGCATCATTGGTACTGCTCTTCGTTCTCGTCAAGTGGCGTTGACAATTTGGAGAACATGGGTACCTCATTACCTTGAACATCACGTTGGTAAACCTGAATTTGCGACAGTAGCTGGCAACCTTGCCTTGAGCCATGAGACTATTCACAATATTCCTTTCTTGTGAGAGGTTCGGCTGATTGACTTCAACGAAAGATGGGCAGTATAGCCCAGCTTTATAATAAGTATGGCCTCTTCGTGTGACACCGTCACCAGATATTTTAGTTTATAGTGGTTCTCCCCCTTCCAAGAACATTAATTCGAATACACAATGAAATTATGTCTTTGTGATGACCAGGAATGGAAGAGAAGAACGCTGAAATTGGAACCCATTCACAAAATAGTCAGCAAAGTTATTTTAGTAAACTGCTGGCGTTCTAGTCTTGATTGTACATATAGTTACTAATGGTTAGTTTTTATTAACTCTTCGATGCATAGGCCCAAAATAATGCCGTTTGTTTTACGTTAATGTGCAGGATTGATTAAGATGTTATCTATATATCACTATATACCGATATATGTAACCCCCACTCGCACTTTTGTGTTTGCAATTGTTAGCCCAAACACCGGTTCACAATGGAAATATTTAATTGTGCTTCGATTTTCTACTTTTTTCTACCTTTGGTATGTCATTCTGCATACTACTTGAAGTCCAGTTTAAGTTTGGTTTATTAAAATACGCCGACACAAACAATGTCAATATAGATGAAGACAGGCTCACAAACTTGTGATAGACAGTGTAGGGGTAGAATGTGGTGAAGTCAGGATAGCTGATGGGCCATGGCACCATGTTGTATGTAAAAACGCCATGTTACAATCGCGAATGAAATAACCAACTAATGCAATAATCGAGCAGTAACGTAGCAAGACTAAGGTGACAACAATTATTGTCGGAGTGGTAGAAAAAGAAGATGATGATGATGAACATCAAAATGATGATGATGATGATGAAGTTGATGATGACGAATGCGGAATCCAAGATTAATATGTTTATGATGATTGTGTTGATGATAAAGATGAAGGCGATTTGATTTGATGGTGAAAATGACGAAGTTGGTGACGGTGATGAAAATTAAGAAGCTAATCAAGACGTTGGTGAAGACATAATAACCATCATTATCATCACCGTCTTCATCTTCGTGATCGTCTTCATCGTTATCTTTATTTTAAACTGTGTCTTCATTATCTTCTTCGTCTCCATCAGTGCAATCGTCTTCTTCATAACCTTCATTATGATTATAATCTTTTTCTTATATATATATATATTCATCAGGATCATTATCTTCATCTGCATAATTATTTTCTTGATCATAATGATCATCTTCTTCATCATGATTGTTGTCAGCATCATCACCTTTATCTTCACCAACGTCATCATTATCATCACATTATTCGCTATCACAGTCTTCTTTATCATCTTCATATTGATCAACTTTATCAACATCGTCGTGTTTAACATGATCTTTATCACCATCAGCATAGTTTTACTATCATCATCTTCTTCTTTTTCTTCTTCACCTTCAACTTAGTATTCACCTTCATATTCTTCGTCGTCTGTTTCATCATATTCATCTGTACGATTATATTGTGCTTCATATATGTGTTGATAAGTAGTATAATTTTATAATATGTATTATAATTTCCTCTTCGTGATCGCCATAGTCACCACCAAGAACATTATCACGATCATTATCATGAATATTACTACATTGCCAGTAGATAGTTGATGTCACTGGTCCACCATTACATTACTGGTTGATGTATTACATTACCGGTCGATCATTACATTGCTGGTTGCTTTGTTACATATTCGGTCAGTTATTATATTACCGTTTTTTTTACATTACCACTCTATTTATTACAATTCCGGTCGATTATTACTGCAGAATCAACCGAGATGGATACAATATTAACGCAGATAACTACCACTGTGTGCACGGGGGCAGGCGTAGCCGTATTCACTCTTGTCGCCTTTTGTGTTTGTATTTACTGTGAATCTACGGAACATAGAGTCAAGTAGGTAGGAGACATGTTTTCTGAAACTAATAAAGTACACATTTGTTATGTTTAACATTGAATGGAAAGTACATAGCGGCCGAAGCACAGCCACATTTGAAATTAGCCGATAAATACCCTCAGTCACATTTCTGGGTAAAAATAGAGAATTTTGTTATTTGATGAAGGTATATTAGGTGGCCTGAAAGACGGCGTCAACAATAAAAATATGCGTGCCTTTCGTTAATTAGGAGTTGAAAGTGTTTAAGGCTAAGTAAGATTTTTTAAGTTCATTGTGAAAGTTTTGTATAAGCAGTGCTATCTATTCTGTTATTATGAGTGATGTTATTAATGACATACATTAAGGCAATAACGTAAAGCAGTTGTCAGATATAAAGAATGTCGGTGAACATGTAACACACATTTGAAAAGTTACCCCAACTTTGATGATGACTGCAACAAAAGGACCATTCGTCTCATTAATGTTAAAATGACGGCCATCTTGAAAAATGGCAGCCATCTTTGATGTTCCGGAATATTTTGATTGTTTACCATTAACCTATTTCATCAGAACATTTAAAAGTATCGTTGCACGTTTCGCTGCAAATAATACTGCAATCAACCTTGCAGCACGTTCATACCTGTGCAGCGTTATATGTCTCGAGTAGCAAGTGTTCAAGAACAAATTCATGTAACATGCACAGTGTAAGACACACGTGAGCTTTGATACCCATTCACGCATTGATGTAGGAAATGTTGGCCGAATGTTGTTTTAACGACGAAATCGTGGTGGGCCAGAAATATACACAAGTGTCCTGCCCGTATACACTCCAGTTAAAAATAATTATTTCTCGTCGTTTTCTGTGCACGTTTGAAACAAGTGCCTGCGGACTTCCTTCATTGTCCTGCCGCCGAGCGCTTGTTTTCAGTTCGCAAAATGACTACTCATGCACCTTCTGTAACATCACTGATAATTGCTAGATGACACTGCAATACATGTCATAACATTCAGCAGACTCGACTTTCTGCCACTAAACTGACACATTACGTATTTTGTATAAAAACATGGCTATTTATATTACGACTTTATGTGCGTCTTCTGTCTAAAAAATGCACCGCTGGTAATGCTGCAAATAGTGCCAACATAATAACGAAACCGTGAACCACTGCGGCCGTAAAAACTGTAATAATAATAATATATTTTATTTGATATAGCACCAGATCCAAATATGTCCGGGGCTCTTCACAACATAATAAAATAAATAATATAGTGTAGATTTGCAAAATTTAATTTTTTTATTAAAATACTACTACTAATAAGATTAGTTTAACATTAATATGGCATTAAAATGGTGTAGAATTATAAATAAGGAAATAATTAAATCAGTACGTTAGGTGCTAGTAATAGTAATTATTAAAACATTAATACAGTACAATTATGAAATAGCAACATTACTAATGACTAAATATATGTATATTATGATTAATAATAATTATTTAGTAAACATACAAAACTAGATTTTTCAGGAATATTCATAATGTAGAAGACATTGTTCATCTGGAATATGCACTAATTGTTGCAGTTGTTGTAAGTGAGTATGATGTTCTAGCGCCATCTTAATTCATTAGGAACCTCCGTGACATGTGTAAATAATATTCTACTAATTACGTCTAAAGTCTTTGTCGGTGGTTAGTATCACCACATGTTTGTGCTGCACTACACGAATGAACATTTATTATTTAGGTATGTTTATTACATCTTACATGTCTGATCTAACATAGCAACTCAATATATGTTACACGTGAAATTACGATTACATTGTTTACACAGTTACAGTGGGGCTGACACAGACCTGTTCACTTAATTAGTAATTACTTTATATTATTATCATTGAAGTCTTAATTGGCTTCGCTGTCAGCCCGGAATTGTATATCGTGTCACCGACTGTTACACTTGTTTGATTCCGTTTGCATGTCCGATTTATACAATTCAATCTACCTATCTATCTAACTATCTAGTATGCAACCGAACGAGATTCTTTGTGTTCATTAGGAGAAAGGACCCAAAGGAGGGAGACAGCGAGGTTGACACACTATGAGAACGAAATCAGAGAACGTATTAAATTCACCAGCAGAGCCCACAGATACTGAAGTTGAGTCTCAACTTCCCACTATTTTCAGTTACACCAGTGTTTGAGGTGTCTGAAAATAGTAGATGGACATTTCAGAAGCGTAGCGTATCACCTTTGTAGATGCCATCTTTAAACATGCCATTTTCAAGAGTAACTCGAGCTTTTCAAAACTAATGTTCTACAGCCAAGTCTAGTGACTGAATTTTAAACTTATGTTAACAAAAGTTATTCATCATAAAATAATACTCACACATAATCTTTGTATGATTATTAATGTCAAATTTTTTTTTTTTAAATTCCGGGGAAATTATATTAAATTAATTTCATTCAACCCTATATTTTTATTTCAATTTTCGTAATGTTTAATGAAAGAAACGATCTATTCTTTTCATTCCTACGAAACTTTATGCAATTTTCAATATTTCTGTAATTCCATATATCATGTGTGGGGGACACCGGGGCGCAGTCGCTCAAGGAGAACGGAGAATCGGTGACTATTTATAGAAACAAAACCGAACCGAGTTCGTGTCCTCGCATGATGGGAGTCATCCGGATTCGATGTCGCCCTGCTGTGCACAGAACAGCTGATAGCGAAGATCATTGACGATAGTTACCTTTTTAAAGTACACCTGACATGTGAACCCTTTGATTTGTTCAAACACGTCATGTGCCACGATGTCCCAGAAGTGTGAATGTTTGTTTCTGTTGCACAACTGTCAGAGCTTCGATCTTCAGTTCGCTCGCAAAGGCACTGACCGAGTCGCATCCGGTCAAAGAATGACGCCCTGACAGTGCTGAACACACTGCACTCCCCAAATACTGCAGCCACCGTAGTGATATCAATCGTCTTGATGAGGTGAGACATTTTGTTCCGCGTCTGATGAAGTTGTTGATGTTGACTGCGCTGCTTAAACCGAGACATATGATGAAAACATCAGTGTTATTTGAAACAACAACAAAAGACTAATAATTCAATGCAGCATGATAGTGCATATAAGAGCAATATAGGAGCGGGTGTCAGCTCTCCTAACGACCAGATAGGAACTTGGAGATCTGGCAACTCAGCTATTGTTTTGCGTTTTCATTGACAGTTTCCCCTATATCTTTTACCATAACGATCATAACAAGATTATATGAGTATTGCCGTCCTCGGAATTTTTATGATGAACAACGTTTGTTAGCACACGTCTAAGATACAATCAATAGAAATGGCTCAAGAACACTAGTTTTGAATAACGTGACTTCCTCTTGAAAATACCACGGCAGCCATGTTTTAAGATGGCGTTCAAAAAAGTAATAAGCTACGCTTCTGAAATGTCCATCACCTATTTTGAACACCACAGACATTGAGGTAACTGAAAAATATAGTAAAAATTCGACCCTCAATTTGACAACCAAATCATGCCTGGCTCATGGACTAATTGGATAAGACGACCATTTCGTGAATTCCTCTGTGAAAACTGGCCGAAGAAATTCACTACTAGTATTTTGTATTTATTGATGAACAGTGGACTGTGAGTCTCAAAGGAAATTTACGAACATGTAAGTGGTTATGCCAATACCTATACTGTCAACCATAAAGTCTTAAATAAAATGTTCAACCATGCATTGTTACTATCGGAACACACTAGTTCCATTATTGTAAGTTCAACAGAAGACTTTTGTTGAATAACACAAATAATAACAGAGACTGCAGTAATTATCTAGTGGGTCAGAACCTTTGGAATCACAAAGGTGCCTGGAGGAAGGGATGAAATGTTCATTGTGTATGCGCATTTACGAACGTAGATACATATGTCATGCATATTTGTGTGCACACTTACATACTATATACTGCATGAACGGTTACTCACACACACACACACACACACACACACACACACACACACACACACACACACACACACACACACACACACACACACACACACACACACACACACACACACACACATACACACACACAAACACACACACACGCACACACAAACGCACACACACACACAAACACACACACACAAACACACACGTGTACACGCTTTTCTAATTTAACAACTGTAATCAACATTATCGTCCATTGTTGTTTCTAGTATGAAAGTTGGGGAGCAGATGCCGGTATGTTTGTTTAGTTAAGTAGAGATCAAACGTAAAGGTGAGTTCTTATATAGCGCGGTGTCCACTCCTCAGGACTGTTCAAAGCGCTTTACACTCTACTTCCTGGCAGACTTGTTCAACCGAACACCATCGCGACTTCTCTGGGAAGCATGCAGCCACGTTGCAATTAATGCGCGAAAGCTATTCGTACATAAATATCCACCACTGTCTATAACCAAGTTCTCATTTACACAGCTTAGTGAACTGGAGCAACGCAGAGTGAACATACTTGCCCAAGTTTCGACACCGCAGCCCAAGATTCGAACCTCTCGGTCGAGAGTCCGAAGCTCAATGCGCTCCACTTGTAACGTAACAGTAGACAGACAGTGGGTTGGTCGATATAGTGAATCAACAAGTTATTTGGGTAAATAAGCGTTATGAAATCGGTCTTGCAATGAAGAGCAAAGAATTGTTGAACGGTTCTAAGGACCGGGTATACCGTGGCGTGAATAATACTTTGAGTAAGTTTGTGACAGTATGTCCAATGGCCCGTACATATAACCCAGGCTGTCAACATTAATTTCGATTTTTGTGTGAAGTTGTTTACTGTTAGTGCATCGACACATTTATTGCATTTATAGTACAGTATAAATGTAATTTTAATTGAATACAATTGGTGGAAATAAAATACTAGTTTTATTTCATTATATCAATTATATTATTGAATGTAACCATTATCACATAATTGTAATAATGATTACTTGCCAGAAATATATAAACCATAATTGATTGCACTCATATTCTAAGGTATCATACATAACTGATTACATTTGTGCTGTAATCGCCTCACCCTTGGCATTGGTTTTGAAAGACACACCTTGATAATAAATATCAATTTCAATAAATATATAAATCAAATTCATAAGTAAATAAATATCAAATTTAATAATCCAGTGAACAGAAGGGCACAAGTCACAAACAAGCATTGGGTAATGGTCTTCTTAAGCGATCCCTCGTAGCGAAGATGTTCTTTCCATGGATTGTCGTCATTTGATGTGTGTTTGTAGGTGGCTTATCAGGCCAATCTCAGCACGGCACAGCTTCCCACATTGAAAGCACAACAATCCAGAATGTGGTGAGTGTTTTTGAAGATTTTCAATGGTTCTAGTTTTCCTAGCCTCACGCTTTTTTTGGCTATGTTTCTTCACCTGTTGAATCCGAATGATTGCGTGCCGTTTTGAATAATAGACCGCCATTTAGTGCGTGACCGGTCAATGTCACACCTTTTCAAGGTGGATTTGAGTACGTCTTTACGCTGTCCTCTTACAGATCTCTTCCCTTGACTCAACTCTGAATAGAAAACTTGCTTGGGTAGTCTCGTGTCAGACATGCGCAGTAAATGGCTGGTCCATCTCAGCTGTTGTTGCACGATGATGGACTCAATGCTTGTCTTATGAGCCTCATCTAGGACACTGCTATTTGTTGTTATGTGCTGCCAAACGATAGTTGGTGCTGTGGCACAGGTTTTAGGGACACGTCAAGTGTGGTAGCGGGTAGTCGTGCTTGTCACCTCTTGCTTTCAGCCTCTACCGCTGGCTAGCTTCGGCGAAACGACAAGCCGTGAGCGTAAGTCTTGTCTGCCAGTACAGTAACCTCTCCTAAAACAAGACACCCATTGTAACCTCCCAGAGGTAACCGGCGGATACTGGTCACCGTGAGGCACCATGCTAATTAGATGGGGGATCTCGGAGCAGCATGGTGCCCCAGAGTTGTCGTGTGCACGACCCACCAATATGTGGATACGCTCTGCCACTGTCACCAATCCATGCCCCAGCTATGGGTAACTGGCAATAGCTGCCTTGCGACCAGGCTCTCGAGCTAAGGGAGTAAATCCTGACAAAAATGAAGTCCTTGAACGGTGGATCAGGCGGAAGAAGAGTATCCTTTCTCTCAACGGCTGTGAAAGCGGATGTACGGCTGCAGCACGATGTTGTCTACACTCATACAGTTCTCCTGCCCATTGTACCCAGGTAATGTTGTTGTTGAGACAGTGGGGTGTCTATTGTGCAGTAGACTTCCCACACAAACAAACAGTCTCAGTGAACCCCCTGTCGGAATCAGTGAATTACCCATGACACTCAATATGAAGCTAAAAGGAAATCAGTCTGTCACTGTCATTAGTGCGTATGCACGAACTATAGACTCTGATAATGACGATAAAGAAAACCTTTATTCAAGCCTAGATAGAGTTCTATTTGCAGTGGCAACACCCAAGATCCAAGCAATGGCATTTGATTGATTATGTAATAGTCAGAACAAAGGACCGCATATACACATCACTTGAGCCATGACTAATGCAGATGTATGTTGGACAGATCACCGACTCATCTACATCAAAATGGTGATCAAGATCACTCCCAAACGACTCCAACACAGACAGTGCCACAAAAAGATAGATGTTTCTGGACTACCGAACAATGACAAACAAGTTCTTTTCCATCAATGCATCAACCAAACATTCCAGGACGAACTGGTAAACGCTACATCTAGCAACATCTACGATGACTGGAACTCACTGAAATCCATTGTAACAAGTGCCTCTGAAGAAGGTTTTGGACATAAGACCAAGAAACACCAAGACTTGTTTGGTGAAAACGATGCTGAGATACAACAACTGATTGATCACAAACATAAAGGATTTAATACATGGCAACAATATCCAAACTCCACATGTATAAAAAAATGCTCACCGTGCAGCCAAAGCTGACGTCCAAAGAAGGACCCGTGACCTAATGAACCAATGGTGGACTAAGAAGGCTGAAGAAATACAACTCCGCGCTGATGCCAACAACACTCGTGCCTTCTTCAAAGCAATATAGACAATTTATGGTCCCTCAACAAATAGGCCAACATCACTTAGATCCAGGGACGGAAGCACTCTCCATAAGGACCAAGACAGCATTAACACTCGCTGGAAAGAACGCTTTGAGGATCTTCTTAACCAAAACTCTACAGTTGACCCGTGTGTTTTCGACAATATTCCACAACACAAGATCAGAACTGAACTCGATGAACTACCAACATATGAAGAGACGATTAATGCTATTAAAAATGAAAAACAAGAAAGCCACTGGACCTGATGACACCCCTGCCGAAGTGTATACATATGGACATATGGAGGAGACAAACTAACATCGCGAATACATACTCTGTTTGTGAAGATCTGGCAGCAAGAACAACTCCCAAGTGACTTTATAGATGCGTCAATTGTTACCATCTTCCAGAAAGGAGACAAGACAAACTGTGGCAACTACTGAGATATTGCTCTGCTCTCAATAGCGGACAAGATCCTAGCGAGAATCCTCATCAACCGCCTACTACTTCTGGCTGAGGAAGTCATCCCAGAATCACAGTGTGGATTCAGAAACTCTCGGGGAACCACAGACATGATCTTCACTGCGCGTCAGCTGCAGGATAAGTGTAGAGAACAGAATATTCCGCTATGCATGGCATTCTTTGATTTAAGCAAAGCTTTTGATTCTATAACCGAGATGCTCTGGAAGATTCTTCAACGGCATGGCTGCCCGGCAAAGTTCATCAACATAATTCGACTCCTGCACGATGATGTGCAGATAAGAATAGTAACGAATGGGTCAACCAAAGATCCTTTCACAGTCCAAACTGGTGTTAAGCAGGGATGCGTCATAGCACCTACACTCTTTTCCATCTTTCTTGCTGCATTGTTGCAACGTACAACTAGAAAACTCCTGCTAGTCATGTGTCTGACAGTATTTATGTAAGTAATGGAGTTAGACAAGGAGGTTTTTTATCCCCCCCATTTGTTCAGTATTTACGAGGATGGTTTATCCACTGTATTTAATGGTTGCAATGTAGGATGTTATGTAGGATATACTTGTGTAAATAATATGATGTATGCTGATGATCTTGTAGCATTTTGTCCGTCCAGCAGGGGTTACATACCCTTCTCACCGTTTGTGATCAATGTGGATTATCTCATGACATAGGGTACAATGCCAAAAAGAGTATGGTCATGATAATTATAAGCAGGAGTTGTAAGAATGTTAAAATTCCAAGTGTTATGCTTGGTAACTATGTGAGGTAGAATCTGTAAAATGTTTGGGTCATATCATTTCAAATAGTATGCTAGATGGCAATTATATTTCTAGACAATGTCGCCAGGTGTGTATGCACAAGGCAGCATGATCATAAGAAAATTTCATATGTGTTCAAATGATGTAAAAAAAAAATGTTTACTACTTTTTTCTCACCTATGTATATTGCCCATCTCTGGTGGAATTTTCATGACTATGCTATCAGGAAATTGTATGTCTCTTACAACAATACATTTCGAATGGTGTTGGGTTATGACAGATACTGTAGTGCTAGTGAAATGTTTGTTAACAATAATTTACCTAACTGTGCTGCCGTTATTAGAAAGTTGACATATATATCTATATGCCGACTGCAGTTCTCAAAAAACATTGATTCGTAGCATTATTAATAATGACGTGAAATACATGTCTAGAATATGGAAATACTGGTTCAATTCCCGGTATATGCATTTTGTTGACAGGTGATTTTTCATTCTGTACATTGTAACTATTGTTTATAACACAACTGTAGAACCATGATAATGTACTTGTACGTTGCAAGGAGTCTGTAAATAAAGCAATTATTATTATCGTAAGTCCAAACTTTCGTGCGTTCTGTTCCAGTTCAATCTGCGTTTCCGGTGTATGTCGTGCGGCGTGGTCTATTTGCAGGTAACGTCGATTGCGTCGGAGTAGTCGACCTTCTATTTCATCGATGTACGATCGGTCACTGCATTTATTTGTCACTGTCCCCTGACACCATTTGATTGGATCACATTTCTTCAACGATTGAACGAAGACAGGTGTTCCTTTTCTGACTGGGGCTAAATCGCGAGCATTTCGGGTGTAGTAATGTTTTTCATAGTCTTGCATCTCATCATTTGAGGTGCGTTCGGTACGACTGGTCTCATCAGATGCTCGGCTTGTGGCACTGCCGCTCTTGTGCGTCGTTGCATAAGTCGTCGTACCGGATGCAGTTGACTTCTGATGTGGGTGTGTTGCGCCATTCTAGCAGTGTTCTCATCGGACCTTTCGATTTCTTGAAATCCCACGTGTTTGCAAACACCTGAAACTCTGCACTCCCGAACTGTGGTCCTCCATCTGATTGGACAGTTTGTGTCACCCCATATCATGCGAACTGCTCCTTGAATGCGTGTATGGTAGTTTCCGCTCTCTGATCGACAAGCCTTGTAAACTAAAATAAATCTGGGTAATAATCCACCAGGAATATGTACGTGTCGTTGGCATGTGTAAACAGGTCGATCTCAATCTTTGCCCATGGCTTTGCTGGAATGTCGTGGCTTCGTAGCGTCTCTTTCTGTTGGGAAAGCCTTTCTTTGGCAACTGTCGATCATCTGCTTGATGTCGCTTGTCATTCCAGGCCAGTAGATGCTATCTCGTGCTCTTCGCAGTGTTGCTTTGATTATTTGATGACTGGTGTGAAGTCGTTGTAGCAGGTCTCTCTGACGGGTTTGCGGAATGATCATCCAACCTTTTTACACGATGCCGTCATGCCCACAAATTTCATCACGAAACGTCAAATACGGTTCACCTCAGGCGGTAGCATGTGCTTGTGCTCTGGCCAGCCTGACATAACCGTCGTCATCAATCGTTGCAACGTGTCATCAGCAGTTACGCTTGTCAAATTTGTGCGACCCTGGGCTCGCTGACATTGACGTAAATTTGTCAATCAATTGAATCGATCTCTTCTGCTATGTCATCTTGTATAGCACACTGGAAGATATGTTCCTTCAACATCTCCTTGACGGGTCGACGTGATGATGGAGCTCGTGACAACATGTGTGCTACTAGCTGTTCTGTGCCTGGTTTATACACCACTCTCAGGTTGTACCGTTGCAGTGTGAGCATAGCTTTAACGCATCTAGCAGCGACTTTCGGAAGATTGCCTCTAGAGGTTTATAGTCGCTGTGGATTGTGACATAATATGGGTGCCCGTAAATGTATTGGTCGAATAGTTGACGTGCAAAAACAATTGCTAGACACTCAAGTTCGACTGGTGCATAATTTCGCTCGCATTTCGTCATGGCTTGCCCTCTTGTATCAGAGCCGCTCCTAGCCCTTGCGTAGTAGCATCACATTGCACCACCGCTTTGTCACATCATAGTAGGCAAATGATTATTCATTGGTTGCCATGTCTTTGATCTCCAGGAAATCATCTTCTTGGGCAGATCCCCATTCGAATTATGCATCTTTCTGTACCAGCCGTCTCAATGGTTCGCTGATAGCCGCAAGATTTGGTATGAACTTTATGAGATAGTTGGTAAAACCACGGAATCTGCGCAATTGTTCAGCGTCGGTTGGTGTGGGCATCTTCTTGATGTAGTTTATTTATGTCATGTGCAGCCTCATCTTTGCTTTGTTTAGCTTCAGATTCTGCTCCCGTGCGCGTTGCAACAAATTTTCCAGGTTCTTGTCATGATCTTATCTAGTCGCGCTTCTTATTCCGTCTCACCCCGACCGATTATCAATATGTCGTCGGCGACAATTGAGATTCTGTCTAGTCCATCCAATGCTTGTTGAAGGCGACGCTGGAATTCTTCAGGACGTGAGGTAAGGCCAAATGGCACTCGGGGCCACCTATATTTTCCAAAAGGGGTCCAAAAGGTGGTCCAGTA
Organism: Paraescarpia echinospica; assembly: GCA_020002185.1. Classification (NCBI taxonomy): domain Eukaryota; kingdom Metazoa; phylum Annelida; class Polychaeta; order Sabellida; family Siboglinidae; genus Paraescarpia; species Paraescarpia echinospica. Next base: position 17,147,010 of record CM034541.1, read on the forward strand.
GCTGCTCTCTTCTGACAGTTTGATTTGAAGGAATATCTTCGCGTTCTTCAGAGTTGGCTGTGCCTCCTCCATTGGTGGAAGAGGGTAGTGGTTTCGTTGGATAGCTTTGTTGAGATTGATAGGATCAACCCGCACCGCGCCATTTGCTTTGCGAATGGCAAGGCAGTTGGATATCCATGGAGTTGGAACATCCATCTTTGCAATCACTTATTGCTCTTCGAGTGATGTGTTCTTCTTCTGCAGATCGTCTTTGAGTGCGTAGGTGACTTTGCGAGGTCTGTTTTGCACAGGTGCGACCATTTTGTCTATGACTATATCGTACTCCTCCGGCAAACATCCTAATCCAGAGAATAAGTCCTTGTATCCCTCCAACTTTGCTTCCACGATTGCAAGTTGTCGACCGTTCACCAAATGAAGCTTCTCGTTCTCGGAGAGCAATTTGAGTCGAAGGCACGTGTCTAGCGATAGTAGAGTTGCATGCTTGGTTTCCACTATCTCAAACAACTGAGGCACGGTGCGACCTTCATCGCATACCGATAGGTGGCAGCGACCTTTCAATGGGATTACTGTGTCGTCAGCGTAGACTTGCTTGTCCTCATGGGTGGATCACCCAGGGTGTGGTAGTCATTTAGACTCAGCCCATTGCATGTAGCTGCTGTGTCGAGCTGACATGCAATGGATCTTGACTTGGTCTGTCCCTCTGATTGGGCGTTCATTGTTACAAGTAACTTGCTGTCGACATTGTCTACTTGTATACGCAGAATGTCCGAATTGCTGTCCTGGTATTCTCCAATCAGATGTATTTGATGTGCCTTTCTTGCTCTACAACATTTTGTTCGTATTTTACACGTGTAGCATTCTTTGCCAAATGCAGGGCATTGTCTTGCTGCGTGGGTGGTGCCACATCTACCACACGTCTCATCAGAATTACTATCCGCCTTCCTTCGCTGGGTGCGCCCCCTAGACGTCTCTACATGCGTCTTGGGCTTCGGCTTGTAAACAGCATTGACCTCCTCGTCTACGTGCAATTTTCGCATTTCTGCCTCCGTATCTTCGGCCAGTCGACACGTGCGTATTGCTTTCTCGAGCGTGAGACTGTCCGTTTCGAACAACCGCCGCCTCATTCTATCCTGGTCGAGTCCCAGGGTCAGTGCGTGCAGCACCATGTCGTCGGCTGGATCACCAAATGTGCAATCCCTGGCTTGCTTTAGAGCCGTCAGAAACTCACCGATGGGGCGACCGTTCTGCTTCATAGTTAGGAACTGGTGCCGCGCTGCGAACAAGCTAATTCGCGGTTTGCAGAACTGGTCAAATTTGTATATGACTTCATTGAACGACTGCTGTGCTGTCGGGAAGATGAAATTGTCAAACATATCGTTTCCCTTTTCTCCAATAGTTCGCAACAACATGACAATCTTTATCTGACTCTGCCTTGTCACGTGCGTTCAAGAAGTACTGAAATTGCTTCTTGAATCGTCCCCATTGCACTGGCAGATTTCCCGAGGCGGGAAGTAGATCTGGTATAATATGCCGATCCATCTGGCACGGTCAGCTCTTTGTTTATCCGTTGACATTGTTCCACCGAGTTCCGCTAACACCCGTTCAAACAACTTTCAGACACCATGATTGAAATAGCGTACGCAAACCAGCTTTGTACGAATTCAAACAGTTTATTACAATACAGTGGCCTGGCGGTGTAGCCGGAACTGGGTCACTACGCATGAAATTAAATATATTAGAGAATGAATGAATGAAATTAATGAATGAAATGAAATTTATTAGACCAATAATTACAAATACATATAATAATAGAGTATATACAATAAGTCAGGAGACTCCCGATAAGGCATTTGAATGCCGCTGCCACGAGAGCCACCTTAAATAATATTTATAGTATAATAATAGTATGTTTACTAAGTAATTTAACTGGTAATACATGAACATCTCATCGAAAAAATTATAATCAAAATAGGTCCAGTAGCTGTCATATATATATATATATATATATATATATGTGTGTGTGTGTGTGTGTGTGTGTGTGTGTGTGTGTGTGTGTGTGTGTGTGTGTGTGTGTGTGTGTGTGTGTGTGTGTGTGTGTGTGTGTGTGTGTGTGTGTGTGTGTGTGTGTGCACATATACGCATATAATGAGACATTATACAAGTCACAAAATGCACCAACACACATTACAATAATTTTTAGTTAATTATCTTCCACATATATAACAGTTAATAATAGCACAAGCATTCTGATATCTTTCAATAATGTATCTTTTGATATAGGTGGAGAACCCATGGATACTGTGTGTGAATATTTTATTGATAATGATATCAGGAGAATTATTGAATATCTTTGCTATGCTGAATCTGATGTTTCTTTTGGCGAATTCATGATTTACTCTAGGGATAAATACATTTGTGTATGCCCTAGTAGCATGCTGATGGCGCTCGCTGAGTATTGAATAAGAGTACGTTTTGATTGAAATAATCAGGCAGCTGCTTGTTGATCAATTTGTAAATAAATTTGAGTATTTGAATTTTATATATGTCATCAAGCTATAAGAGGTACAATCTATTAAAAATTGGTTCACATTGAGCCAGATAATCACTAGAAGTTATAATTCTAAGTGCCCTTTTCTGTAATTTGATTATTTAGGTTACTCCGAGACCCCCAGACCAACACTCCATAATTGAGGTGGCATACGATTACGGAGTTATGGATTGTTCTTAGGATATTGATTGATAGGATATGTTTGAGACTATTTAACACTCCTATTATTTTTGATATTTTTGAAGTCATCAATGTGACTAGCCAAATTTAAGGGTTTGTTAATAGTAATACCGAGAAAATTTAAATTATCAACCTAGTCAATATTTGATTCAGCTATTCGAAGGAGAGGAAGCCGAACCTGAAAATATCAGTGTCCATTTGAATTTAGTGTAGTGAATAATGTGGTGTCATCTGCAAACATTATGAAATTAAATGAATTACTAGAGCGGATATCATTCACATATATTATGAACAATAAAGGACCCAATATTCCAATATTGAGCCTTGGGCGACACCCATTGTTATATCGGCTTCTGACGATTTAGCGTTATTACTCTGAACAAACTGTTTCCTATTTGATACGTAACTTTTTTGTGCAAAATTCTAACGCTGAATTTGTAAACCCATAAAATTGTAATTTAGATAACAAAATATTATGGTTAAGGTTGTCAAACGCTTTTGACAAATCAAGGTACACATTGATTGGAGTGATACCTTGATCAAGTTCCTGAGATATTCTGTCAATGAGTTCAAGTGCAGCTAGTTGAGTGGAGTGTTTTTCTCTAAAACTATATTGTCCATTGTATTATAAATTATTAGATGAGAAGTACATGTGAATTTGATTGAACATTACTCTTTTACAGATTTTCGAGATTTATGGTAATATGGAGAGTGGACGATAGTTATCAAGTAATGTTCTGTCGCCTTTTTTTATAAAGTGGTATTACTTTTGCAATTTTAGGGGGTCCGGAAAAATGCTTGTTGCTAGTGACTGATTAATTATGATGGTGAGAGGTTTGCAAATGTCTTGTTTTGTTACTTTTAATAATTTAGTGGAAATGCCATCATTACCACAACTAGGTTTAGGTTTTAAGCTATCTAAAATGTTTGTGATGGTTTCTTCAGAAATTGGTTTGAATGCGAAATTATGTAATATCGGATTATGTAGGTAATCCATGAAATTTGAGTTGTTTGTATTAGTTATCTCAGCTGCTAGTTTAGGTCCTACATTTATTTTATAAAAAACAATTACATTTTTTAGCAATGACATTGGAATCACTTATCATTTTATTGTCAATAAAAAAATGATCAGGAAATTCCAATTTCTTCGAAGTCCGATTAATAATTTCTTTGATAGTACACCATGTTTGCTTAATGTCATTCTTACATTTTTCAAAAAGATTTTGATAATATGTTTTTTTTGCATTACGAATGAGTTTTTTCAGAATTCTTTGGGAAGAGGCTAAGTTAGTTTTACGATTTATATAAATCTCGGAATCTGCAGGTGTTTGTTTTAGGTTCATGTATAATTTATCTTTGTAAGCAATTGACCGGATTATACCATTTGTGATCCACTGAGACTTGCTGTGTTTATGCTTATTGAGTTTGATCGTACGGACTGGCAAGTGTTTATCTTTTGCCCTGGATATTACTTCATTAAGAATGTTGAGATTTTCAGTTGGATTGGCAAGGTTAGTTGTGTTTAGCATGTAACAAATACCTGCATTATTTATTTCCGTTTTAAATGTATCTATCGATGCTGTATTCCAAGTTTGAATTCTAATTGATTTGGTGGCATTTATACGTTTTGGCTCAAGATATTCTAAAATATGAAGTGTAGTAGGTGATCTGATAGTGTGTTTATTAAAACACCAGCAGTTGCCTGTGAGAAGCCATGTGATAGCTTACGTAGGAAATCATCTATAAGCGTACAGTTTCTATTCGAAAGCCTGGTGGGTAGTGTAATTTTTGGGACAAAACCTTGAGCAACAATAGAATTAAAATATTTACAAAATATTGCATTTTCTTTAATTTGCAATAAATCAATATTGTACTCACCAGCAATGATGACTTCACTTTTACATTTTTGAAGATGATCAAGTAAATGGATAAATTCATTAATAAATGTCTGACATGTTTCGTTGTTATGCCCGGGTGGTCTATATATATTTCCTAATATAATTTTTTTGTCAAGTTGCTTTCCTATAATTTCAATTAATTGTCCTTCCCATACTTGTGAATTCTGATAGATGTTTATTGAATTATAATCATATTTGTTGCATACGTAAATTGCTAGTCCTCCATGCGCGGTACATATTTTACCTTGCGAAATTAGAGTGTAACCGTTAATCATAAAGCGTGATGTATCTGAATTATCTGAAAGCCATGTTTCTTGTAAGCAAATAGCACTGAATTCATAACCATTATTTTTAACCCTTGCAATTTAATGTTGATCTGATCAAATGTTGCATTAATGCTTTGGCAATTTAAACATAGGATGTTAAATATATTTCCTTTATTTAAGAATAGGTTATTTAAACTAAGGTCATCATAATACGGCGAGTGTTTAATTATTTCATGTTCATTATCAGCGTTGACAATATCATTGTTCAGAGTATTTAATAAATGGCACAATGAGCTGTGTTCAATACTCCCACAGTATTCTAGAAAAGCTTCCCCGTCAACCATTTGTGCTGAAGAGAGAGATAGTTTGATAATTAAAAATGTATAAATATTTTATCGGTACTTGAACAACCATAAAATATCTTAATGAAGTGAGAAGCACCAAAATATCAACCGTTAATTGAATAGTTACAACCACAGTTGACATGTCGAAACGAAAAAGGTATATTAGCTTAAGTGAAGTAAAATTATAAACTATAGAGACAAGTAATAGTACATGTAGTATAACATAACAATACACAGCCCACAAATTACACACAATTGTGGAGAGGTGGATAGAAGTAAATGAAATGAAAAGCTCCAAAATATCAACCGTTAATTGTATAATTAACATGTCAATACAAAAACGGCATAATTGCTTAAATTATGAATTATAGAGACAAACAATATTACATGTAGTATAACATTTAACAACACGCATCGCAAAAACTGTGCGATAGTCGCGCTACTCTATTGTACAGGCCTATAACCATGTAGTCCAATATCGTAACAGTAGACACCTTCACAGAAGCATATGAGAATATGGGGCTAACGTTGAACACCAAGAAAACGAAAATACTCTTCCATCCAGCGATAAAACAATCAAGCCCGATGCCCACGATAAAAATTCATGGTGTAATTCTGGAAAAAGTATCTCATTTCTCATATCTGGGAAGTCACCTCTCTCAGAATGCTGATATTGATGACGAAATACAACACCGACAACAATGTGCCAGCTCAGCTTTCGGACGTTTACGAATCCGTAAGATGTAATAGTAACGATTACAAATATTGAAGTAATAGTAACAGTAATAGGTTGAATAAAACACATTATAATAGTAGTAGGAATCGATGTAATAGTAATTGACCGATTATTTGTATATTACTATTGAACATTTCATTTGAGTTGCGGTTATTTGCAATCTGGTAATTTAATTATTTACAAATAAAATAATATTCAACTAGTTTTGAACACCAGGTTTTATGATTAGTCGTCTGTGAATCGTGGCCCTGAATCCGTTTCACCCTGGAGGTTATGAGAGTTTACATAGCATTGGCAGACATCGGGACAGTGCTACAGCTGCATGGCTAAAGGGATTTAGTAGTTTTTTAAAAGTTGATTCGCATGCCAACTATCCTTTTCATACAAGCATTATGGGTTTAGTGGCTATCCGCACATTACTAGGCCTAAACAATAACAGTGTTATTAAAAGTTTTGGTTTTTGACGACAACAGGATTACATGATCATGCAGAGAAAACACTTGCCCAAACACATGCATACACACACGCACACACACACATACTGAATAGTAATAGAAAATGTTACATTGCACAGACAATGCACACAGGACAATGCATGCATTCACAACCATTCAGCAATCACATTCAAACCGATACAACTGCTTGGAAACTTACTTTCAAGCTTGACACCCCAAACGACATCTGAATACTGGCAAGTGCTCTGTAGCGAACATTGAGGTCTTTATATGATGCCCGACTGTTGTCCCATAAAACCGTTTGCTCGTGACATAGCTCAATCAACATGGATTGTTGTTGACACGACAAATCTGTCATTTCGCTCATGGGGGTATGGCCGTACTATACGCGATTTCATTGGCTATCGGATGCCCCGTGTCGGATGATAGTAGTGTCTGTTGGATCCCCAGCAGACATCAGACAGTGCCCGATGGTGACGTCAAAATTTGCATATTGCCTTACTAATTCATCCCACAAGACACTACCGTATGGCATTGCGTGATAGTGTATCGGGGCCTTCCCTGCAGCGTCATAGTCAAAATAGATGCTCTAAGCAATTACTGGTTGGGGGGCATGTCTCAATATGACAGCCGTCGAGAACTGTGAGATTTCACTCCCACTTTGAAAATTGATCAGTGAAATATTAATTGTAGTTGCAAATGGTTAGATTGAACTAACTCGGAGGTGTATAGTTCTACGCAATCGCCTTCTGTATCCCTTTAATTCTCAAAAGAAAATCATACACCTAATCAACTTACAGTGGACTCTTTCTGTAAGGAACATCCACTTAAAAGTCTTTAAAATCCCCTATTTACACTGTGTTATGTACACATCAGGAGAAGACAGAAGTAATATGGAACTCAGGGATTGGTCAAGTACTTGCACAATGTACTTAAGTACAAGTACTTTCAATGTTGCCAAGTCCGAGTACAAGTACAAGTACTCATCTAAAAATATAGGCAAGTACAAGTATTTTATGAAAAACTCAAGTACAAAGGACTCTGAAAATTTTAGTCAAGTACAGTCAAGTACATTGAACGCAACATTTATGCGATGAAAACACAAAAGCAGCAGTGTTATGCATTTATTCATTATTTAAGTCAAGACATAAAATACTGGCCTTTTGCACCAAACAAACATGATGCATTCAAACTTCTTATCTGTCAGCCTACACCTCTCTGGGTGAAAAATCTTGCCCACGACACTAAAGAGTTACTCGACTGGTGCAGAGCTAGCCTGGAAGGTTAGATAGAACGGTATAAGTCACGCCAGAGTTGGAAACTGTTCCCGGTGTAGCTTCCAGAAAGCCAAGGGGTCAGAATCCTCTGGCAATGTCTGGAGTGCTAAATATTCAGCGAGTTCATCTGAAGATGAATTGTCCTGATGTGCAGCTGGTGCAAGAGATGAAGCCATGAAACTAAACAGACTACTCCTTTTGTTCGAGGACTGACTGGTATCACGTGTATTGCTGTCAGCAGATTGAGGATGCAGAGCATTCATCCTGCGGATCATTGTAGTTTTGGTAATAACGGATTGTTCACCATCAGCCCAAAGGTGAGTTTACATTTTCGAGTTGAACACGCAGCCCCAAAATGCATGGGATTACCAGACTGGCTGATACGGTCTTCTCTCGTTGCACGGAATCGCGATGGGATAAGGATATTCACTAATTCCTGTAAAATGTTTCTATCATAAGTGGTGAGTTTAGCAGTGTCGAGTGCCTCGAGCTTGTCCACAGGGATGGAGAGTATGGAACGTATCACCATGAGTTGAGAATTCCATCTGGTGGCATTGGCAGCTTGGAGCTTGTTCTCACCTTCTAGTAGTTCCGTGGCCACTGTAGATGTGCGCACATGATTGACTATTGTGGAAGCCTTGGCGAGCACCTTGTTGGTTTGTGCGGCAACCTTGAAACTGTCCTTCACAACTAACTGAAGAATGTGTACAAAGCACAATGATTGCTGTGGGAGTTCAGGAAGTTCAACGCGTGCCATGCTGCGGTATGCTGTCCTGTGCTGAGTTGCCTCAACTACTGCAGTGCGCTACTCAGTGGATTGAACAATGGACAGACCAACCGACTTCAACGAGTGACACAATGCTTCTTGCGGTGACGGTGTCAAAGCGAACTATCGGACGGGGCAGCTTTGAAAAGCCCACAGATGTGGAATAGCTTACCAAAGTGTGTGTGATCGGTTGGAACATTGGCGGCTTTCCGGAAACAACTTAAACCCATCTATTTCGCCTGCACTACATGCCTTGATGCAAGCACTGCTGCCACATCTAAATGACACCGGTTTCTATTTTATAGTATTTATTGGTTTTTAATTTCATTGTTTGAAGTCATATCTTTACACCCTAATTTAAATATTTTTAGTTAATTTTGTATCTTAATTTATTTAATTAATTTATATTTTAACATTTAGTTAACACGCCATTTTAATATGTGAAGTGCTTTGATTGGTATTTACTTACTTAAAAAGCGCTATATTAAGAAACATAATTATTATTATTATTAACATCTACATTTTCAACGTCGTCGTCATTGTCGCTATCTCCATCACTATCGGGAGCACTGGCATTGAATCCAGAAAGATAAAATGCGCGCTTCATGTTCAATGCATTATCTGTACCGATTGCACAGATCTCTGATGTGATGCCAAAGGATTCCATAACCTCGGTGTACTGCTGCGTGATGTGTTCTCTGGTGTGGCGCCGGTGAATCTGTTACACGCCAACATAAAAGAATCCATGCTCCTGTCAGTGATGCAACGTCCTGTTATACCGATGAAGCTGCGCATTTGGCGACTTGACCACAGATCAATCAACATGTAGTCATGCACCATCAACTGTTTCATGTTATGAAGCTTTTTGCAACTGTGTAGTTTGGGAACACTGGCAGTAGCTGTAAAGAACTGGATTCAAAGAATGTGCAGTGACGCAAGAAAATAGAAGATGAGAAGGAATTGAGAAAAGATATTGGCTTGACGAAACACCAAAAAACAAAACAAGTTAGAAGCAGGCTGAGATAGCCAGGACGTGTGCAGAAGCCCGAGTGAGGAAAGAGCAAGAACAAATGAAGAGGATGATAGATGAAGAATAGGCACATAAAAAACTGTGACGAAAAGACAGTGTTAAGTGAGACCTTGAGGGGCTGAGAATGGAAGACCACCACAGAAAGTCACGAAATATGGAGATAATTAGAATGTTGACTGAGGGGAGAAAAAGGGATTTATGGGATATAAGGAACATTTCACCAAGTTCCAATGTGTTCCTTACAGCTAAACTCCACTGTGTGTTTCGACTAAACTGAACTATGGTTGAAGAATACATTTATGGCCGACATATTCACTCGTAATGAAAAAGGGGGCAGTCTGTTCCTAATTTTTCGAAAGCCTATAATACCTATGTTGAAGGTGTACTGCCCACCAAATTGTGTTTAGTAAGCCAGTAGCAACATTTGCAATATGGAAGGTACGACCCCGGAGCATGTTCAAATAGTAAACATAACAACATCCACGGTTTGGTTTCTTTCAGGATGCCTGGAAGAAACTGGAAGAAAGGGGTTTCTTCCTCTTTCTTCCGGAAAAATCCAGAAGAAAATGGAAGATAGGGTTAGACAATGGAAACTACGCTGATTTATAGTTTTTGTATTGATTTTATTCAATGTATAAATATAATCCATTTCATGACTATAATATTAGGATAACATAAAAGTGTATGCATTTGGGTTCACATTGATGTTTTTGGTCAATACTTGTGTTATTAGTCAACTAAAAGCAAAAGCCAGCAAGGCTCCCATTTATCATGCACCATTAGCCATGTGGTGCATGCCACAATTTTTATCCATTCAATATCCATTGAAACTAGGCTCATCAGTAAATGTCCACTATGTCTTAGTTTGTGTGTGTGTATTTGTGTTAATCACATGTCACAATTGGGACAACATATAAGCCAAAAGATATGTTTAGAATAATCTCAGTCATCATCTGCTTTGCAACTCTGCTTTGAAGTAGTATTTATATTTGTACTACTGAACCTGTGAGTAAGATGTAGGTAACGGAACTAGGTAGCTGTCAGGCCTGGTGGACGTGAGTAAGATGTAGGTAACTGAACCAGGTGGCTGTCAGGCCTGGTGGGTGTGAGTAAGATGTAGCTAACTGAACTAGGTGGTTGTCAGGCCTGGTGGATGTGAGTAAGATGTAGCTAACTGAACTAGTTGGCTGTCAGGCCTGGTGGGTGTGAGTAAGATGTAGGTAACTGAACTAGGTAGCTGTCAGGCCTGGTGGACGTGAGTAAGATGTAGGTAACTGAACTAGGTGGCGGTCAGCCCTGGTGGGTGTGAGTAAGATGTAGCTAACTGAACTAGGTGGCTGTCAGGCTTGGTGGACGTGAGTAAGATGTAGGTAACTGAACTAGGTAGCTGTCAGGCCTGGTGGACGTGAGTAAGATGTAGGTAACTGAACTAGGTAGCTGTCAGGCCTGGTGGACGTGAGTAAGATGTAGGTAACTGAACCAGGTGGCTGTCAGGCCTGGTGGGTGTGAGTAAGATGTAGCTAACTGAACTAGGTGGTTGTCAGGCCTGGTGGATGTGAGTAAGATGTAGCTAACTGAACTAGTTGGCTGTCAGGCCTGGTGGGTGTGAGTAAGATGTAGGTAACTGAACTAGGTAGCTGTCAGGCCTGGTGGACGTGAGTAAGATGTAGGTAACTGAACTAGGTGGCGGTCAGCCCTGGTGGGTGTGAGTAAGATGTAGCTAACTGAACTAGGTGGCTGTCAGGCCTGGTGGACGTGAGTAAGATGTAGGTAACTGAACTAGGTGGCGGTCAGCCCTGGTGGGTGTGAGTAAGATGTAGCTAACTGAACTAGGTGGTTGTCAGGCCTGGTGGATGTAAGATGTAGCTAACTGAACTAGGTAGCTGCCAGGCCTGGTGGGTGTGAGTAAGATGTAGCTAACTGAACTAGGTGGCTGTCAGGCCTGGTGGATGTGAGTAAGATGTAGCTAACTGAACTAGGTAGCTGTCAGGCCTGGTGGATGTGAGTAAGATGTAGCTAACTGAACTAGGTGGCTGTCAGGCCTGGTGGACGTGAGTAAGATGTAGCTAACTGAACTAGGTGGCTGTCAGGCCTGGTGGATGTGAGTAAGATGTAGCTAACTGAACTAGGTAGCTGTCAGACCTGGTGGACGTGAGTAAGATGTAGCTAACTGAACTAGGTGGCTGTCAGGCCTGGTGGGTGTGAGTAAGATGTAGCTAACTGAACTAGGTGGCTGTCAGGCCTGGTGGATGTGAGTAAGATGTAGCTAACTGAACTAGGTGGCTGTCAGGCCTGGTGGATGTGAGTAAGATGTAGCTAACTGAACTAGGTAGCTGTCAGGCCTGGTGGACGTGAGTAAGATGTAGCTAACTGAACTAGGTGGCTGTCAGGCCTGGTGGATGTGAGTAAGATGTAGCTAACTGAACTAGGTGGCTGTCAGGCCTGGTGGATGTGAGTAAGATGTAGCTAACTGAACTAGGTAGCTGTCAGGCCTGGTGGATGTGAGTAAGATGTAGCTAACTGAACTAGGTGGCTGTCAGGCCTGGTGGACGTGAGTAAGATGTAGCTAACTGAACTAGGTGGCTGTCAGGCCTGGTGGACGTGAGTAAGATGTAGCTAACTGAACTAGGTGGCTGTCAGGCCTGGTGGGTGTGAGTAAGATGTAGCTAACTGAACTAGGTGGCTGTCAGGCCTGGTGGACGTGAGTAAGATGTAGCTAACTGAACTAGGTGGATGTCAGGCCTGGTGGGTGTGAGTAAGATGTAGCTAACTGAACTAGGTGGCTGTCAGGCCTGGTGGATGTGAGTAAGATGTAGCTAACTGAACTAGGTGGCTGTCAGGCCTGGTGGACGTGAGTAAGATGTAGCTAACTGAACTAGGTGGCTGTCAGGCCTGGTGGGTGTGAGTAAGATGTAGCTAACTGAACTAGGTGGCTGTCAGGCCTGGTGGACGTGAGTAAGATGTAGCTAACTGAACTAGGTGGCTGTCAGGCTTGGTGGACGTGAGTAAGATGTAGCTAACTGAACTAGGTGGCTGTCAGGCTGGTGGACGTGAGTAAGATGTAGCTAACTGAACTAGGTGGCTGTCAGGCCATGTAGCTAACTGGTGGATGTGAGTAAGATGTAGCTAACTGAACTAGGTGGCTGTCAGGTCTGGTGGACGTGAGTAAGATGTAGCTAACTGAACTAGGTGGCTGTCAGGCTGGTGGACGTGAGTAAGATGTAGCTAACTGAACTAGTGGCTGTCAGGCCTGGTGGACGTGAGTAAGATGTAGCTAACTGAACTAGGTGGCTGTCAGGCCTGGTGGACGTGAGTAAGATGTAGCTAACTGAACTAGGTGGCTGTCAGGCCTGGTGGGTGTGAGTAAGATGTAGCTAACTGAACTAGGTGGCTGTCAGGCCTGGTGGATGTGAGTAAGATGTAGCTAACTGAACTAGGTGGCTGTCAGGCCTGGTGGGTGTGAGTAAGATGTAGCTAACTGAACTAGGTGGCTGTCAGGCCTGGTGGATGTGAGTAAGATGTAGCTAACTGAACTAGGTAGCTGTCAGGCCTGGTGGATGTGAGTAAGATGTAGCTAACTGAACTAGGTGGCTGTCAGGCCTGGTGGACGTGAGTAAGATGTAGCTAATTGAACTAGGTGGCTGTCAGGCCTGGTGGACGTGAGTAAGATGTAGCTAACTGAACTAGGTGGCTGTCAGGCCTGGTGGGTGTGAGTAAGATGTAGCTAACTGAACTAGGTGGCTGTCAGGCCTGGTGGGTGTGAGCAAGATGTAGCTAACTGAACTAGGTGGATGTGAGTAAGATGTAGCTAACTGAACTAGGTGGCTGTCAGGCTTGGTGGACGTGAAGCCATTTAGTATTCTACTATGTGGGAACAACAAAACAAACCTGACTGCCTGAAGTAAGAAGCCATATGTAAGTAAAGTGACACATTAAAACCAATTATTGTACAGAACTGTATTCAACCTGCACTAAAATGGACTACAACACAAGTGAAACTCTTAGTACATAAATACCCACACATGCCTGAAATAAGAAGTCTTATTTATTTTTATCGATGGAGTTACCATGTTAAAAACCATATTTTATATCAATATAACTAGCTTAAAAATTATTTATAAGTATATTTTTAGTTACATACTTTTTTTTCGGAATAAACTGGAATAAACTATTTCTTTCAGGAGGGAAGAAACATGGACAATAACGTAGAGGCTGAGCTAACTGCAATACTCTTTTTGATGTCCAACGATGTCTCATTTTCCCACATTCAACACAGCTGACTTCCTGCTACAAATAAGTATGCTAACTAATACCGGAAGACAAATAGACTGCCTTAAAAATGGCTTGTTAGATCAGCGAGTTAGGATCCCTCGGTTGCATGCAAACACCTCACCTGACAGCGACACTGCGGGCACATCTCAACAAACATGTTCCCGTGCAGCTCAGCCAGATGACTGACCGGGAAGCCTGACTGCACATGAAGCCCATCCACATTCTGACTGACCAGATACTTGAGTATGCCTGTAACATACAACAGTACTTCCATGAAACCAGAGACCCATCTGCCAGTCTTGAAAACAACCACTTGACTAGCCAAGACAGGTGGAATTTAGAGGGGGGCCAGTTGGCCACTAAATTAACTAATAGTTCTGAGTCTAGAGGCCCATAGTAATGATTATCATTGGCATAGCTGGTAGTGGAAGGAATCAAATGAATCAGTATTAATTAAATATATGCAGGTTTGTCATAGAAAAAAACTGAACTGGCCAACAATGCCATTTACATGATAAAAGGCACATTTTTAATGAATTGAACACTGAAAAAAATATTTCTGGGTATGGGTCTGCCATGAAAGCACTTGCCATTCACAAAGGAAAATCAACCTTTTCTAATCTATCATTTTTAATACGCTAATTTAAAGGCAGTTCAGTTCATTCATCTCTTTCTGGTGGTCAATGATCTACGATATGGTGAAGTATTTAAAAAACACAAAGGTAGTTATTTTTAGTTATCTACAAAATGTTATTATTTTCTTTGCTACCTATCATGTAAGTTAGTAATGATAACTGTCTTAACTAACCAATTCAAATAAATATAATATTTTGGTGCACTGTGCAAATATGCATACATTAGCATCATCAAATCATACTAGGTGTACACCTAAGTCTAATAATGTGTCAAAATCTGCTTTTATTATGAGAACCATAAACTAATGCAGGCCCGTCACCCCGTCATTTGGATGGGCTTAGACAGCTGGCAGCGGGTAAGAATTGGTCAACCCGACATTTGGACGGGTTATAAATTAAGGTGTTTTTAGATGCTGCCACTGCAATATCACGCCTAAGGGTTAAGATTTTTGTGGGGCAACTGTCGACTGCAAGCTACTTGTTGGTGGACTGGTAACATTTCCGGGCACATGATGCATGGCACTGTCATAACTGATAACAATATTATCCTGCATTAGTCCCTGATGAGAACAGTACAAAAACATACATCAATAGTTAAAATAAATAAAAATTATCACTAGGATACTGCATCTCATGCTATTTCAAAGTAGTTAAATGTAACACTTTGTGGGCGGGGCTAGTGGATCCCAGACAGTGCATATTGGGTCATGTTGTTACTTGTGGGTGGCGCCAATACTACTTGTGGGTGAGACCAATATTACTTGCGGGTGGGGCCAATACTATTTGTGGGTGGGGCCAATAGTACTTGTGGTTGGGGTCAATATTACTTGTGGGTGGGGCCAATATTACTTGTGGGTGGGGCCAATATATTTCAGACATTTTCTGTTGTAATGTTGCACATTATGCTACATTATACCTTTGTCTTCGAGTGCAACGAGTGCTCGGTGGGAAAACGCTGGTTTAGACGATTCAAACGTCACAGTAGCTTGTGGAGCTTCATTCCTCTGCTCCAAGATCCACACACCTGGTGACAAGGTGAGACATGTCAATAAATCAATGGTGCATTATGTACTGAACTACACACATGTAAACACTATATGAATTAATTGTGCATACGTGCAGTGTGCGCATGTTTTTGTGTGGGTGCGGACCTACTTTTTCAGATTGTGATAATAAATGTTGCAATGACATGAGGGAAGACGGTGCAGCTCATCTTAACAGGAAGAAGTCAGATGACTAAAGCTTTGTGTGAATGGATAATTAAAAGGATGCAGTCTGTTCCTAATTTTCATTTATTAATTAATATAATGGTCTTAAAACTATGCGAACTATGTTGAAGGTATACTGCCGGCCAAATTGTGTTTAATAAGCATGTACATGTTCAACTTTCGCAAGTTGGAATGTAAGCCCTGGAGCACGATCAGTGACTTGATCACACAGTAAACAAAACATCTAGCATCTAGTTTCAAAACAAGCTATTGGCAATAAGGCCGAGTCGGGCTGAGTTATCTGCAATACATTTTGATGTTCAGCAATGTCCCATTTTCCCTTGTTCAGCAGACTTCCTGTTACAAATTACTACGCCAGCTAATTCTGGGTAGAGGAACTGACTGGCTCCCTCTAAGATGGGACGTTTGTATCAAGAAGGATGTAAAAAAGGTGAAACTTTCACCCTGGAAGAGGATGAAAAGTGGAGGGAAGAGGGTGCTGGTAGGACAAATGTTGAATAAAAACAAACTCAATGGAGTTACCTGTATTTACATACATTAAAAAAACCCAAGGATACATCCAATCATACAGTAACACATTTACAACCATATGTGCGATTGAAAGCCATACCTTTGAGACCACGGAAATCTGGGATGCCCGCTGCAGTACCAGCTCCAGTGATTACCACTAGGTGGTGTGACTGTTGAATCCACTGTGACAGCTGAGTCAATTTCTCGGCAAGCACTGTGGATGTATCAAATGTCTCGTTCATACCACATTTGCCTTTGTGCTCAAAAGGCGACAAACCAGAGGCGTAGTTAACCGACGTCGTGTCTAGATTTCTAAAGGAAAACTGCAATTAATGCATTAAATACCACTTTAGATTATATGATAAATCTGATTTAGTTGTTTGCAATGGACAGTACTTACTACTATATTAAAATTATTATTTATTTTTATATTTTTATGGATGATAGCAATCATGCTGCAATTGACCGATTTATTATCTCATGACAATATGAAGATATTATAATATACATGTAACAATAAATAATTAATTTGCTCCGATGTTAATCTGAATAGGTGACACAACATTTGTATTTGGAGCGGCAGAACGTACGCGTCTACGCCTTTCGCTTGCCATCTTTTGTAAATTCCTCAATTTATCGCCCACCAACTTCAAATGGGCTCAATTTTTGCACAACACCGTCTTGATATGTGCAACATCAAAGATGCGCATCTTATAGCTGGCTTTACGCCTACGCTAGTGTGGATTTGATCATACCTAAAGCTCCATCAAATTACGTTAAAATAAGACAAACGGGGTCAGCACACTGTTAGTTTTCTCATTGGCGACCATGTTAACGTTTTGTGTGATTATAAGAAAACGTGACCTAGAAAATGTATTAAACTTCTCACCTGCCGTTATCATTATCTCATTGACATGCTGGTCGAGTTTAGTCAAAATGTAATATTTCTAATATAGTTTAAGTTAGGGAATAAAAAAATAATGGTCTTCTTGAGTAAACAATGTGTTTCTTGATATAAAAATAAATAATACACAAGTTATTATTGTTAGTATACATACTTGAATCATGTGAACTTTGTTTATTACCCTCAATATGAACAAAAACCCAACATTACCCAGCTAAATGGAGATCTACACACCATAAATTGAGTTCATCTTGGAACCAATGGGCATCCAGTTTTCACCAGGTCAGATATCCACAGCTAGATGAGCATGTCGATAAATCTTTAAATAATTTACTACGAAAACCTAGCGTTTCTTTACCATGCGCTTTTGACATTTTCGTTATAACATACTGGCATCTAAAATATAAGGCAACAATGATGTATTTTGAACAAAGATATCATTAAACCACACATGGTTCATGCAACTCTACAAAACTACAAAAGCAGGCATGGAACATGTGAAATGTTGCACATTCTAATGAAATACATCACAAGATTTCTTTTCCCCAACAAATCTGTTTCTGTGTGGAAAAATATTCAATAAGTATTTGGCATATTTGGAATTTGCGTTCAATAAATACTTTGTATCAGACCATCACTTCTGTTGGCATGATCTAGTGGTATGATTGCATATCATTTTCTTATCTCTCCATCGTATTAACATTGATTTGTGAATCTGACCTTCAACATTCAAGGACAACATTTTACTGCTAGAAAATGTGTACAAATAAAGTAAAATTACAAAGAATTCATATCTACAGGCTAATGGTACAATTCATTAAGACATTAGTTAACCTCCTGTTTCGTATAGACCTAATCTACACATTTCATAGCACTGTAGCTACACACAAGTTTACAGTATCTAGATTTTGTTGGCAACACTAAAAATACATCATTTGTTTTCCTTTGGTTGACTTGTCTCCGCTGTCTAAGTCAATATCTACTCTTCAGCATTACCTATCACTGCATCAGGCCCAGCAGAACCAACCAATCAATACTCCAACATCTCCCCTCCTGCTCCATAGACATCCACCTACATGACATTTTATACGCCACTTCTCACAATTTCCGATACTTAACAATTTCATCAGTCATATAATATATATTTTTATCATAGACATTTTCCAGCCAGATGACAACAAAACTGTGCTTTTGTTTGAAATATCAACCAACTGAATAAACTTTCTTCTTCTTCGTGTTGTTATTCTGTTAATAAGTTTCAAATCAAGTATCAACCAGCCGAGATATCTAATTTTAATTGGTTACATTTCTGTTAATAAAACTAATAAAGCTGACAAAGTAATACATTTTGTTTACGATAAAACTGTCTGCCACACTGGCCATAAAACATAATGAAACAAGAACAATTTAGAGATATATACAATGTGGGAGTTTGAGTTTGTTGGTTCTGCCAGTCCAAAGATACACTGTAGCAACTGGAAGGCCGCAGCAATATTTTATTGAGATTCTGGTCACAAAAGTGTTTCTTTATGGCAAAAACATAAGGCAAAGTTTGTAAAGTGACAACTGTATATGAGAATGTTTGATTTATGAGATGTCATGCAGCAGTAGCAATGTAATTTACGTATATATAACCATTAACAACATTGTTGGCAAAGCAAAGCTTGACGGAGGTCACATGCAACATTCAGTTGTGATGTAAGCAAAACCACGAAGTAGTGGAGACATCAATTATTACACAAACTAACAAAAATACTGGTCTCATCTCTATTGCTTCACCGATTTTCTTTCGCCAGAAGTTGTTTTCTCTGGTGAGCACTGTTGCATCTTTGGCCATGAGAGGCGATCAGCCAGCAACAGAGACACCGGGTACAACCTTTCTGCAATCTTCTTGGACCTGCTGTCATGTGACGACCACCAACGAAGTCACATGACGACCAAAAGTTAGCAGTCCAACGCTGACGAGGCAGTCGTGAGGACACCGAAAGCTCCATAAGAGACATTAAGGATTCGGAAAGGTAACTCTATACTTCCAATAATAAACATAACTGAATCCGGTAACATCAAGGTAAAGTTCTTATATAGTGCAGTATCCAGACCTCAGGACTGCTCAAAGCATTTTACACTTCACTCCCCGGGCAAATATGTTCAATCAAACACTATCTCGACTTCTCTGGGAAGCATTCTGCCACGCAGCTATTAATTATGCGCAAATACTATCTGTACACAAATATCCACCACTGTCTATAGCCAGGTACTCATTCATTCAACGAAGTGAACTAGTGCAACGCAGATTGAATGAACTTGTCCAAGGTTTGAGAAGGCAGGATAGGATTCAAACCTGGTTTCTTTCAAATGAGAGTCCGATGCTCTTGCCACTGTGCTCCATTAAGTTTTGATATGTGGCAGTATAATCGTCAAAAAGTTTTGCAAAAATAAGTTTGACCAGTGAGTGGTGCCACCTATTGTTCAAGCACATTTGAACCAATAAAACACATCAAATTTTTTTTAACATTTCTAAGACCACCCCTTTGTTAAATCAGTTGCTTTTTTTGTCCCCACCGTCTGTGCTGTTCTTTTGACACTGCTTGCATGCAGCGTTCTAAATGGAGCCTTTCTGTGTAAAGTTGTATCATATTTAGTCTACGCTCATAATGGGATGGAAATGTAATAAATGCAACAATGACTCTATTAAGCAACTATTAATATGCTAACTTTGGATCTTTGTAAGTGCATCGCCTCTTTCAGTGTTCGTTGGCTTCCTCAGACCACTGGCCTCTTTCTGTATTCATTGGCTTCCTCAGACCACTGGCCTCTTTCTGTGTTCATTGGCTTCCTCAGACCACTGGCCTCTTTCTGTGTTCATTGGCTTCCTCAGACCACTGGCCTCTGATCTAACAATCGGTGATGTATTTCAGAAAACACAACAACAAACACAACTTCTCTCCTACCTGGCAGAATTGAGTGATGATCAGTGTACCAGATGGCGCCAATAAAAATGGTTGATTTGTTATTCCATAGGTGGGTGGAAGCTAGCTAGTAATTGATTCTTTAATAGTGAATATGATCTTAGAGTGGGCGGATCAAGTTTAATAACCCACTAATTTGCTGTGTGTCACAAAGTGGTTTGTATAGAATTTAATCAGGCTTTAGAACAGTGGTTTTGTGTAAAAAGTATGGTTGGTGGGATGGTGCTGCCATCTCTGGTATGTATTGTCGCAGAGGTATATGCTGGTGCCCTCTGGCGATTAAAGCGTGTAACGTTTTAACTGCCGACGAGTCAGATTTAATTAATTTAATTTGTAGCATACACCACTAATTCTACGGTTAGGTATACCAAATTTGGTACCAGTAGAAATTATTTAACATGACTGGTAATATGGTGACCTTGCAAACTACTTATGTTGTGGTTATAAGAAGATTAAATTATGAACTTATAAAAGTTGTTTACAGAAATGTAGGTGTGAAAAACACTGGGGTCACACCTAGCTTATGAATAGAGTGCGTTTTTTATTAAAATTATGGATTAATTCATGAGAGTTGGAATGTACGATGAACATTGTGGTATCCGGCTCGATACAGGGAATCCAGTGATATTAATTATGTAAGTAATTCACGTAAGTTAAAGATTGAATGAGCACTTATATAGCCAAACGTTTAGCTCGCAAAATCAATTTTAAACTCAGCAAGTTGAATGGATTGCTTCGAAGTGTGAATGGTTTCGGGAGCCAGTTTTTGAAGCGACTTTAATTTGTATTAAGTGTTGTAATTGGTCAGACTAACTTCCAGCCATCAAGCTATATAAGGGCAGGACGGCCATTCGAGGCCAGACGAACAAATTTGCAGAAGAAAGTGTTGCACTCTCGTCTCCAGGAATTGGGCTGAAACGTGTGTCCACCCAACACCTGTAGTAAATACTTCTACGATTTCAATAGTACTGATTAGTTGTGAGACGCTGCACCTCTCACGCGTTGAAGAAGACTGAGCGATAACCGACTGCAGTTCCGTTTTCACGTGATCTTCGAATGCGAGGCCACCACCGTTTCGTCTGCTAGCTGTCGTAACACAGACTCCGTGACAGACCTTCTCGACATCGCCGATGTCGTGACATCGTTTCCGTGTTGTCGCCTGGTGATTCGTGTGGGATCGACAAGGCAAATCTACCGTCTACTTGATCGCCCGAGTCGCCTGCTTTCATCTACGTAAATTCGTTCGCCGAACGCCGATCGACTTTCGACTTCGTCCTGACATCTCGCCGAACGCGACCGATGCGAACGTTGACATTCACACATCACGAGACATTCATTGGTTACAGTTCATAGACTTTACAACGGTGTATACCCGTCTTCATGTAAGTGACCAGCTATTTAAATTGTCTCCCATGTAATTTCGTATTTGGAAGCATACTCGTCGAGTACAATGTATGGTGTTATAAATATAATGTCATAGCAGAGTAACGGTTGGCCAACTATCACTGAACCGCATATGTTTATGTTGTATTAAATGGGAACGCCAGTTGGCTTCTCGTACATACATATCTGATGTCACGTTATGTATCTCGTTCACTCCGAATCCTAGTGCACCTGAACCTATAACTTGCTATGTCAAATCGGGTACCGCCAATTTATTAATACTTACACTCGCTTTGTGACACTGTGGTTCCATCTGTAGTGGTGCAATTGGTTTCTTTTAAGAAAATGTTATCCCGACGTTTTCCTAAACACGCCACAGATTATGCAACAGAATCACACAATAGACCTGTAGGGGACCAAATTTGTAGACAGGGGTTGGACAGGAGAACAGTAGGCATCAAAGAAACAATCTGGTTAAGAAAAATCAAAGACAACATGAGTCTACCATGATCTTCTGCAGAGCATTTCAAACATCACAAAGTGTACAGTAAATTGACAAACTAAAAAAGTAAAACTATAACTACCAGGTAATTATAAGGCCACTGCTAGTGAATACTTTACAAATCTACAAATGCCATACCTGCGTAAGCTGTGTGGAACTCCTGGTCTGGTGGCACCACCTGGTGGAGAAGTGTCTCGATAGAACTGAGCGATGCGACGGTCACCAGCAGCCAACAGTTCACTGGATACAAACAAGTATCTCAAGTCAGTCATTCAACAGGTGTTTCACTTAGGGATCATCTCAGAATGTTGATGTCCGATATCAGACAAAATTATTTTCATCTGGCCTCAGCCCCCCCACCCCGTCCTCAGACGACAGTTTGTAAACACCGATATGATGATTGATGACATCAATATATTAAGAGTATCAGTCTCAAACGTAAAATATTGATGTCCAATGTTAGATGAAACTGCCCTTGAACTTCCCTCCCCTAAACGAAAGTAATTTTGTCTGATATCGGCCATCAACGTTCTGAGATAATCCCTTATGAGGTCATACTATAAACATTTGTCTATGATAATATGAGTGGTTTATTTGAAAAGATTCCCTTTATTAAAGATAGCGAGTCCATGTCAATTTATACATTTAACCCTTGCGTGGGATCTTTTTTGTGGTCAATGTAGCAATTAATCATAAAATGATATATGAATTGTTCAAACACCTGTCATTATTTCAGTAAAAAGCAGTGGGTTTTCAAGTTCAATCTATCAATTAAATTGATTTATATAATTATAAATCCATTACACATATGCATAAATGCACATATATACGCAGTTTTTGAGCACCTGAGTGCTTACCAGTGTAGCTTACTAAATGTTGCAAATAAATAAGGGATATACATAGTAAAGTGTCAGTTTTGTAAGAATTCAAACCTAGAATGTCCTGGATGACATCAATGGTCCATCAGACGGGATAACTTGATCATTTGTATGGTGATCATTTTCACGGTTAGGTAAGAAACCAAGTGAATTTTGCGTGCATCATGGCGCTACCTACACAGATGCAAGAGACGGTTCCAAGAAGTATTTAAATGAGCCATTTTTGTGAGACTTACCAATATACATGTTGCTGTGTGTGTTCAGCACGTGTAATACTCCTCCAGATTCACCCTCTACAAAGTTTCACTCGTTGATCTCAAGACTTCCTTTCCTCCAAGTCCTGAAGTCAACAACATCATCCATATTCATCTACTAATCGAGGCTATATTTGGCGGAGATAGATCGTAGAAATTGGTGGTGCAGAAAAGTTGATAAACAAGTGGAATTACTGATTGATAAGTATTATTCTTGCCTTAATATCATTCATAAAGTTGCAATAAACATATATTGAGTAGCAGTTGTGCTTAAAGTTAGTTAGTTATAGTATTTTAGAATACCTTAGTATAGTGAGTGATAATAGGGTAACTCACTTAGGCTTCGATAATTTGTAAACAAGATTTAACAAACCTGATTATGTGGTAGAATATATAGGAGATAAAGTAACAACCATCAAACTACTTACATAAGATAATATCTGTGTAAGCCAGTACTTGCTAGATATTTTGATTAGGTAGCATTGTTGTTAAAATTAAGCAAGGGCGATAGTCGGGCGGCGTAACCTAAATAAATAAAGCAGCCTAACGTAACGTAATTGATTGTATTTAAATTAGGTCACTACCGGTAATGTTAGCGTTCGTGTCAGGATAAATAGTTGGCTGTGTAATTGAAATTTGTAACCTAAAGTGTGCTGTAGTACACAGGAAACAGTCTTTATAAAGACTAAGTTAGTTAAGTTATTAAATAAATTCTGATCGGGATATGGCGCCTTGCAAGCGGCAAGTCAAGGCAAAGCGACACTTGGTGTGCGATCACTGCCACAGCTGGGTAGATTTTGCATTGTCCGGCTGTGGGAAGTCATGGGCAGAAACCATGGAGGAAGGATTCACCTTTCAGTGCATTGGGTGTTGGAAGGTGGAGTGTCTGCAGAAGGAGATAGTTAGGTTGACAGATATTGTGAAGGGAATGGAGATGGGAATTAGCAAGGAGGCAGGTCGAATGGAGAGAGACGACAGGGAGAGAGGTGAGAATACTGCAAGACTGAAGGAGAATAGCAGTGGCAAGAAAACTGAGGAAAGGAGATTGAGAGGAGGGAAGGTGATTGGAGGGGAAGAAATTGGAAAATCGACAACAGAAAACGTGACAAGCGTGAAGGTGACAGGGAAGAAAGTGACCGTAGAGAAGGAGGGAGGGAAGATGGGAAGGGAGAGGAGAGAGGAAAACGAGATGGGACGAACGAAGAAGGGACGAAAGGAAGTGAGAGAAAATGTGATAGAAGAGAAGTCGATAAAAGGGAAGGTGACAAGAGAAAAAGCGACAGGAAAGAATGGATCGGAAGAGAATGTGACAGGAGAGAAGACGACAGGGGGGAAAGACAACAAGCAGACAGATGCAAACCGAAGAAGGAGCTATTCTAAGGCAGTGATAGAGGGGGCAATGAGGAAAGAGAGGGTGTTTATGGGCGACTCCATTATGAGAAAGACGGACAAGGCACTGAGCGAGGGGAAGGACATCGTTGTTTGTTTACCGGGGGCTAGGATTGAACATGTAACTGACAGGGTAGAGAAGGTATTGGGACATGGCAAGGGGGGGTCTATACTGGTACATGTAGGAACAAATAATGCAGACAGGGAGGGAACAACTGCGATAGTACAGAAGTATAGACAGTTAGTGAGGAAGCTACAGAAGACGAGAGTTGAACAGGTTATTCTGTCAGGAATTTTGCCAGTAATGGGAGGAAGGGGGGCAACGTATAGAAACTGTAAAAGGATGGCGATCAACGCACTAGTTGAGCAGATGTGTGACGAAGAGGGGGTGGGATTCACAGATTTATGGGGATACTTTGTTGGGAGGGAAGATATGTACATGAGAGATGGCCTCCATCTTAGTGGAAAGGGGGCAGCAGTTTTCTCAGAGAACCTGCTGCGATCTGTTGACAGTGGGACAGGTTGTATCTATTTAAACTAGATTCGCAGGGGGGACTCACAGAAAAGCCTGAAAATGGAGGCATAGATAAAGACAGCACAAATAAATCAGCAAATAACAGTGTGGAAAACTCTTCTGAAGCTGGATATAAATGTGTTTGTTTAAATGCAAGGAGTATAGTAAACAAAAGAAATGAACTAAACATTATGGTAGAAGATATTGACCCTCATATAATAGGTATAACCGAATCCTGGACCACCACCGATATATCAGATGCTGAATTGGGACTGACAGGATATGTAATGTTTAAAAAAGATAGAATAGGAAGAAAGGGAGGTGGAGTTATTTTATATATTAAAGAATCTATTCAGGCTTATGAAATAAAATTAGAAAGAGAAGCAGATTGCGAAGAAGCTGTTTGGTGTAACATAGTTACAGGAAACTCAACGTTAACAGTTGGGTTAGTTTATCGAAGTCCAAACATAAGCATAGAAGAGAATGAAAAAATACAAAACGCTATAAGGGAAGTAAGCAAACGGGACTGTATTATTATGGGGGATTTTAACCATGGGCATATACAATGGAAATCTCTACAGAGTATGGGGAGTGAGGACCACAAGTTTTTAGTTTTAGTTCAAGATACATTCCTTTCTCAACATGTGCTAGAACCAACCAGGGGTGAGAATGTGTTAGACATAGTTTTGTCCTCACAGAATGAATTAGTTGACAATGTCAAGATATGTGAGCCACTGGGGAGTAGCGATCACAACCAGATACATTTTACCATCAAAGTAAAATCAGAAAGGAATAGTAAAAAGCAGTATAGGAGAAATTTCCACAAAGGAAGGTATAAGGACATGAGGAAATATTTAGCAAAGATAGACTGGAATAACACACTGAAAAATAAGACGGCAACAGAATGCTGGAATGTATTAAAGAGTGAAATTAAGCGTATAGTCGATAAATTTGTACCCTTCAAAAAACAAGGAAAACGGTCCAAAAAGAAACACTTATCGAAAGAAGCCATTAGAAAAATTTAGTACAAACAAATGATGTGGAAGTCATATAGATGTACTAGAAATGATGAAGACTACAACAGTTATAAAGAAGCACTTAACCAAGCTACAGCTGAAATTAGAAATTCAAAGAGAAGCTATGAACAACAATAAGCTAGTAATATAAAACATGACAGCAAGAGTTTGTATGCGTATGTTCGAAGCAAACAGAAAGTTCAAGATAAAGTCGGTCCTCTAGAAGATAGTGCTGCAAATATAATATCAGAGGGACTCTTAATGGCAGAAGACCTGAATGAGTACTTTAGTTCAGTGTTTACCAGGGAAGATATTAGTTCACTGCCAGTACCAGAGGCTAAGTTCAAGGGGGCAGATTCAGACTATTTAGGACAATTAATTGTAACCCCGGAAATGGTAGGTAAGAAAATAAGGGCTATGAAGGATAATAAATCACCTGGAGTGGATGGTATTCCACCCAAACTACTATTGGAAATTGTAGAACAAATTAGCATACCGCTTGCAACAGTTTTCAATTTGTCATTAGAAGAGGGAGTGGTTCCTTTAGAATGGAAAGAAGCAAACATTATACCGTTATTCAAAAAAGGTTCGAGAAACAAGTCGGAGAACTATAGACCAGTGAGTTTAACATCAATGATTTGTAAATTGTTAGAAAGACTAATTAAAGATCACATGGTGGATTTTCTTGTTAAACAAAACTTGATAAACCCATCTCAACATGGTTTTTTTAAAGCGAGGTCATGCTTAACAAATATGTTATGTTTTTTGGAAGACATCACTAAGTGGGTAGATGAGGGATCACCAGTAGATATCGTCTACTTAGATTTTCAAAAAGCTTTCGACAAAGTACCACATCAAAGATTACTGCTTAAACTAAAGGCCCATGGCATAGGAAATGGTATAATAAACTGGATAGAACAATGGCTGATTGACAGAAGACAACGTGTAGTAGTTGATGGGGAGGCTTCAAACTGGAAATCGGTATTGAGTGGGGTACCACAGGGATCAGTATTAGGTCCTATATTATTCTTAATATATATCAACGATTTGGATGATGAAATAACAAGCAAGGTGTTGAAATTTGCAGATGATACAAAAGTGTTTAGAAGGATTAAAAGTGATGGAGATAGACAGCATTTACAAGATGATCTTGACAGGTTGATCAAATGGTCTGAAAAGTGGCAAATGTTGTTCAATTTTGGGAAATGTAAATGTCTTCACATAGGACATGGGAACGAATATGTAGAATATATAATGGGGGAACTGTACTAAATACTACTGTAAACGAAAAAGACAATTAGTGCTGACATGAAGGTTTCAGAGCAGTATGGAATTGCAGCTTCATAAGGAAATCAAATCCTTGGATTGATTAGGTGAAATATAGCATATAAAGAAAAAGAACTAATAATACCGCTGTACAAAACAATAGTTAGGCCTCATTTAAAATATTGTATACAAGCGTGGAGGCCATACCGCAAGAAGGACATAGATATGCTAGAAAGAGTACAGAGGAGAGCGACTAAAATTATACCAAAACTGAGGGATCTTAGTTATGAAAAACGCCTAAAAGAATGTGGTTTAACAACACTAGAGACCAGGAGATTGAGAGGAGATCAGATAGAAGTGTTTAAAATATTGAATGGTTATGAAAATATTGATAGAAATATGTTTTTTTCAATTAAGAAAGATAGAAAGACTAGAGGACATGAAATTACATTAGTAAAGGAACAGTGTAGATTAGACGTAAGAAAGTTTTCATTTTCACAAAGGATGTGAATGTATGGAACAGATTATCTGATGATTGTGTGGGTGCTAGTAGTGTGAATATGTTTAAAAATAAAATCGACCCATACCTCAGAAGGGCTGGATATATGTAGATAAAAGGGTTGGACTCTTGATAAGCCATAGGGCTTCCTTGTCCACCTGCCATCTAGAGTTAATTCTCTGGATGGCAATCTTGTTAAATCTACTGCCGAATCGGGTTAACTGCTTGCTCTTTGATGTTCAACTTTACCATGTTCAGCACAGCAGACTTCCAGTTACAAATTACTACGCCCATTAAATCCGGGTAGATGAACAGACTACGTCCCTCTAAAGGTCAAAGGAACCATTATTATAACATTCTAAGGGATCATCTCAGAACGTTGATGTCCGATATCGGATGATATTTCTTTTATCTGGTCTCAGCCCCCCCCCACCACCCCACCTCCCCCTCCTTAGACGAAAGTTTATAAATATTTATATGATGATACCAATATATAACATTACATCAGAAACATAAGATATTGATGACCAACACCAGACAAAAACTGCCTCTGATCCCCCCAAACAAAAGTAATTCCATCTGATATTGAACACCGATGTTCTGAGATGATCCCTAAGTACATGCAACAATGTTGGACAGAAATGTACCATGATAAATAAAACTTTAACTAGGTACTAGCTGCTAATGTTGCAAAATCGATAGAACTAATATTTACCACTATGCACTCATCAAAGATGGACATAACTATGAAACTAGCAAACACTGGCTGGATTTGGAAATGTCCGGAAATCTCACAAACTGGTTGTTTGAGCTACATACACTTAAGAATCCTTTTATAAGGTATGAAAACTGCACATTGCATCATTGCGGAAACACTGTTCAAATTGATTTAATGTTTGATAAATTTCATGCATGAGTAATTCAGAAAATCAGTTTGAAAATTGGCAGAAGTTCAAAACTGTATTGCTTTTATGTAATTTATTATTATTACACAATCTCAGAAATTGTGTTGTGTTTGGCAAACTATATTTGATGAGAGCCTGTATTTTTCACAAACTGAAAGTTGTTGAATGAATCCTTGTTGAATGGCGTCTGTGTGACAGCGCTGGGATCACAATCCCGACAGAAGAGACGCCTTCCATGTTGATAGCCGGGACTAGATATGACGACCTACCGATTGTTCATATCAAGTCATCACTGAACAATACCATCATGATTGCGACAGACTACACGGGTAATTATCCTCTCACATCAGAACAGTTGCTCTCATCCCCCTAACAGAACATTTGTTGTCAGCATGAATCTATTGGAGCATCAACTAAATCAAACACCTTTTACCTCGTGTCTGTACCAGGGTAAGTAAAAAGTCAATTACAGACACATGCTTGTCCACGCACCACAGTGTAACATGCACATGCACACACACACACACACACATACACACGAGTGCGAGCGCTCCACTCCCGAAACACACGCCCCCCGCACGCATGCACACATATACGCCCACACACACACACACACACACACACACACACACACACACACACACACACACACACACACACACACACACACACACACACACACAGGGACAACTTGTGAATCAAAAAATGTGTAACCCATCGTGGATTGTCCAGCTGGTGGTGTATTTGAAACCTTAGCAAAAACTAGTAAACATTATGCATGTAGCATTGGTTCAATTTGCGTTAATGTATTACACTCACTACTAGGTGGCGCCACTGCTGCACTTTATTTTCCCCACTATACATGGTAATGACTACCCCTAGTGACAGTGACAGCTTTTTTTCAGATAAAATATAGTTTGAATAAAAACTGCAATTTAATAAAGTATAGAATTTTAATTAAAAAGTGTTAATAATCGAACACAAACTATATATCATTTTATTTACTGAGTTAAGATATTATTTGTTTGTCTTGCAGGTAAAACAAAAATCACGTGAGCATCCTGCATAAGTACATTACATGTAGTCTGATGTAAGAAGGTAATTTCTCTGTTACCCAGTTAGGATGTTTTACATAACTTGCAACAATCACAGAATCACATACAGCTTTCCGAAAAACTACTCAAATTGACATCATAGCAGTCATAGCATCATATGAATACTTAGGGAAATTGTCGTCTGTGTAAGTAGGGGCACCTGGAGGATGGGCATTTTGTTAATTTTTATAATGACTCCAACACTGCCTGTGTGTAATATATATTTTCCAGAAGGTTGATCAACATTCTCTCTTTCAAGTCTTTAGGCATGCGTAAATGTTGAAAGTTGTGACCTATGTAAGCACTTCACCACTTCTGTTGGATTCTAGGGAACAGACGGCTTCCGAAATGTCAAGAAGAGGACCACAATGGC
Organism: Paraescarpia echinospica; assembly: GCA_020002185.1. Lineage (NCBI taxonomy): Eukaryota > Metazoa > Annelida > Polychaeta > Sabellida > Siboglinidae > Paraescarpia > Paraescarpia echinospica. The sequence continues at coordinate 17,177,102 of CM034541.1, forward strand.
TGCACAAGCGACCGGAATAACAATTGGGAATGTAAAATGAATGCATCTGTTATGTTAGCATGTCGGATATGTCGTTATGCAATGGAGACTTGCCGTAACCTAATTGATTGATCCAGTACGCCGTTTGTCAATGTAGCAATCAAAATTATGCACATGACATCCGTCAAGCTTTGTCTTTGTCAACAATGTTATAGCAGTAATTATATTACTAGGTCAGCATGACATCTGCTAGATTAAACATTCCCACAAATGGTTTCACTTACGTTTTTGTCATAAAGAAATGTTTGGAGCCTGGATTAAAAAATATATATGACAAAGTTGAGACGCTCCTCATGTTTGGCACCATTTTTTTATGGCTTGACGGATATGTTAGCAGTAGGTCGTGTTGGATAGGTTAATTGTATCTCTGTGTAAAAAACAATAGTTAGGTCTCGTTTAGAGTACAGTATGCATAGTATCTACTAATTGTGTAACATTGTAAATGTTGGCAACATTAATATGATTAAAAACAAAGTTGACAAATATCTGAGGAATGGTTACACATAAAGACAAGTTTGAAACAGAGTATTATATTTTCAATTTGTTTTCATTCTAGAGAATCATGAAGAAAGGCATGCAGCATGTACGAGTGTGTGTGAAGTGGCTCGGGTGGGTCGTCTGGTTAGTATATTGCTCCACTCGGTTTCTGCTGTACGCAATCATAATGTGCAGTTTTCACCAACAGTTTTATAAATAATTCTGCAATGCATTGATATTATTAATCAGAACCACTTATTTTATCAATAGTAAGCAAACAAAGCATCAAATAAGTTTTTTTTAGTGAAATACTTACAATACTCGTAAGACGATTTCACCTCATTCGCCAAACAGATGCATTCGGTTTCTGCAGCATCGTATTAAAAAATCATCACTGTATGACAAGACGCAATGCATTAACTGCACAACCACCATGGGCTGTTCAATCATTTTCTTGTGGTGGTTAGTGTGAAAATTTGCTTACAATTTCGTTTTATAAATTGAATTATTACAGATGTTTACATCGTTGTCACTGATATGTCACGTGGTCTGCGTTCACTATCAAAATATGCCTCAAAAACCTGTTTGCCGCGTTTTAATTTGAGAAAAAAATTAGTTTGTTGTAAGTTTACAGACATCCTTTGTTCCCAATGACCAATGTATCATGCCTATGTACATAATCATTGTACATTAATGTATGCATAAACTGCCCTTTGTACCCATTAGAAGTGCCCTTTTAGGACATTGGCCCCCAGTGAAAATTCAGTAAAAACGCCCCAAGTCTACATGCTAATACAGTAAGTCTAAATGCTAGTACAGTGTGTCTACGCGCTAGTACGGTGAGTATACGTGCTAGTACAGTGAGTCTACAATGCTAGTACAGTGAGTCTAAGTGCTAATACAGTGTGTCTACATGCTAGTACAGTGAGTCTACATGCTAGTACAGTGAGTCTACGTGCTAGTACAGTTAACTTTGATACATCTTTGTGGTTTTATAATGTTCCTGGTTAGCTTATTTACTTTTACATGTATCTTATTTGGCTCGTTAGGACACTGCAATGTGTAGAAATAATATCAGTTATTCTACTGATATCTTATTTTAATCAGTATATCACTATAGTGCGTAGAAATAATATCAATTATTTCACTCTGAGTTGCTTTGAAATAAAAAAATTATTATTTTGTATTTTAGGTGGCCATCAAGGGTCACCAGATGACTGGAGTGACGATAGTGTCTCTCACTGATCGCACATTTGTGTCCCACAATGGACCCAAGCCCTGCAAGGCCCGGCGAGTGTGACCACTGGCCATCTGTTGGGGTCAAGGACATTAGGGTCAAGGACAAGTACAATAGGGTCATGGACAAGTACAACCGCAAGTGCAAAAGTACATTAGGTCAAGTACAAATGTCTTGAACAATTTGAAAAGCAAGTACTTTCAAACATAAACTTGTCAAGAACACCAGATACAACAGGTACAATATCGGTATTTTTGAAAAATTAATTTATTAGATACTATTACAAGTATGTTAGGTCACGTACAAGTCCAAGTACATTTCAGTTGGAATAATCAACAACAATACTATTATACAGGTACCAATTGTTACTTTTATGAAAATGTATAATAGTAATTGTAGACAATATAGCGTTTTGTACTTGAAATGTACTCGATGTTTTGTAAAGTACAATTGAACAGGTACTTGTCATTTCAAAAATACAAGTACTGAAGAAAAATGTACTAAAGTCCAGGTATTTTATGTCAGCCCTGTCACCTGTACATTTCCCGTGGACAACAAGAGCTCCGTATATATGACACAACCTGTCTGGTCTTTACGACTTGCAGCAGCATCTATAGTCATCCGTTTGGAGAATGATCAGTGTAGCAAGAACAATAAATTGGTGTAATACCATACTGGACATTTGCTATGTATATTTCAGTAACTGGAATGAAGAAAGCAAACAGGAACGTTCTGTTTATCTTTTATGTTGTTTTGCTTGACCAGGCATACAAAAATAGCTTGTCTAAAAATAATGAAATTTGTTGTATAGATACATAAGTTATGTATTTAAATCTAACATTTAAAACAGAACAGTGAAATAATAATATTATGACACATCAATTATTCATTTGCTACAAACTGAATACTTTCTGTGAAGAAACAACAGCTGATTCGTGGTATACCCAGTGTAACATTTGAAATGATATCCGACGTCATCCAATGTCCCTGTTTACGGGGCTAAACAACGATATAAGCACCGAAGTTTAATATGTATGCATGCGGCTTCGCGATTGGGCTTCTCCGTGATTGGGTCAAAGTATCGACACCCCTTCCAACAGCGCTTGAACTGCTGGTGGCACGCTTTCAGACAGCCAGGATAGTTATCCTTTTGTTGCGCCAGCACGAAGACCGCCAACGTCAAAATGACCATCTACAAAATGACAACGATAGCATAGACCGGTGTATAAAATATGTCGCGCCTAGGGGGTGCAGGGGCAATGAGCAAGTGTGACCAAGCGTTGCGTGATGGTAGGGGGGTCTTTGGATAAGCGTTACGTAAAGATTTTTAAAATGTCTCGTTGAGCTGTCGATATTAGTATAAATTGTTCATCCAGTTGTGGGGAGGTTTCAACAACAATCCAACGAAGAACTGGCGTTGTACTGTTGTTTTTGTATTCCTTCTACTCTTATAGAAAACCGAAGTGTGACGTCACGCTGTAGCGCTGGTTCCAACACATGTCTCCCGTCGTATCTGTTAGCATGGTGTTTTGTTTCAAACTGTAATCATTTTTCTGAAAGTCATACGTGTAGTTTTTGTATGGTTCCCATAAGTTGAAAGTGAGAAGCATTTATGGGTGAAACGAATTAGGTATTTTATGTATTCTGGAACGTAAAAACGGTATTTTAACGTAAGCTACTTGATCGCAGTGACAACATCGATCGTGGTGCAACATATATGTTTTGTTGTGAATCACGCTATTTTTTTATCCCAAACTGCGGAAGGATAACCTATCAACATCGTACTATTATTGTACGAAATTGTTAAAATCGAAGAATTAGATAATGTCTTGAAATATGGAACAAAATCTGTTTCAGGCTGAGAAGGCAGAGAGCGGTATATTTAAGTTGGCGTTTCTGGTGAGCCTCAAGCGGAGGTGCAACTGGCTGGTTTACAGGTTTATCGTTTTCTAAAAGCTGCAAGAAGATTGCAACTATAGAACATAATCTGATATTTAAAAAAAATTATTTTGTTGAGAAAAAAAATTCATACTCCCTGGGACCACTTCCTGAAAATGTATGGGTATCCATGTTAGTTCACAATTAATAAAAAACATTTTATTGGGGGATTCACCCATTGAAAACAAACCGCTAGCATCGCTAACTTTCATTCGAATATGGCTAATTGCATCAGTAGGCTCCTATCGCTGCACTTGCTGCATACGTCTCAGACGAGCCCAAACCGCTTAAAAGGGGAGGAAATCATGTCGGATCTGATCATGTTAATAGTTTCACTTATTTTCCAAGCATTCTTCGAGGTGCGGTGCATGTTAGTATGGAGAAGAAACAATTCATAATAGCGCTAAGTTTGGAAATATGCTATGAAAACTACCAGACATTGGTCCAAATCCAAGACAATAACCAGTTTTCGTGGCAGCAACGCTCACAGTTCACAGACATTTGTGGAGTTAATTATTATATGTGATTAATGTTACTGTTAGTTAATTCCATAATGTCTTTATTAACTTTGTATAGTTACTAATTTTGCTAACAACATATTTACATTTTTTAAATGTGTTAATAGTCATGTTGTTGACATTCTACGTATGTGTCGGAACGTGATGAATATAATTATCATCAAACCCTCCAAATGCAGGCTCACCAAAAAATCCAACTGCATCCCTCTTGAGGCTCACTAAAATTCCCACATAAGTTTCTCCAAAACCCTTCGACTGCATCCTCCTTGACCTTGAGGGTGACCAAAAAACTCCAACTTATGTAATGACCTCTCCCTAACTTTTCAGCCTGAAACTTATTTTGTTCCTTTTTTCACGATATTATCAAATCCTTCTATATTTGCAATTTCGTACATGAATTAAATAGTATTAACAGGTTCTCCTTTCGCATTTTGTGTTGAAAACAGCGTGATGCACAACAAAAAACTGTATTGCACCGCGACCGACATTGTCAACGCGATAAAATAGCTTGCGTTACAAAGTTATTCTCTTGTTCCAGAATACATAAAATACCTGATTTGTTTCACCCATATATGCTTCTCGCTATCAACTTATGGGAACCATAAAGAACTACACAACTTTCAGAACATTGATTACAGTGTAGAACAAAACGTAACACCATGCTAACAGATACGACGTGAGACGTGTGTTGGAACCAGCTAGGCCAGTGAACCACTGACATTTAAAAACTAACAATTGATGTCAGCATTACGAAGCGTTACAAGGGGTGGGGGGTTCAGAAATGTCCACAAAATGCTTGACGTACTTTATGGATGGTCTCATATTCACATACAACTACAATACATAACGGTCACATGTGTGTCACAAGTTTTCATAGTTGGATATAAACACACGTTTCCACTTAATTTTCGAAACGTTCATTGCTTATACCAAGAAGTGCAAACGCAGTCATTACTCCGGCATTACAACATTTACAATCACCTGTGATGATGACGTTAGATGTGTTTGCTTCGTCTACTGTAGCAGTAACTTTGCCTAAATAATTGGAATAATTGTCAAGCTTATGTTTATATGGCATTTTAAACATTGTATACCTGCCAACTTTTGAATTTTAAAATCCACGACAATTCCGGGCTCACCAAAACCCTCCTACTGCACATTATAAAAGCCTACAATCGGGGATATTTCCTTCTTTTCCGGAAGGTCGGGAGTTTTAGAACAAATCCGGGAGACTCTCGGAAAATCCGTGAAGTTTGGCAAATGTAACAGCGGGGAAGAATTTGCTGAAGCTTGTTTGTATAATATTTAAACTACATGCATATGATATTTTCCCCGACCCCACGAAAAAGATCGGCCAACCAAGAGAAAGGCCCTACCCGTAATGTGTTCTGGCACTTATTATATTCGGCAATAAAATATTCGTGTATATTCTATAGAACTGGTTCGGTTGCATTACGACCCGGGCAGATCACGCTGTCATTAACTCACTCAAGAACGAAATTAATATAGGGTGCGCTGAGCCGGAGCTTTAGCGCCATTCCGTTACAGACCGTTGACAAATATTTGGTGGTGACGTTCACAATTTTTTTAAGCTCACTAAAATGTCCAACTGCACTCCTTCAGACTGACAAAAAATCTCCAAACGCACCAGCTGTAAGACTCCACAAAATCTCCAACTACAACATCCTTGCCAAAAATATTGGGGGCTACTCCTATCTCCATCCCTCACTAAAATATTGGGGAGCAGAGCCCCCCAACCCCCTTCCCCTCTTCCGGCGCCTATGCAACTACCCTTGGTATATTTGTTTGTTTCTGAAAACGCACTGGGGGGGGGCCTATTTTTGCATAACATGACATTTCAGGTGATGTATGATCTCACTGGTTTCTGGTTGACGTTTTTATTAGGTAAAACGAGGGTAATTGATAACAGGAAAGGTATGTTGAATCTGATTGATAGTGCTGTCAAGTCACATTCTAGGCACTGCTGGGCGTTTTCAAAAAGTAAGAGACATGTATTGATTATGAAAAAAATTAAATATACCTGATACGCTCACTGTTTTATGGACGCTAATAGTTACCAAATAACGACTTCTCCAAACATGTAACAATGCTTCCACGTGACGAACAACCAAATTACCAGCAACCAGTGGCGTATGACCGTAGGGGCAACTGGCGCACGTATCCCAGGACCACGTGTTCCCAAGGGTCCCATCCAATGTTACAGAAAAAAAAGTCTAGGATGGCGAAAACGTACGCTCTCCACAGCAGACCAATCATCGGACAAAAATAATATAGGCTTTAAGCGATTTCAACAATTAGGGTTGTGGCTATCAACTCTTTGACAAGCAGATGGAACACGTTCTTTGTTGATGTATCAACGAATCACGCACTTATCAATACCGGAGTACGCAGCGCTGCAGAGATGCAAATTGCCCGAGTTCATCGGCTAGTGTCCTCCAGGCCGTACTGGTAGCAACTTGTCTGAGTTCTTATAGAATTGAAATCTTCCAATCTCGAGCAGTCAACATTCTGCACTGTAGACACTGATACGGTCCGACATCGCACTTTTCACAGCGATTTTCCGCACGGGGATTTCCAAAAGTGCTTTAGCCAATAAAGGCGTCACGGGCGAAATTGAAAGAGGTAGATTACGACCAGCCTTATTTATCGATGATGACAATTTTGTAGGTGATTTTGAAACTCTCTCGGGCACTAAGAAAGATTGATTTTAGTTAGTTCCCGACCACAACGTTCAAAGAATTAAAGACCGTATTGATAATGTTTTATGTGGGATTTTGAAGCATTTTCGTGTCATATCGATACATTTTAAACACTTGTGCCTTGCCATCACACCGGTTTCTTGTTTCTTCACATTCTCTGTTAGTCGACGTGTTTCTTCTCGAAATTGTCGACACAGGTTTTACTGAGCACAAAGGAAATATCGGAGTATCCTTTTTGCTAATGTAGAAACGGCGTCTAAATGCCGTGTATCAGCTATATCAGCAATTGTGGTTCGCAGAGCTATTTCATGCGGCTCACGACTAAAACCGAGATTGTACACACTGGATGACGACAGTTGGTGCATCTTCCATGGGCGGAAACATTGATGTATCATTCACTCCACTGCATCATCCCTTAACAAAGTCTGTGTGGCAAGTAAATGAAAACGCTAAACATGAAGAACGTACGGGCTGGCACACGTTCTTCGAACAGGGGATGCAGATTTACCGGAATTCGCGGACCCCAACATTGATGTGACATGTTAGATTTGTGTAGACACCACGGCGCACCGCAGTTCGTCGAATGTTCAACGAGAACATATCATCAATGAGATTTTCCTGTTCATCTCCGCCGTCGATATCACACTGCTCCGGTAGAAGACACAACTGCGGAACGCCGCCAACAAGATTCACGTCTCAATACACAGGGGGAAAAAACCGAAAGCCCGAACACGTGCGTAATGTTCAGAGTGATGAGACGGGAGCTAGCAAACCGTTTTGGTGATCTCAGGACTTTCAGTAGCGAGTTGCTCTTATATTCCAACCCATTCAAGGCCGACGATGTGTCGTTAGCTATGCAGATGGAACTCATCGAACTGCCACGTATCTCTGCGACACTCAAAACGATCTCCAAGGAGTTCTATCGCATGCTGACTATTGTACGGGCCTATAGTTACCAACACCGTTGCTCGATTTCTGCCCTTGCCATGTTTGCCTCTTACGAATAGTCACGGATATTTAGGAGTTGTAGGCATACTTAATTTTACTGCGGTATGATACCATAACACTTAATATGCAATCAACTAAATTATTAGTAGGCCAAAGTCATGATTGTAAAATAGGTTTACATTTTTGTAATATGTACAACACTGACTTACTAATAATGTAATAATAATACATTTATTCGTACTAAAAAATGTACAATTCGACTAAATCAATGTATATTAGTTACTGTGTACATAAAACAGTAAGCAATGAGCGGAGCTCGTCAATGGCTAAAAAAGAAGAGCTACCCGCATTATCTATATTATGTAATACATCTTTTGCAAATGAGACTCTACATACTAGTTCATCATCCAGCCCCTCCTGGTAGTGGTCTTGAATCATACCATAAAACTGATTAGACTTCATTCGAAAGAATGTCATGGCATCAAGTTTGTATTTGGACATGATATAGTTAAAACCTTTAGACATGTATGACCAACTACCTTGAAGGGCTAGATGAGAGAGCATTTTCAAACTGGAGTTACTGCATTTCAAGCAACTCTGCATAAATCGTACCATTCGATTCATAATTTGAATTTGAATCGGTAAACAGTCTGCTAAATATTACAGGATATTACAATGCGTGCAAACTGGTAGATTAAACAGTTTTCTGATACCTTTGCGCCACATAGTATAAAACATATCAAGATGTTTGTTTTGTAAGTTCCACAGACATACACCATAAAAAGATGTACAGTACGACATGTATAATTGACGTTTTATGTTTATATTACAAAACCCCAAATTAGCAGATAATGCATTTACACGCCATATAAAATCATGATATATATCTTTTAGGTTCTCGCTACTAATGTTATGACTGTGAAGTATAGCGAACGCAAAGGTAAAGAAGGCCCTAATCGTGGCGTAATCAACAGGTTGTTCCCATACAGATATGTTGGCCGTCTGTTATGGCATGCAACAAAAATATGACAATATTCAATATTTAATTTGGCCCTGCTCTGGGCATTATTACCCATACTATTATTACCACACGCTAGCCAGGGCCGTAGCTTGTGTTTTTGGTGTGCATTGTTTAACCTAAGAACCTCCAGCACACCCCCAACCTACTGGCGTATATACACGCCTGCGCGTGCATGCGTTTGTGTGCGCGTGCGTGCGTGCATGCGTGTGTTAGTGTGCGGATACGTCCCTGTTCATAAATAAGACGTAGCCCATACATACCGCGCGTATTACAACTCCCATGCTGCTATCCTACAGTCTGATAAAAACACATGTGAATTCTTGTACGTTGAATCCGCAAAACACCTACACACCTGATGTGTGCTCGATTCTTTTTTGCTGTATCCACTTGAATGTTAACATGGTGGTGAAGTATCGTCGCGTCGTGGAGTGGAGCGTTCAGACATTCTGGCGTATATCTTGTTGACATATGGCCCCAAGTGTCAGCACAAAAGGCAAATTTGTTTAAGCGGGAATTGTGTGCGGGATGGATTGACCTAACAGATGTCATGCTGCCTAACAATGACAATCTTTACAGTAACATACCGTGCGTTGCATTACTAATGCCGTAATGCGGCATGACATCTGCTAAATAAAACTTTCCTGCAAGCAGTTCACATCTGAACAACTTTACGTTTGTTTCATGAAGAACAACGCCCAGAATTTCAATAAAATATACTATTCAATGTCAGGACCTCCATACGTTCGTCATTCATTTTTGATGGCTTTTTTGATGGAAGTTGTTGCAAGGCACATGCAGGATAGGTCAATTGTTGAACCCAACAAGTCCTGTTTAACTACATCATAATGCAAAGTGTGCGCATGACCTCCGTAAATCCCGTAGAAGTCGACACGTCACGACGCAACTCGTCTAAGACAACATTTTAGTATCTTCGACGTCAGCGATTATTTGTTGTGCGTGTATGCACCCCTTGCGACGTCTTGAGAGCAGTTTTATGTAGGCGCCAATAGAGTCTTTATAGCGTCGTAGTATATCAGACAAGGGTTTACCTGGATGTTTATGTACAAGGGTCCTCGAGACTCTCAGCCTTCTTTTGAGGGGGTCCCAAGCCTGTAGTGAGGGTCCCACATATTGCTCTTTTTAATTGTAAGTATTGTTTTCTAAATATCACAACTTATACCACCCATGTAAATAATAATAAGATAACTTCTATTGCGCCTAAATCCTTGGAAACCAAGCTCAGAGGCGCCTCAAAATCCACAAGTAGTTTCCCAGTTGTCAACAGGTGGGTCAAGGCGCTACGGAGCTATGGTGGATAAGCAAGGCTGTTATTATTATTATTAATTTGATACTAACAAGAACTTAACAAAATGTAGTGCGGAGCAGCACTGTAAATACTTCACACCCCCAATATAAGTACGCACAACCGCATTACACCCCAACAATACACACACACCCTATAAATACCCATGCAACACAATAGCCACCAGTCTGGACTACCGCCGCCGTGTTCGCTCGTCCACTGAGACCGGCAGTCCCGTCGGCCCCGAAGATCTGCGACTTCGTCGCCTTCGCAGGTCTACATATTGATTGTGCCTGCCCAAGTAAGTGCTGCGCACAATAAAAATAGCGTGCCTTGTTATATTATATATTGTTTTATTTGTTGATATTTTTTCTTGATAATCGATGTAGTTTTGGAAGTTAGAGCAGCCTTCCTCACTTATGAGAGGGCGTGTCTGCTAGATCCTTGGCTTGCGTGTAAATGTCATATTGGGAGATGTCAAAGCTGAGGATATCGAGGAAGCCACGAGTCACTGTGGAAGGCTCCTGAATTTATTTCGGTGGCGGGAAACCTGACCGTGGTGATGACAGTAGCATTGGAATAGCCAATAGGCAGTATATTGAACTGCGCATTACTTTGTGGACACTTAATTGTGACGTTGTGTAGAATCCGGGCCCAAGGCATTATGACAGTTGTGCCTAAATATTATACCTCAGTGCATTTATTACATCATTCCACATCGTTTCAGGAATATAATGTCCCAAATAGCGCTCGCTCCTGTTTGAATCAGAGTGCACCGCTGCGGTCGCGGGTTACTGCATGGTTAAATCGCATGTTCACGCAAACTGGAGCGCTATTTGGGCCTCAAAAGTGCCCTCAAATCAATATTTTATAACAATGTACTGTATATCTGAAACAATGTGAGTAATATGAGAGAGTTTTTCGATGAGCCGCCGGGGGGTGCCGGTGCCCCCATGGAGAAATTCTAAGATGGCGCCTGCTTTAGGTATCTATTTGTGTGTGTGTGTGTGTGTGTGTGTGTGTGTGTGTGTGTGTGTGTGTGCGCGCGCGCGCGTGTATGTGTGTAGTCACGTGAGTAAATGCAGTGCCACCTGGTGGAGTGTATGGGAGGTAGTGCCTCGTGCTGAGAATTAGGTTATGAGGGGTAATTAAGGGTGATGAAGGACTACTGAGGGAATGGACGTATCGTATGTATGTATGTAAGACGTGTGTAAATATGATTCCTATGCACTATCGTGTATAAACCAACAAAACGATATATTTTAAAGTTGAACACTTTTAATTTATCCAGTTCAAGTCATATCGGCTAGTAGCCTCTTGAAATTGGGCAGATGAAAACAGGCAACAATTAACGAGTAGAGAAACCCCGTCACATGCTGCGTCGCGGATGTCGTCAGCCGTTCATTAAAAAACTCATGGCCGTGTGGAAGAGATAAGTGGCGTCTCGCGAGTGTCGAGTCACGCGGCTTATCGCATACTGCACCCGCTAACGAGTACGTGCAGAGAGCGGAGTTCAACTCGTGATTCCATTGTCTGCACTGTCTCGTGATTGACAAGACATGACGTCTCGAACGGATGTGTATATAAACCAAGGAGCCTATAAACCTACCATAAGTCTTGTGGAGCACTTTCTACCGACTTCGAACAACGCTTTATTGTTGTTGCAGTAAACGGCCACGATGACTTCGATGTGTGGAGTATACAAGTTCTACAATGCGTGCGATACGGCAACAGCACCGTGCAAGTTGACGAAGCGGCTGCAAAGCTTTAGTCTTAGAGACTGTTACATTATTCATAGATGTCGGACTTTAAATATGAAGGTATTAAAAAACTTGTATCGTTTTAACTTATTTAAAGGAACCATGTTTCGCAGGAGAGTAAACTCCTTTCGCTGTTGAAACACCCTGGTAAATCACACCTCCTCCCCGACAAGGATTTGTGGTTGGTTGGGTGGTTGGTTCGTCGGCTTGCATATTCTTTCCATAGCTTACTGTCGGTCATTTTAACCGGATATTGTTTTGATCTAAAGTAAGTTAGCCTTAACTGACACATGGCTAGGAGCACTGTGGAGGTGTGGCCGTACTCTACAAATGCGGATTGACCAATAAGATTGTGGAATTAACACGGAATGACATGTTTACACATTTCGAACATATCGACTGTACGGTCATTTCCAATGATGTGAATGTAAGATTATGCATCGTTTACCGTCCGCCTCCCTCTAAGCGAAACGGTTTTAAGAACAGTGTGTTTTTGACGAGTGGAGTTTGTACTTGGACCGCCTTGCTGTTATAACCAATGGTGTAGTCATAACAGGTGACCTTAATTTCCACCACGACAACATTAATGATTCAGACGCGGTGCGCTTCAAAGGCACGTTGGAAGCTCACGGATTGGTACAACACGTGGTGGGACCCACGCACAAGATGGGTCATACCTTGGACGTTGTCATCACTCGGGACATTAGTACCTTGTTGATTGGGATGCCAACAGTGTCTGAGCTATGTCTTGGTGACACAAAGGGCAACCCTTCTGGCGGCCATCTGGATGTGTGTTTTAGAATTAACTTAACGAAGCCAGACAGCGTTCGCCAGCTGGTCACTTCCAGGACGCTTCGGGACAGTTGTATTCCGGAATTTATCCAGGATTTATCTCCAATTTTGAAAAACACTGGTAAGCCGCTAAATGATCTTGTACACGCCTATACTACGGGAATTGAAGCGGTTGTCGACCAACATCCTCCCGTCCAAAGAAAGTTGATAACATTGAGACCAAACGCGCAATGGTATTCAGATGAACTAAGGGCGTGTTCACACTGGTAATTTTAGCGGATGCGCGAACGGTTCGCGAACGGTTCGCGTCCAGTTGGCCGTGTACACACTGGTTACGCTGCGTCGGGTGCGTCGGGTCCGCTCAAACCACCTCTCGATGTGTTCGCAGTGGACGCGAACGGTTCGCGCCCACTTGTCTCTGTAATGTGAACGCGCTAGTGGGCGCGTACGGTTCGCTAATGACGCGCAATCTGCGTATTTTATTCTCTTGGACATTTTACTGCTAAACTCATACTTTATTTGTGTTTGCATTTATGTAAATATTACAATAATAATTATTATTTATATATATACATAAATGATCTCATATATTTTAATAATATTCATATAGCAGTTTTATTATTTGATTATTTTTATAATTATTATATTATATTAAGTTTATATTTTATATTTTATATTTATGTGCTCACATATCACGTACATTTAATGTTTTACATGATTAGATTCTTGTACAGCGCTTTGAAATACCATTGAGACACTGATTTATCATTGAATGGTCCAATGATACTGAATGGTATTTTTAAATACCATTGAGAGTACCACCGAGACCTTCTGATTTATCATTGAATGGTCCAATGGTACCGAGTGGTATTCAATGGTATACCATTGGCTCTTTTTTGTAAGGGTGTACCTTCTAAATTACAAACGTATAGAAGTACCAGGAAGGCAATTAATATGACGTGACTGTGACAGGTAATCATGTGTCATGAGTACCAGGAAGGCAATTAATATGACCTGACTGTGACAGGTGATCGATCGCCTGTCATAAGTATCAGGAGGGAAATTAATATGACGTGACTGTGACAGGTGATTGTGTGTCATGAACAGAGCTGGAACGTAACGAAGTACAAGTACTTCGTTACTGTACTTGAGTAGAAAAGTTTACTTTTCATGAGTAACGAAGTACATTTTTAGGAGTACTTTTACTTGTAACAAAGTACAAATGTGTGTACTTTTCATAAATGTAACGAAGTATCCGTAATTTATGCATTACAAATTTGGAGCTCCAAAAATATTAGTAACGAACGCCGAAGCCCGGAACTGGTTTCCGCCAGCATACATCTATAAATAGATATCAGCCGGAGCAACAACTGGTAGTCTTTTCTGATTGGCCTATCATTGCCATTACCAGGCATGATCACCAGGTGGCGTGAACATTGCCAAGATTATACGATGTCATTCGCGTTCAAATATTTATCATGGAAGGATCAGCCGAAAATGATCATTTGCAGCATCCATGGCCATACTTATCCAGTATGTTTGAGATTACTGCCCCGTGTGTCGAGCAGCCGTCCCTTGCCACGTGGCCAAGCTTGAGAGACCTTTTCATTGAGTTGAACAGCCAATGGGCGAAATACTATATCAGATTCACTAAATGGACCATAAAACACAAACGAGTGGTGAGAACACCTAATGTCTTATACCATTATTTACCTTAGCATATGCCCATAATACTGCTAGATTATTTCCTACTAATATTTAAATCCCACCACACAATTATTACCCACACGTGTGATGTACGGCATCACAGTTACCTACCCCACTTTGGAGGTATCCAGATAACTTTTGTAGTCAGAATCTTTTTTTTTAAGTAGCATTTCAAAAATATAGACCCAGGTAATCATGTTCTGGGCGAAATTGGGGTTGTCTACTGCATTTTCTACATCAAACACTTGTAAACATGAGGGGTGATGTATAATAACAAAAAAATACCCCAACAGAAAAACAATTACTGGGAATTCATAAATGAAATCTGAAGTCAAAAACTGGAGGTCCAGCATTACTAACATACATATAAGGCTAGCCAAATAGTAACTGGATGTATAACATACCGTGTTTATTACTGACAGACAGTTGAAAATAACGAGACAGAGAAATCACACGAAAATTACACGAAATCTGACCATTTATGAGCTGCAGGACTCAGAGATCGCATCTGACATATACAAAAGTGGGGTCCCCAGATAGCCCTCATCAAGATGCACATGTAGGATCTCATTCCAGCCTTGTTATCAGTTTAATAACAGAGATATGGCCATGAGACCCATTTGCAGCAGTTTGGTGAGAAGTGACCACACCTATGTGATTGACATGAATGGCTTCCACACAACTTATTTGTGGCTAAGGGCCTGGCAGCCAGAAGAAGTCTTCCTCATGTACAAGTTCAAAGGTGGTACACATCAGGCACGGGTTAATCTCAATTGTTAATATGTTATTTCAATTAACTACATTGTACACATTAGACACAACCAGTGACTACAGTTCATCCAATCAGTACCATCATGGAACTGTTCTATTGAGGTACAGGCTTTGTGTGAAGTCCCACCACCCAGCCAGTGTCAGTCACCACTCCCAGTGCACTTGTCAGCTGTGTTACGTAAGAGTAATGACTACACATGCTTTCATGACTTTGATCACCTATCCAGTGGCCTGCAATACAAGGTGTCTGGAGTTGTCAAGTGCAGCAGGCAAGAGAAGGTGTCTGGAGTTGTCCAGTGCAGCAGGCAAGACAAGGTGTCTGGAGTTGCCTAGTGCAGCAGGCAAGACATGGTGTCTGGAGTTGTCCAGTGCACCAGCCAAGATGTGCAGTGCAAAATTATGCTGGTTAACTAACATTTTGAATTGCTCCTGTTCTTGAAATGTCATGAGTACCAGGAGGGTAATTAATATCACATTGTGACTGTGACAGGTGATGTCACCAGTATCAGGAGGGTAATTAATATGACACTATGACTGTGACAGGTGATCCCATGTCATGACATAAGTACCAGTAAGGCAATTAATATAACAATGTGACTGTGACAGGTGATGCCATGACCATGGGTATCTGTAAGGCAATTAATGTGATGTTATAACTGTGGCAGGTGAAGACATGTCATGAGTACCATGAGGGCAATTAACATGACATTGTGACTGTGACAGGTAATGTCGTAAGTACCAGGAAGGTACTTAATGATGTGACTGTGGCAGGTCATGTCACGAGTACCAGGAAGACATGGACGAGAAGGTGTGCAGTAACCCGAGCCGTGACGATAGCCTGCACCATGCCAGAGAGTTAGTTTCCCTTCCTTGCTGCGTTCTTTCTCATGTCACTTAAACGCCCTCGACAACTAATTTCTCCCATCACAAATGATATTTGTTGATGTCCTCATCTGTTGTGTGTGAATAGTTTAACTTTTATACACGATGTTGGTTTTTATAATTAAAGAATGTACTTTTTGTTACTGCCATTGAAATAATTGCATGTGGTCAGTAGATCAAGTAAGTTAAGAAACTATAAATAGCTTCGGACCATGATTGCCTTTTTATGTGGGTCCAGTAGAAAATAATTGAGTAGTTTGTCCGTTGATTTGGTTAATGCTTAATAACTGATTTCTTCAAATGAGCAAGGATCCCATTGCGAATACGAGGTTGATTATTGTTTTCAATGAGACAGGTAAAAAATTGTATTGCAGAAACAGTTTTAATGTAGTTCCAAAAGCAAACACTGATCCATGGATGTAAAGTATGGCAGGTGCTTTGTTAAATATAAAATACATGTTAAGAGGAGTCTGTTCCTTGCTTGTTATTGATTAATATGATATTCTTCAGACTAGAACATATGTTGAAGGTGTACAACCCTCAAAATAGTGTTTTGATAAGCCTGAAATAGTATAGACAATGAATTCTGCCTGTTAAGAATTGCCACCCTTGCTCTTTCCAGGTAACAGAACAGAGAATCTCCCTTTAAATTTTATAATCTAGTTTATTTTGATTAACACATAGAGCACATATTTTCTCATGACCCTTGCCTTGTCTCATTGAGCTGTCTGTCTATCTCATAAAACGCTGACAACATTGACCACTGAAACATCACAATGACAAAAGACGCAGTGGAACACCAAGTGTGGATTTGCTGGCCTAACTCAACATCACCAAATGTACTCATTGTCACCTACGAAATAAAACTGACAAAAGTGGACGGGTCTCACGTAAGTGTCACTGTTGGTAGACATGTCACTGTCAGTGTCACTACCGTTTGTCACTGCCAGTGTCACTACAGTGTGTCACCGTTGGTATCATCTATGTAGCAAAACTGCTCCCTCATTTAGCTATTTGTTTTAGATTCAAGTGTCTTTCTCCCGAGTTGATGACAACACACTGCATGGTGATTGCCTCCAGTAGTGGACAGAGAAGACAGTGAATCAATGTCCAACCATCATAAAGTATATCGCAGTACTGAACACCTTTACGAAGGCACTAAGGTTTTCACAGAAACGATGCGGTATACTAGAGACAAACAAAGAGTTGTATGGCGGCGATGCCTGCAAAGTGAAACACGTTAGTAGACATGTAACCATGTTTGCCATGTTTATTTGTTTTGCTTACATGTCACCCTGTTTGACCCATCCCAGATCAGTCGGGCTGCCATACAGGAGGACCAGGTACATTTGACATTGACAATTAAAACCTATTGTTGTATTATGATGTTTTGTAGAATTATTCACATTTTATACAGGTACAGGGAGAATTCGGTGGCACAGCTAGGCAAATTCACAAACAGTAAACTAGTAGGTGCAGCAGTTTTATTTGATATGTAGAGATTTTGGAAAGTACAGGTGAACTGCAAGCAAATATTATCATGACCCTTTGTAGGCGCAGTTTGTCTGCATTTTAGACAGTCCAACAAATACGGTATAATTTTAGGGGAATCCATATGTGGGTGGGTGGTGTGGGTGGTTGGGTGGTTGGGTATGTGTTGGTGGGTGGGTGTGTTTGTATGTGTGTGACACTGAATGTGTGTGTGTGTGTGTGTGTGTGTGTGTGTGTGTGTGTGTGTGTGTGTGTGTGTGTGTGTGTGTGTGTGTGTGTGTGTGTGTGTGTGTGTGTGTGTGTGTGTGTGTGTCTGTGTGTGTATGTGTTTCCATTGTGTAGGACAGTGACTGCCTTGTGTGCGTAAAGAGTTTGTCTGGTGTAGAACAATGATGGCCTTGTGTGACTAAAGAGTTTGTGTTGTGTAAGACAGTGACGGCCTTGTGTGAGTAAAGAGTTTGTCTTGTGTAGGACAGTGACAGCCTTGTGTGAGTAAAGAGTTTGTGTTGTGTAGGACAGTGACAGCCTTGTGTGAGTAAAGAGTGTGTGTTGTGTAGGACAGTGACAGCCTTGTGTGAGTAAAGAGTTTGTGTTGTGTAGGACAGTGATGACCTTGTGTGACTAAAGAGTTTATGTTGTGTATGACAGTGACGGCCTTGTGTGAGTAAAGAGTTTTTCTTGTGTAGGACAGTGACAGCCTTATGTGAGTAAAGCGATTGTGTTGTGTAGGACAATCACGGCCTTGTGTGAGTAAAGAGTTTGTCTTATGTAGAACAGTGACAGCCTTGTGTGAGTAGAGTTTGTGTTGTGTAGGACAGTGATGACCTTGTGTGAGTAAAGAGTTTGTGTTGTGTAGGACAATGACGGCCTTGTGTGAGTAAAGAGTTTGTCTTGTGTAGGATAGGACAGTATCCAGTTCCTAGGACTGCTCAAAGCGCATTACACTTTACTCCCTGGCAAACCTGTTCAATCAAACACCATCTCGACTGTTCTGGGAAGTAAAGAGTTTGTGTTGTGTAGCACAGTGACGGCCTTGTTGTGTGAGTAAAGAGTTTGTGTTATGCAGGACAATGGCGGCCTTGTTGTGTGAGTAAAGAGTTTGTGTTATGCAGGACAATGGCGGCCTTATTGTGTGAGTAAAGAGTTTGTGTTTTGTAGGACAATGACGGCCATGTTGTGTGAGTAAAGAGTTTGTGTTGTGTAGGACAATGATGGCCTTGTTGTGTGAGTAAAGAGGTTTTTTGTGTAGGACAATGACGGCGTTGTTGTGTGAGTAAAGAGTTTGTGTTGTATAGGACAATGACGGCCTTGTTGTGTAAGTAAAGAGTTTGTGTTGTGTAGGACAATGACATTCTTATTGTGTGAGTAAAGAGTTTGTGTTATGTAGGACAATGTCAGCCTTGTTGTGTGAGTAAAGAGTTTGTGTTTTGTAGGACAATGACGGCCATGTTGTGTGAGTAAAGAGTTTGTATTTTGTAGGACAATGACGGCCTTGTTGTGTGAGTAAAGAGGTTTTTTGTGTAGGACAATGACGGCGTTGTTGTGTGAGTAAAGAGTTTGTATTGTGTAGGACAATGACGGCCTTGTTGTTCAAGTAAAGAGTTTGTGTTGTGTAGGACAATGACGGCCTTGTTTTGTGAGTAAAGAGTTTGTGTTGTGTAGGACAATGACATTCTTGTTGTGTGAGTAAAGAGTTTGTGTTGTGTAGGACAATGACAGCCTTGTTGTGTGAATAAAGAGTTTGTGTTTTGTAGGATAATGACAGCCTTGTTGTGTGAGTAAAGAGTTTGTGTTGTGTAGGACAATGACAGCCTTGTTGTGTGAGTAAAGAGTTTGTGTTTTGTAGGATAATGACAGACTTGTTGTGTGAGTAAAGAGTTTGTGTTGTGTAAGACAATGACAGCCTTGTTGTGTGAGTAAAGAGTTTTTTGTGTTGTGTAGGACAATGACGGCCTTGTTCTGTGAGTAAAGAATTATTTTGTGTTATGTAGGTCAATGACAGCCGGGCCCCACGGTGTGTAAGTCAGATCCTTCAGTGGGCTGGGGACGTCATGGACAGCATGACCTGCCTCTCCTTCAGGAAGTTTATACACCGCAACACGGCTGTCTGCCACTCGAGTTGCTCTGGGATGGCAAGTTCGAAAGTCAATCTTATGTGTGGTGAGTGGTGTGCCCAAGTAACGTCATGAAAACAGATTTTAAACAACCTAATGTAATCAATGTGTAAATGCTTGATGTAGTTAATTTTGTTTCAGGTCGTACAGTGTGGTACTGTCCTGATTCAGGTCATACAATGTGGTACTATCTCGTTTGAGGTCGCACAGTGTGGTACTGCCTTGTTTCAGGTCGTACAGTGTGGTACTGCCTTGTTTCAGGTCGTAAAATGTGGTACTGTCTTGTTTCATGTCGTACAGTGTGGTACTGTCTTGTTTCAGGTCGTACAGTGTGGTACTGTCTTATTTCATGTCATGCAGTGTGGTACTGTCTTGTTTCAGGTCGTACAGTGTGGTACTGTCTTATTTCATGTCATGCAGTGTGGTACTGCCGTGTTTCAGGTCGTACAGTGTGGTACTGTCTTGTTTCAGGTCATACAGTGTGATACTGTCTTGTTTCAGGTCGTACAGTGTGGTAGTGTCTTGTTTCATATCGTACAGTGTGGTACTGCCTTGTTTCAGGTCGCACAGTGTGGTACTGTCTTGTTTCATGTCGTACAGTGTTATACTGTCTTGTTTCATGTTGTACAGTGTGGTACTGTCTTGTTTCAGGTTGTAAAGTGTGGTACTATCTTAATTCAGGTTGTACAGTGTGCACTGCCTTGTTTAATCTCGTACAGTGTAGTCTGTCTTAATTCAGGTTGTACAGTGTCATGGACATAACAGAAAAGTGTCCAGAGAAAGTGTACGTACCACCAAGAGGCGCAATCTCACAGCATCCACTGCAGCAGGCTAGGCTAGCTCATATTAAACACACTGTCAGTAGAAGCCAACCTACATCTACAGCACCCACTGCAGCAGGCTAGGCTAGCTCATATTAAACACACTGTCAGTAGAAGCCAACCTACATCTACAGCACCCACTGCAGCAGGCTAGGCTAGCTCATATCAAACACACTGTCAGTAGACGCAAACCTACATCTACAGCATCCACTGCAGCAGGCTAGGCTAGCTCATATCAAACACACTGTCAGTAGAAGCAAACCTACATCTACAGCATCCACTGCAGCAGGCTAGGCTAGCTCATATCAAACACACTGTCAGTAGAAGCAAACCTACATCTACAGCATCCACTGCAGCAGGCTAGGCTAGCTCATATCAAACACACTGTCAGTAGACGCAAACCTACATCTACAGCATCCACTGCAGCAGGCTAGGCTAGCTCATATCAAACACACTGTCAGTAGAAGCAAACCTACATCTACAGCATCCACTGCAGCAGGCTAGGCTAGCTCATATCAAACACACTGTCAGTAGACGCAAACCTACATATACAGCATCCACTGCAGCAGGCTAGGCTAGCTCATATCAAACACACTGTCAGTAGACGCAAACCTACATATACAGCATCCACTGCAGCAGGCTAGGCTAGCTCATATCAAACACACTGTCAGTAGAAGCAAACCTACATCTACAGCATCCACTGCAGCAGGCTAGGCTAGCTCATATCAAACACACTGTCAGTAGAAGCCAACCTACATCTACAGCACCCACTGCAGCAGGCTAGGCTAGCTCATATCAAACACACTGTCAGTAGAAGCAAACCTACATCTACAGCATCCACTGCAGCAGGCTAGGCTAGCTCGTATAAAACACACTGTCAGTAGAAGCAAACCTACATCTACAGCATCCACTGCAGCAGGCTAGGCTAGCTCATATGAAACACACTGTCAGTAGACGCAAACCTACATCTACAGCATCCACTGCAGCAGGCTAGGCTAGCTCATATCAAACACACTGTCAGTAGACGCAAACCTACATCTACAGCATCCACTGCAGCAGGCTAGGCTAGCTCATATCAAACACACTGTCAGTAGAAGCAAACCAACATCTACAGCATCCACTGCAGCAGGCTAGGCTAGCTCATATGAAACACACTGTCAGTAGACGCAAACCTACATCTACAGCATCCATTGCAGCAGGATAGGCTAGCTCATATCAAACACACTGTCAGTAGACGCAAACCTACATCTACAGCGTCCACTGCAGCAGGCTAGGCTAGCTCATATCAAACACACTGTCAGTAGACGCAAACCTACATATACAGCATCCACTGCAGCAGGCTAGGCTAGCTCATATCAAACACACTGTCAGTAGACGCAAACCTACATCTACAGCATCCACTGCAGCAGGCTAGGCTAGCTCATATCAAACACACTGTCAGTAGACGCAAACCTACATATACAGCATCCACTGCAGCAGGTTAGGCTAGCTCATATCAAACACACTGTCAGTAGACGCAAACCTACATATACAGCATCCACTGCAGCAGGCTAGGCTAGCTCATATCAAACACACTGTCAGTAGACGCAAACCTACATATACAGCATCCACTGCAGCAGGCTAGGCTAGCTCATATGAAACACACTGTCAGTAGAAGCAAACCTACATATACAGCATCCACTGCAGCAGGCTAGGCTAGCTCATATGAAACACACTGTCAGTAGACGCAAACCTACATATACAGCATCCACTGCAGCAGGCTAGGCTAGCTCATATCAAACACACTGTCAGTAGAAGCAAACCTACATATACAGCATCCACTGCAGCAGGCTAGGCTAGCTCATATCAAACACACTGTCAGTAGAAGCAAACCTACATCTACAGCATCCACTGCAGCAGGCTAGGCTAGCTCATATCAAACACACTGTCAGTAGAAGCAAACCTACATATACAGCATCCACTGCAGCAGGCTAGGCTAGCTCATATAAAACACACTGTCAGTAGACGCAAACCTACATATACAGCATCCACTGCAGCAGGCTAGGCTAGCTCATATCAAACACACTGTCAGTAGAAGCAAACCTACATCTACAGCATCCACTGCAGCAGGCTAGGCTAGCTCATATCAAACACACTGTCAGTAGACGCAAACCTACATCTACAGCATCCACTGCAGCAGGCTAGGCTAGCTCATATCAAACACACTGTCAGTAGACGCAAACCTACATCTACAGCACCCACTGCAGCAGGCTAGGCTAGCTCATATCAAACACACTGTCAGTAGACGCAAACCTACATCTACAGCATCCACTGCAGCAGGCTAGGCTAGCTCATATCAAACACACTGTCAGTAGAAGCAAACCTACATCTACAGCATCCACTGCAGCAGGCTAGGCTAGCTCGTATAAAACACACTGTCAGCAGAAGCAAACCTACATCTACAGCATCCACTGCAGCAGGCTAGGCTAGCTCATATCAAACACACTGTCAGTAGAAGCAAACCTACATCTACAGCATCCACTGCAGCAGGCTATGCTAGCTCATATCAAACACACTGTCAGTAGACGCAAACCTACATCTACAGCATCCACTGCAGCAGGTTAGCTCGTTTGTACAACTTTTTGTTATTAGTTTTGGTGAAATCGTCAGACAACTATGTATTGGTTTCTTGCCCAAGAATGACTGAAGTGATTTACAAAACTGGAATCTTCACGTGAGCGCGCAATACAACTGTGCACATGTTTTTTTCTCTTGATCTTGTTGACTTTCTTCTCTCTCAAAAATCTGTCAATGACAAGATTAGTAGGTGAAGTCTACATGTTGGCCCGGATAATTGACTTTGGCAAGTTGCCAGAAGTAACACCCAAAACTAGTTCTTTCGACCATTTAATGGACACATCTTTTTTGTTAAACCGACTGCAGATATCATTTAAACTCTTCACATTACATAGAATATGTCAGTCGCATGGCTTTTGACAGACCAAAGAAAGTCGACTACATCAAAACAGAAACTGATCATAATTACTTCAACCGATTCTTCATGTTAATTAAGTTAAGAGCATGTTTGGTGGTTTTATCAAAACTACTTTTTAAAAGATACGCAATCGAGCTAGCATGTGGATACTGGATAGCTTTGCTTTTCCACAACATTTATTTGAAATGAAACGAGCAAAAAATAAAATTGAGGTGGCACCTTTAATGGAGAAATGGTCAGAGTTGGGGGCAGAGTCTGAGGAATTGTAACTGTTGCATTGATACACACAGCCAGGGGAGAATAACACACCTTCAACCTATGTTACAGTGACAAGTTGATGGCCAGCCATGTGTTGGAAATTCTTACCAAACAGTCATCCAAGCTTTGGGCAGATCCTCGACCTGAGCGAGAGTTTCCTATAGGTGTCATACTTCAACGAGGCGACCAGAAACACGAGACGAGCGACGCCGACAATGACACCTCGACGAAAGACGCCACTGACATGAACACCGCACTAAGTCGGCAAACTGAGGCGATGGCTTCGTCACTGCAACACTAGTGCTGCCACTACTCATGCACTAGTTCTCACCTGCTGTCGGAAGAGTTGGACTGTCAGGACGAGAACAACATGAACGACAGCCGTGGCAATAGTTCCATTTTGGATTGCAGTTATAGTCCGCTCACCTCTCTACACAGGAGTCTGTGTGAGTGAGCCGCTGACAAGCTTTCGTAGCGCAGTGAGGCCTAGCAGGACACCTGGTGGCAGTTCTGGAAAACCCCGGTCGAGCTGCCAAGTCGGTTCGAACAGCGATCCGATTCTAACAGCGCAGTACATTCAAATGGCGGGTCAGCGGCGAATCGCATAAGCGGGTTGCACTTGCTAGGGGATGGCACCAGTCGTCCACGAAACGGCCTCGCAAACGGACCTATTCCGATGTCCTATTATCCTTCTGGCGCCAACAGAGGCTGACAGGTGGTGACACCTCTGATGACACACAACGTCGCCTTTAGGAGTTGCCATATCAAGCAGTCGTATTTCCATATCAACCGGTCGAACTGTTTGTGCTGCCACCTACCGTATAGGTGTCGCTGCCCATACATGCCTGCATGTTTGTACATGCGTATTTATGCGAGATCAGCTGACTACTGAGATAAATTATCATTCCAGTTGCGAGTAGGCCACATTACAATGCTACTTGAAACGAGGATAAGGTTGACGCAAGACGAGGCAGCTACAAAGTGAAAATGAAAGCTAAACGGTGTCCTTAGGTACGGGAAAGTAACAGTGCTGGATTGTGACTGTCACTGGCGGGTGAGACTGGCCGGACACTGTTGTGCGAGGTCTACTCATTGACCATTGGGCGTCACACTCACTCATTTGCAGAAGTCATTGTGGCACCATCCGTGCACCCGTACAACACGGCAGGCTGATATGGCGGGATTACCACACCCCATTCCAGACACTAGGTTCGTATCCTGCCAAAATAGCATTATGTAAATATACATACACTGTGTATATATATATATATATATATATATATATATATATATATATATATATACAGTGTGTGTATATATATATATATATATATATATAGACTTTAGAATCAAGCTGGACCTTCAAGTAGACAAGTAATTTATCTTTCGGCCACTAGACAAGTAACTTCTCTCGGCCAAGAAAGTTTCCCCAGCCAAGTAGACAAGTGACTTCTCTATTTGAGTAGTACGCGTCCCTGGGCCAATAGATAAGTAACAACTCTCTCAGCCAAATTGTTTCATAGGATGAATCTGGATGTTGTCACTCACTAGGCGTACACTGGATCCTGCCACCATTTGGAACATTGATAAATTATTGTTGGAAAATTCTGTGCATTGAAAATTTATCCACTACAAAAATGTTAACACTGAGATACGTCCAACCACAAATCCTATTCACTGAATATTGAGCATACTCCTGATGACGTACTTACAGCTCCCGTATGGCTAGAACAAATACCTCGAACACATTTTCGACCATGCCAATTTTGTTTTGGCCTATTAAAGGGTATTGTTGCCATGTATAACGTCATATATAGGTTGCCTCAGTGATGTAAAGATAATTATAACTATCCAGGATACTGTTTTCATTCCATCATTATTTTTGTTGCCGGATTTAACGTAACTTAAATCACTATATTTAAGATACATGTCAAATAAATTGCTGATGACATACTGTTGACTGTTGTTTAAAAGTACCTGTCCATTACAGTATAGTTCCTGTTTGAGTTGTTATTTTCACACGTGTATGTGGCTAGGGTTATTAACGAAATAACGGGATACCGTGTGATTGTATCTTGTGTAGTCACGTTGTGCTTTACACGTCTTAAGTGGTATATCAGAAACAAAAGTACTGTATTGATTAGTAGCAGTGGGGAGACGAGTGTCGGCGTATTGGTTCGTCGGCGTGGGGTACGTACATCTTCTTGAGCTATTGCTTCACGGACATATAATGGGTTAAGACCACATTTAATTGTTTTACATAGGCGACCATTATAACGTTTCCTTCATATCCTGCAAAATTTGTCTTACGATTTTCTTGAAAATTTCACAGCATATTTAACCCCCATTGACACAAGTTCTGTGGAAAACTCATGAAATTATCGTATCTAATTTTTCAAAAAAATCCACCCAAACCTGACACCCCTCAATGTTGCCCCTACCTGGTGACGGTTTTTGAAATATTGGTGCTTGCTGCAAATTAGCCACTGTGCGAATATCCGAGCGACTAACGTATATTTATTGCTACCTCGTGAAAGATATATTGCAGTAGTACATTCAGTATTCACTGGACTAACATGTGCCATGTCAAAGTGCTCGAAAAAAATTCACTCCACACCAAAACGGTATTTTCAAGGGCACTCTTTCGTTCATGAATCTTGCAAACCTTCACGAAAGTTGGATGTATATCAAGCTATACACATAACTAGATTAACCACAAAGGGAAATCTACAGTGTCTCAATAACAATTAAAATATGCGTCATCAAACTGTGCACACCTCCAAGCTAAACAGCGCCTTGAGTTGGTTTAAACATGCTTATTCGTTACCTTATACCACGCCCTGACACTTATGCACTTTTTACACAAGCTTTCGTGGTACTCAGTATCATAGAACATGAAGTGAAGTGAAGTTTATTTTTTAGATCATCATACATAGTAAAATAAACAGTTTATACATATTTTGCAATTTGGATGATCCAGGGAGGCCTGCACTAAGACCTGAGAGATAGTTATCATACAGGCCTCCCTATGTCTCTATGAATACATAATGATTGTGGTCTAGTAGTAGTAGTCATAGTTAATGCTACCTGATTAGTCTACAAGTTTTAAACAAATGTGCATTTACAAACAACACATAACAGTGCACATATAACAGTGCTAATAGTTCTAACGAAACTAATACTACATATTATGTCAACAATGTAAATGCCTTATTTTTATTTTCTAACATGTGTATGAGTGTGATTAGAATGTAAATCAAATTATCATTGGTATGATGCAATAATTACAGAGAAGTAAAGATAAAATATAGAAAAAATCATAAATAATAGTAAAATACAATTAAAATTTGGACAGGAAAATTAATAATTTCTATGCTTCAACATGCTTGGAATGTAGTTTTTAACCTTTACACCACCTAAATGACCACTTTATTTTCCATGCTTATCACCTAATAACTGGTTTACTAATGACTTTAACTAACCTCTTAGACGTGATATACTAACAGTATGCAATATGCACTCTTTCGGTCGGTAATGGCGGACGAATTCTTAATGTGGTCTTATACCTAGTGGCGACAGCAGCGGCGGCGGCAGCAGCGCAGCAGCATTATGTACTAAACGATGCGTTACGTGTGTCTTACTTCGTGTTTGTTATAAAGGTTGAACCTGTATAAATATATTAAAATGTATCATTCACAATGTGATTCTGTTGTGTTCTGTTGTGCCACGCCAACCAATTGAGGCGCCTCCTCAGTTCCTATTTCCTATTTGCTCAACTCTGCAAATTAATTCAGAGGAAAAACAAACCTAGCTAGCATCCACCGCAGCATACTAGGTCTTTTTTTCTAGTGAAATTGCTACATTATTTCAACATATTAAACATTTACTTGAATTGAAGTGATTCTCAAAACTGGAATGTTCACGTGAATGGGAGATACAATTATACGTTTACTGACAGTTACATGAATTAGACATTGTAGCTGTGTCCATTTTTACCATTTGTCCTAGGGTTTATGTTAACATTTTACAACACATTAACCAGCATTCAACTGACCTGTTATGGGAATTTGTAAATTTGTACAAAAAACCTTCACATGATACTTACACCAGCTGGTATTTTTAAAATGTTCAATGTAATAATATTTCTGCTTATATTTTATTTGGTTCCAAATGTGTCTTTGCCAAAAACCAGTAACGTTTTTGAAATATATACAATTGCATTTGTATTTATTCAACAAT